>CAXKVW010000201.1:0-470128 GCA_964058825.1 Carex arenaria
GCGCAACTAACCCAACTATTGCGTACTCTTATCATCTAGCAATCTTAATTTGTTAATATATTATTACAATTAATCTACTTTTTTTTGTACAAATTCAAACTTATTAAATCAAAACACAGGTCAATATATTTTTTTTCTGTACTGCTTCGGAAGATTTTTATATCTCTCTTTTCAAAGATTAAATAGTCAATTCCAACTTCTCAATATGATATTTATATTGAAATGTGCTTGCAGACCAAATTTTATATTTTTTGGAAATTAACTTAATACAAAAATCAGAAATTTTATAAAATGTTCTTATCAAATCATCAAACAAAATATCATCCTTCTAAATCTTTTTGTCACAATGTTCCAATGGATCCTACTTTTTTTCCTCTCTTCCTCTATCTTCTTCTCCTCTCAGTTTATTCTTTATATTTTCATTTAAAAAAAAAGACTGAAGTCCGTTTTATTTTACTAAAACAAATTAATTACAAATTACCAGTTCAACCAGAGAAACAACTTGTGGCCTGTGCACCACACTGGTGCTAAATATGATCAACACAAAGGCCAACATAAAGAAATTGTACCTTAAAATCAATTAGCTAGTACTGAGCCACATAGTAAAGAAATGAGGATTTCAACAAAAATAAATAAGTAGAGTTTCTTGTTCATCTGATCTGCAAATATGTCAGTGGAGTATTATAACGATTTTCAAAAGTTATAATGTGTATAAAGAAACATTTTGTTAATTTATTACCTTACAATCAATTTTGTTAATTAATTAAATAATAGCTATTAGCTATTATTCTATTAATTTGCCCCTAAATTTATTACCGTACATCAAATTTAATTAACAAAATATTCTAATTCTATAAGGACAAACATATAATATTTTATGAGGAGGGTTCAAATGCCTCCATTTTTTGTGCCTCCATCATGCTTCTATTTTTAAAAACTTTAATAACTTAAAATTTAAAACTTTAAAGTCAAAATAAAACCGTTAGATATAATACTATTGTTTCTTATGCTATGAAGCAAATTAAACAAAAGTTAATATAAAGAATAAACAAGAGTAAACTTGGAGAACGAGAGAGGGGAAGGAAGGAAAACAAGTGAATCCGTATCCTCTACGGTACATTTGGACCACACTCGGTCAATTTTGTGATTATTAAGTGAATTAAAGAAAAAAAGAGTAAGGTTCGTAGAGATATTTTGTAAAAAAAATTTACGAGGCTATTTTGTAAAAAAAAAATTAGAAGGCTATTTTATTTGATAATTTTAAAATGAAGAGCATTTTATAAAATTTCGCACAAATTAACCACAAAGTTTTTTATTTTTAGTAAAATTGAGGATCAAGCTACTCAATTGACCATAGAGTATTGTAAGTGAGGTGTGTTGAAATATTTAATTCTTAATTTTTTTTTTATAAAGCATAGGTTTTTCTGTCTCGACTTGAATAACCTGCCTACCTAAGTGGTCTTTTTAGTCTAGTTCGACAACAAAGAATTAAGTCTTCTTAAGCTTTCTTTTTATCTTCTTTAGTTTTTTTAGCTGTTTAATTCTGCTAAATACCGGTTCCTTAGTGATGATTAAGATTATTTTCTTTAGTATTTTTTTTGCCCGTTAATTCTCTGCTCGGGTCTTGAGACACTTTGTATTAAGCCTCCTTTGTAGGGAGGGTATGCACCTCGACTTTAATTAAATGAGTATGCGGCTCTTCATTTGTATGGAGGGTATGCACCTCGACTTTAATTAGCCATTATAATAAAGTCAAAGAAAGATGATCATTTTCGAATCCTCCCAGGTACCTACCTGACTCAAGCAAATTGAAATGAACGATTCAGATTAATTCAAAACGATTCCTATTTCGAGAATGGCACAGGGAGGCAATATTATTTTTGATTTGAGATTCATACAAAGTTAAGGGGGCATTTGGTTTGTGCATTTAGAGAGTGATTCTTGTCATTGCAATTTCATTACCATGCAAAATTGACAAGGAAATAGATATGGTAATATCTGATTCTTTATCATTACAATTTCATAGTTTATGACTATCACACTGCTTATAAAAAAGATTGAATTTTGAAATCCTCGCTTCAAGAAATCACACCTGCACAGTTTCTTTTCTCTTCTTCGACTTTTTTCCAACAAAACTCCTCTCCTAATTTTTTTCAACTAAAAAAACCCTCCGTCTCTGCATTAGCCTCCTCTTCTCTCCGTCTCCGAAATTCAACCCTATATGTTTCTCTCTCTTCCTCTCCTCTCCTCTCCTCTCCTCTCTCTTCGTTTACGTAATCCTCCTCTCCTGCAAAATTATTATTATATATTATCCAAAATGTATTAAAAAAAGATTTTTGTCAAATTTAGATACAATTGCCTCCTAAAGTACATGAGATTTTCTAATTCATTTAAATTTGAGCTTGGAAGAAAATTCTTAAGATCTGATAAATAAATTCCATATTTTCTGATTGGAACTAATTTCATTATTACGTAGCTTTATTTGTCTTTGTATGTAATTGTTTATTTTATTTGTTTTTACAGGGATTCAAGGCCAAAGAAACTGCACCATCCATCCCATTTGAATCCGTTCAATTCGAAGGTTAGGTTAGTTTGCGTATCTTGTAAGGGATGCCATTGATCATGGTCAAAATTTGCTGAGATCCGAGACTAATGATTAGTAATTTTGAAATTCTTACAAGTTGAATCCAGTCATTAAACTATTTTGAGATACATGAAAAAAACCCAGCTGCTTAGAGATACGTTTTTGAAAAAAAAAATTTCAAGGAATGAATTCGGATTACAGAATTTCAGAATTAATTACCGTTCAACAATTTAGATTGCATAATTTCAGAATTAGTTACTGTTAAATAGGTTCGGAACTGCTAAATTTTTTTTATAGTGATGCCATGCCACCGTTTATGTAATCCTTTGGTTTTTTTTTTTGTTTTTTTTATTGTAGTTTGTATCGAGTATCGACGTGTAATTACTTAAGCGCGCATAAACAGCACCACTGTTTCGCAATGAAGCCGCGTCACCTCCTTTCTCTCCCTTTCACTCGAGGAGCATCTCTCATGACCGCTCTCTCCTCCGTCCTCTCTTTCCTCCCCAAATCCAACCCTACTAACCCTAGATCCAATTTCGTTCCTCGGGCTTCTCCAAATTCAAATTCAAACCCCAACACCAATTTGCCTGAAGAGAAAAGATCATTCGCGGTTGCCACTGGAGAAATCTTTCTCGGTCTCGCTTCTTTATTGATAAAGAGCCGCGCTGGCGCTGACAGTGACAGACGGGTGGGGCCAGTTGTCTCAGGAGCCGACGTTTTGAATGGAAAAAATGACAAGGTGGGTGTTCAATCGGTGATATGGGAACAGAGTGAGAAGGATGTAGAGGCGGAGAAAAAGAGGAGGACAGTTACTAGCCCTGGTTTTAGTTTTAGCGCAGCTGGGTTGCTCTTTCCTTACCATATAGGCGTAGCAAAGTTTCTCCTTGAGAAGGGTTACATAAAGGTTTATACTTTCTTTTAATTTATTTATTATACAATTTGCTATTTCATAATCAAAGAATGGCCACAATGTCATCTCAATCTCATGCAGATTTTCTCTAGGTTTACAAAATTGAGAAATTTTCATTCACAAATTGACTGAAGAAGAAAAATTTATGACCAATCAAAATTACATCTTTGAATTTTTAGGAAACAACACCATTAGCTGGTTCGTCAGCTGGCGCAATAGTATGTGCCGTGATTGCATCTGGAAACACAATGGAGGAAGCGCTAAGAGTCACCAAAGTCCTAGCTGACAATTGCCGCACAAATGGCACTGCATTTCGTCTTGGCGTAAGGAAATTTTATTTGATAATTTTTTTTTGTGTGCCCGTTCCATTCAAATTGAACTGAGAAGTTCGTACTGGAGCAGGATATAAATTGTTATAATTGGTTCTTGGTACATACTCGGTGTGGTCAAAGAAATGCTAGTCCATGACTTCAGTTAGTTGGTCCCGAATTTGATTTTCTTGATATTTGCATTAGAAACATGACTATAGCAAGCCTTAAGTTTATCATCTCCCATGATTATTTTATCCTTATTTTTATATTGAGATCACCTCTTTAGTATGTATGTTCTCATTTTCTGTATTTCACCTGGATAGATATTCAGAAAATAATTTTCATTAGAGTTATTTTTCTATAGTTTTCATCTTAATTGGGAATATTTGTTTGGGTCGTCGCTCAGAAAGTTGTGCACTTTTTTAAATTCTGTCTAATTGTTTTCCACAGGCAGTGCTAAGAGAAATACTTGAGGAGTTTCTCCCTGAGGATGTGCACATCAGATCCAATGGAAGGATCCGAGGTAACCAATAATTATTTATTCTTTCTTCTTAATCCTAAGATTAAGTATTTTTTTAATTGAGTTATTTTATCATTGATCTGCTATTTGTTTATTGAAATGTGTCATTGACCCTCTCCCTCTCTCTCCTCTCTACCCTGCAGTTGCAATAACTCAGTTAGGTTGGAGGCCGAGGGGTCTCCTTGTGGATCAATTTGACTCCAAGGAAGACCTCATAGATGCTGTCTTCACCTCTTCCTTTATTCCTGGGTATACCCCCCAACCCTCTTTTCTTTTCTTTTCTTTTCTGTCACTTTCTCTATCTTTGAGAGTATAAACTAATATTTATCTGGTGTAGATACCTAGCTCCTAGACCAGTAACTTTATTTCGTAAACGAGTATGTATTGATGGGGGTCTGACCTTGTTTATGCCGCCTACGTCGGCTTCTCAAACGGTATCAATTCCACATTTTTTTTATACCCATCTTTTAGCTATTACTTCTGTAACATATTGTTAATTGTGTGAATATTTGCTTCTGAACTTGAACATAGGTACGCATATGTGCTTTTCCAGCCAACAGGATTGGGATACAGGGAATTGGAATAAGCCCCGATTGCAATCCAGAGAATAGAGCCAGCCCTCGTCAGGTTTGTCTATCTGATTATTTTAAATAGGAAAAAGATTTGGTTGCAAAATTGAACATAGCGTAAGATTGTTTGTTGTATGTACTAATCTAACGGTTGAATGTCTTGTGTTCAAAGAGATGCCATTAATGTGAGGGCAATCTTCTCAACAAATTCATTGTGTACATCATTGATAGAAGGGCTCTGTTAATTTACCAGTAACTCTAGAAAATCTGTGCTGTGCAAGCAAGTTAATTTTTTGGTGTTTATTATCACAGTTATTTAATTGGGCATTAGAGCCAGCGGATGAATCCGTACTCGATAAATTATACGAGCTTGGTTATCTTGATGCGGCTGTCTGGGCCGAGCAGAACCCAGTCGAATCCACAGTCAAAGATGAAGATATTTAATTGAAAAGATCAGCTAATTCCTTTTTTTGAAAAATGGTGGATAATAGAAGGGGCATGGAAGGTTGTTATCTAAGAGTCTTTCTTCAAATTGTAAAACAAGTATATATTTTTTAATTAGTTGGGAAAAAAAAGTAACAGAAAGGCCCAACTTTTTTCAGGCAAAAGAGTTCATTGCTTTTTCTTTTTACCTAAAATTAAAACACTAGAGATTACGTTTTAGGTGGAGTTTTTTTATTTTTTATTTTTTATGATGCACTAACTATTAACACGCTTAAATTTGTAAAAACATTTTTGTGAAAATAGTGGAAGAAATATATATTTTTTGAAAGAAATGGAAGATGACTAAATTTTGTGTGTTTATTAATTGTATCCTCTTTTCCGTAGTGTTTATTAGAAGTAACAAAGCATCCAAATTCCAAACATGTTGAATTTTTCTGAAGCTGTCAATATGACTTGAGTCCATGCATGCTGCTGCCACAAGAGATCATGCGCACCGGAAAAAAAATATTTTTATTTAAATACAGGATAGGCAAGATTTATAAATGGCACGTAGATGAACTCTCTCCGCACGTATAATAAAGCTATATATAATGTCATGCTTGATATGGTGTAGATTTTCTATTGACTAAATTGTGGTTGTTTCTGTGTGTTTAATGCGGTACTTATTATTTTTTTCTCCTTATCCGGTCAGTCTGAATTTGTAACATGCGATGTTTTCATACGAAAAGAGATCAAAATTAATTTGGTGCTCGAATGGACCGATTATCCCGCTTTTGTCAGTTTTGTAAAGATCTCATTAGCATGTATATTCTCAGCAGATAAGAGAAAGAAAAAGTACAATATTTCTTATATCACCACATAGAATTATAGATTATTGTAATTTTAAGCAAAGCTTTTTCCGAGAAAAATAAAGAAATGTAAATGATTTAAACTTCTCTGTGCTTTCAAAGGTCTTGGCGAAGACAAAGGTAACGGAAGTAATATTTTTATTTATATTATTCGTTGTCTATTGTTACAAGTTTTGACAAAATCTACCCAAAAAAAATAAAAAAAAATAAAGAGTTTAATTGGTTGCAGGAAATTACATTTGAGATAATAAATAAGCTTTACTTAGTTATTCTATATCAGAAAATATAGGTCAAATATTACACACACACACATATGAGTAGAACTATGGTGCTCCTAGGAGTACCAAGTCCCTTTGTACTCTTAACTCTAAAATCTATTAGATTAACTTCGAACGACGAATTCAAACTGTTGAAATCCTTCCACCTTACGAGTGATTTGTGTACATGTGAAAATTTTAAAGTTTCGATAGTAGAAAGTTAAGTGGTCAAAAGACTTCTAAAAAATGAATTCAATAAAATGAATTTCCAAAGATCTCATTAGTATGTCTATATTCTCAGTGCATCTAATATGGTGACGGGATCAGTCTATTCAAATTTGAAATTTTGATGTCATGATGGGCTTATTGTTGTATAAAAATCCCACAAAAGGCATGGAGGGATTTTGTACAGGGGCCCCGCATTACTGTTCTAATATTAGTTTATTTTAGGCCCTAGCCCAACATGTTTTGGGCCAAAAGTTATAAGAGAAAAAAATAGTACAAGGTAATTTCCGCTATGTATATTATACATCAAACTTTCAAACCTCACTTGGTTAATATTTCACCAGATAAATCAGCAAATATATATAATAATTAAAAGGGTTCGACTAATAGTCCCCTCCATTCTATCTCCTAAATGTCCCCCTAACTAACTTATCCATAAAGTACAATGGAGATCACTAACTAACTGGGAGAACAATAATTACTTGGGAGACCACTTAAATTTGAAATTTTTTACAAGTATTCATATATAATATATCAAGTATTCCTATATAATATATCAAGTATTCATACCTAAGATATTAAAAAAAAAAACTGGACATCAACATTCTTTTCTTCATAGTCACACACCCATCTTTTATATGTTTTTGGAAGTGGGTTTTTTTTTCCATTTAATCTAATCAATATTTCTAACGATCAGCGAGGAATTTTGCAAATCTAAAACCACGAATATTTTCTACGTAATTTTTTCTTTCAAATGAGATCCATGATGAAGTACTTTCGAGTTCTTCGTCGTTCAAGTACTCATACCTCAGTGTGCAAGTATTCATACCTCATCGAACAAGTATTCATAACTTGTCAAGTATTAATACTTACTCAATAAAGAGCCATTTTGCTATTTCGAATTGTTTAGAGAAAAAACTTGCCTGTGCAGGGAATAATTTCATAAAAAAGTAGGTCTAATGTCCAACAAAATAATACACAAATGAATAAACTTTAAAAAGTATTCATACTAAAACTTAAAAAGTATTCATACTAAAACATATAAAGTATTAATAATATTTTTAAAGTATCATTACTATAAAATATTCATATTGCAAAGTATTCATACTAAAGCATATAAAATATTCATACTAGAACATTGGAAGTATATATAACAAAATCAATAAAATTAATCTTACTAAAATAATGTAAGTATTCACACTATAAGATTGAAAGTATTCACACTACAAGATATGAATACTTGCTTAACGAGATATGAATACTTTCATGCCGAGGTATGAGTACTTGAACGACGAAGAACCCGAAAGTACTTCATTATGGATCTCATTTGAAAGAGAAAATTACGTAGAAAATATTTGTGATTTTAGATTTGCAAAATTCCTCGCGGATCGTTAGAAATATTGATTAGATTAAACGGAGAAAAAAAACTCACTTCCAAAAACATATAAAAGATGGGTGTGTGCCTATGAATAAAAGAAAGTTGATGTCCAGTTTTTTTTTAATATCTTAGGTATGAATACTTCCATGCCAAGGTATGAGTACTTGAACGATGAAGAATCCGAAAGTACTTCATTATGGATCTCATTTGAAAAAGAAAATTACGTAGAAAATATTCGTGGTTTTAGATTTGCAAAATTTCTCGCGGATCGTTAGAAATATTGATTAGATTAAACGGAGAAAAAAAAACCCACTTCGAAAAACACATAAAAGATGGGTGTGTAACTATGAAGAAAAGAAAGTTGATGTCTAGTTTTTTTTTTAATATCTTAGGTATGAATACTTGATATATTATATAGGAATACTTGTGCGAATAAATGTTCATACATGTGCACACCAGTTATATATTTTTTTTAAATTTAAGTAGTCCTAAGTAATTATTATTTCTCTCCAATTAATTAGTGGTCCCCATTGTACTTTATGGATAAGTTAGTTAGGAGAACATTTAGGGGATCAAATGGAGGACAAAATCTTTACTCTAATTAAAAAAGCCATGCCATGCATCAGAAAAACGCAGAATTATCTAACAGAAAAGGTTATACTCCTAAACTTGGCTAATCAACGTTAATTAATGCTTCCTTTATTACATTGAGATTGAAACGTTAATGACGAGTTATTTCTTTTTTACATTCTAAGATATAATCACATATATTTTATATATAGTATTCATTAGTGCATAAGCTGTAGCTGTAGCTGAATTCTCAGATAACTAACATCGATCCCTTTACAAATTAAGATCTATATATGTTGCTTCAATTTATTTCTTCGGCTGAGATGCCCAGCTGCAAAAGCAATTAGAAAATATTATGAAGATTTACATATATTTTATGTGTAGAAGCTTAAATTTAGTTAAAAACATTCTTGCCCCACATACTTCAGTAAACTATATATACTGCTATACAAGAAAGAAAATTTGATTTTTATGAGAATTTTGGATATGATGATGTTTTTATGGGAAAATTGACTATTTCAAAAGTTTGCACAGACACACTAGAAATTTTCCCAAAATATTACTTCCGTGTTTGACTAGAAAATATTCATTCCGTGTATGAGGATTGGGTGCAGCTCAATCAACCAAAGAAGAAATTGATGTTCTGTGCAACTCAGGGATGCATGCAAGTGCTGAGTGTTGACAAGAAATAGCATTAAGTTCATATTACTTTATGTTATAAAAGTAACGAATTACTTTTGAATTAACGTATAGTACAGTACCCCAATCACAAATTTTCAACCTTAGTATTATTAATATTATTTTGTTTGATCGGATCCATTATATTAACGAGATGAATTCATTGACGAGAAGAAAAATATCATCCACATTTTCATCAAATGTACAAATGTTGCCATCAAAACTAGTTAATTACGCACCCAAATTACAAAAATATTTAACTGAATGTAAAGAATTAGGGGTGGAAGAATTTACAAAGGAAGGGATGCAAGTATCAGAGGATCATATTTATGGTGGAAGCACCAAAAAGGCTCCTAAAATTACGGCAGATGTTGTCAAGGATAGTAATTTCAACCTTTATGTGATTTGGAAACCTTTGAGATTTTTTTTTTCTCTCTGTTGAACGCTGGAATGGATGAAGAAAAGATGTACCATATGTTGATATTATAATAGTATGGTGCCCGTCCTTAGATGTTGCTTTTGAATGCTAATCTTTCTTATCTTCGAATTATCTCTCCCCTTTTTTTCTTTAAAGATTGAGGGGGCTAGCAGTATTTAGAAAAGATGACCATTTGACTTTTCAAAACAGAAATATGAGCGTGAAGTATTAAACAGTATTGCAGATACTGATATACAGATATGTATTCAACACAATACAATGAATTATTCAACAACACTGTAAAATGTATTCATTATAACAATATACTGATAC
The DNA here is from genome assembly GCA_964058825.1 of Carex arenaria. Lineage (NCBI taxonomy): Eukaryota > Viridiplantae > Streptophyta > Magnoliopsida > Poales > Cyperaceae > Carex > Carex arenaria. The sequence continues at coordinate 10,046 of CAXKVW010000201.1, forward strand.
CAGAACTTAATCATATATTATCAATGCAACAATCAAATATTAACAAGAGTAATTCTAATTTCAAATATTAACAATCCTATATAACAACTACAAACACAAACTACAATTCAACTAACAAGTTAAGATATTAACATATCCAATCAGAAAATGCCAGTTACGAATCACAAACAACAATTCCAATCAGAAACTACAATTCTATTTTTTCACAATGCTAACTTCAAATAATTTCAAACTTGCTGTCATTTCTTTCATCGATCAACATCCTGAAAGCTATTAGGATCCGTTCGACGCTGATCATATGCTACAAATTTTCACAAACAAAAGAAAAGTCAGATTCATATACGTTCAAATATGGCAATACAAGTATTCATTCATAGCACACAAAAATAAATACTGACCAAAGTATTCATTCACAGCTTCAAAGTATTCAACTCTAACATATAAGTATTCATTCAGATTAAATAACGTATTATATCACCATTCAGACACTTGGTATTGACAACCATAAGTAGTCATACAAAATTACTAAGGTATTCAACAAGTTCAGATAGAGTATTCATTCTTAAAAAGTAAGATATTCAAAATACTTGGTATGCACTTTCATTATGTATGCTATACAAAATAATTCATTCACAAAATACTTGATTGAAGTCCAATAGTGCATTACGACTAATACAATCAATAGCTCGGATGACAAATATTGAACAATCCAGTGAACTAGACTGTTGAGGACAGCTAAGATTCTTTATTTAAAAAAAAACAAAAAAAGGAGAAGATCTTAGCGCACTAAGGCCCTGTTCGCTAGCTTAGATTCTTTATTTGCAAACTGATAGGCCTAATCATGCGTGTTACGGTATTGGACAGCTACTTTATTTTTTCCAGAATGGGTCCTGTGAAAGTTGTAATTGCATCCTACTAGGGCATTTATGAAACAAAAATAAAAAAAATACTTGGTCTCGTTTTAAAATATTCGGATTTTGATAACTACTGTCCCTTTCTATTTTTTATTAGCACTGTTACTTTATTACTTTTTAATATACATGAAATTCTATGGACAATTTTTTTTATACTTTCACTATCGAGGAAAAAAAATTAGTAAGCAAATACTAATAAAGTTTCTTGTTTCTTATTTTGCAAAATAAAAAGTATAAATATTATGAGTAGGTGTTAATAGGTAAAAACTTGCATTGGGCCATGTCTAATGTAAAATCCGAAAATAATATAATAAAATGGACGAGAATTTTCAGTAATGTGCGAACTAACGAAATATTAATTAAATTGAAAAGCGGAGTTAACACTGTAAATAACTAAATACTAACCTGCATGCAATTTTTTTTTTTCTAACTAACAATGCTAGCTTCAGTAATTTAAACCATCAATATATAATATCTTTTAGTTCGTTTTGATTCCCCAATTATAAGGAAAATCAATTAATGAAGCGTGTATTATGATTTGTCGATATTGAAACACAAATTAAACTTGCCTTGAAAACTTAACAATTTGAAAATAATACTTAAGAGTTACTCAAATTAAAATTTATAGAAAAGTAGTACTAACCAACCAAAATTTTTATGGGATCCACCATTAAATAAAAAATTACATAATTACATTAAAATTTAGTTTAAAAATGCCTCAAACGTCCATATTCTGAACAGTTTTCTTCTAAAGTGATCTGCTTGAGCGGGTTTGTATTTTTTTCAAAAAATTTCAAAGTGAAAACACTAAGTTAAATTTGATAAAACATTCAACTAAATCTCAGCGGTTGTCTAACTTTTTTTTTATGCATACCCTAAATCTGAATACCAAAAATACTAAACTAAATTCCAAAATAAAAACATTTACCTGAATAATATCTTAACTAAAAAACATATATCTTAGACTTCATATATTTACATAAAACAATGTCTAAAAAACATATATCGGAAAGTTCAACTAAAATTTTGAGACTCTTTCCCTATTTTTTTTTTTTTTTTGCAATTTTAACTGCGCCTACATCCCGTTGCCAGGGGATTATGATTCTACTTAAAAAATAATTAAACTGAATTCAAAATAGGAATTCTAAATGCTGATCTTAATTGACATTATAAGCCTAGCATGCATTCTTTTTTTCTTTTACCTACAAGATGGATGGAGCAGGAGCTTTTCAAGAAAAATATAACACTATCTAAATGTAGATACTTTTGAAGAAATATAAATAGCGATCTGCACTACAGGCTACATGAAATCCATTATTTATGTGATGTGACCGACTGACCTCTACTGGAAATGCAGAGCATGTGTTTATTCAAACTTCGATGTTGATTGCGATAGTTTGATTCGTTAAATATTCACCAGATATATCAACAACTTCTGGTAGATGGAAGTATGGAACAATATTTCTCTGATTAATGAGTGAGTTGAGGTATGCTCATGTTCGTTTATTAAGTTGGCAAGTTGTTAATGAGTGAGTTATTAATAAGTTGTTAATGAGCGAGTCACGAGTTATGAGCGATTTACTCGCCTCTAAACAACATAATCAAAATATGTATTTGTATATTATTTTAGTCAAGCATAATCAATATATTTAATATTGTCTATATATAGACATATAGACCTCACTTATATTTACAAGAATGCCACAGCTTTCCTAAATATTACAGCAATGCCATAATAGCTGTACGTAACAGAAACATAAAAGAATAAATCCTATAAGATTGTCTAGATACATTATATTAAATGAATCTGTCTAATAGAGGGCCGTCCTTTCTCTCTCCCCTTCTCTATTTTCTCTCTTCTCTCTCTAAAAGGAGCACTCACAGATTCTCCCTATTTTTTTGAGCGAGACCACGTAACACAGTCAGGTGGGGTCAGCAAAAGAGACGTTAACCTATTTTTCCCGAAGAAGCGCAAACTGACAAAAATGCTAGAATTTTAATAAAAAAAATGCTATCCGAACTCGACTTTGACTATAGATGAGTTAAAACCGACTAAACATCATATATTTAATTTTTTTTTAATAAAAATCAAATTATATATATAACATAGATAATATGATTGTTGACTATTTAATTTCATAAAGGTACAATAAATAACTAACATTGATAAAATAATGCGTCTCAAGCTAAACTAGAATAAACATAACATATTCAAATATATATATTTAGACCTATGATTTCTTAAAAAAAAAAAAAATCAAATTTTGTAATAAGAGTAAAGCTAGAATGTGATGTGCTCACCAAGAGAGTTTAGTGAACACAACTTCAAAACTCTAATGAATTGGCTTCAAACAACCAATTCAAACTACTAAAATTCATATACTTCATGAGTAATGCATGTACATATAAAATTTTGAAAGTTTCAAATTTATTTAATACAAAAATCAAAAGGTCAAAAGATAATGAAAAATAATGAAAAATAAAATATATAAAATAACTTATAAAAAATTCAATTTTTTAACCGCTAATTTTTTGACTGCTGCCTGCTCTCTCCTGGACAAGGCACTTTTTTCTCAATTTACACAAAAGTGGGCTCTTTTTAGGTTAATCCAGGATATCTTTCTTTCTACTATTGATCTTTTCAGATTTAATTATTTAAACAACTTTATAATTATTTATATTTGTTGGCATGCTTTAATATGGAAACGCATTCTTCAAACATAGTGAGACAAAAGTCCCAACTGTATAGCGTTCGTTTTAGTTATATAATACCATGTTGCCCGTACATTGCAACGAAATATTATGAGATTAGATAAAATATCAAGAGATTTTTTATTGACATTTCATTCATAATTAAGAAAAAAAATATATAAATAAAAATAAAAACACAAATGCAAAATAACAGAGAGATAAATAATAACTAACAGTGAAAGGAAACAATAACAAATGGAAAAAAAATATCAAACATAACATGAAAGAAATCTTGAAGTAACATTGTTAATGTGATTTATCTTCGATGTAGTCTAATATTTCTGAAAATGAACAAAAAAGAATCTGAAAAATAGATTATAATTGCTCCAATTAAAAAATTTATAATAAAATTAGAAATGTTAAATTAATATAGTCCATATCTTATTCCTTACTCAAGATTTTACGGTAAAAAATTTATAATAAAATTAGAAATGATAAAGTGATATTGTACCTATGTAAAAAAATAGTTTCTAAAAATATAAAATTTGGTGTCTAAGCATATTTTATTATGAATATTATGTTGAGCAGTTCGGATCGACTTTTCAGAGTTTGAAAACAGATATAAAGAATGTGAACCTCCTTTGATGGGTATACATGAAATTTAAAAGAGGAAATACATAATTTTGATATTTTTGATGGGTATACATGAAATTTTTCCTTGAATTAAAAAAAAATAGTAGCAAATAATTATTTATTTGTATATTCTTTTATTTAAGCATAATAAATTTGTTTAATATCCAGTCAGTTGTTAGTGACTCAGTAGAGGTTTACTGATCAGATTGGTTGGATTTTGTGTGTATTTTGAATCCGATCCAAAATCATTAGCAGTATGTGATTGGTGCATGTGTGAGATAGGTCTTCAATCGAAGAGAAGATTGAAGACGATTATCGAATTAATAAATCCGGAGAAAATATATAATATAATTTGGGAAAGTTTTATGCAGATTTCCGGATTTCGGCTGGAACTGGGACCAAATCACATCAAAATATTTTGGGATAAAACAGTCTTTTCAAATTAGTCGGATACTTGGGTGCCTCTCACTTCAAAATTTTTAGGGGTAAAACAGTCTTTTCCCCTAACTAATTTAGGGCTTGCTGCAACCTTTTCTTGAGGGCCTCCAACACGAACGCCTATTCTCTGCATTAACTCAAAAAGAGAATCTTTTGAGTTAATGAATCTCAACCATCTGATTTTAAACGGAGCCAATCCAACTACTGACTATAACATGGGGAACTTTCAATATTAGTGCGGATCTAACTGCACGAATTTTCAAAGCAATTGAACGGTTAACATATATTAACTCAAAAGATTCCCTTTTGAGTAAATGCAGAGGATACGATTCCTACAACACACCTAAGTGAGCAAACTCCACATCAGCACATAATATACTTTTTCTTTTTTCTTTTTGCTTCTGCGACCTGAATGGAATTGAATGTTCTATAGTAGATATCCTCCTCTTAATTTATTTGCGGGGACTCACCGACCCAATCTTTTTTGTAGCATTTTTTTCTGATGCATGTCATGGTGTTATTTTATTTGCACGGTTTAAATTTATTACATGTTACAGTAAGAATATTTTGTCAGCATAGATGTAACATGAAGGCCTCTACAATTTGGGGCCACAGAAAAATAACATGAGTAACTTTTGTGAAACAGTGCCTTTATACTGGAACCATTTCCCTATAAATTTCCTCCTCACTTACTTGTGCAATCTAATTAAAACACACTCCATTTTGTGTCTTATCGGATCTCAATTGCTTCATACACTTTCCTCTTTTATCGTATCTCAATGGGGCCAGCCGCCGAGGGAGAGAACCAGCAGCCCGTCGCTGTAATTTGGCAAGGTATAATTTCTTGAATTTAAATCGGCTGAAAACCTAAAATCCCTGAAATTCCTGAAATTCAAGATCTCAGCCGTTCAACTTTTTCGCTGCACGCATCTCGGAACAGCTGATTTTTTGCACACACATCTCAAAACAGTTCGATGGCTGGATTTGAATTTCAGGAACACTGTTCATTGGTCATGAATTTCAGCAGATTCGGATCCTAATTTCTCTCCAATCTTATTCATTCATGTTAGTTTGATATTTGCAAGGTATTTAATGGTGTCTCTTATATTGCCAATTAAAATATTATCGCCGTAATTGTTTGTTTTTTTTTTTTGCGCTGTAATTGTATTACTTTGCTTATTTGGGATATTGAACAAGATATTTTTTTGAAAGGCATGATAGAAGCTACCAGCCAAGAACAAGATATTTAATGGTGTCTCTTTTCTTGAAAATTAAAATATTATCGCTGGAATTGTATTGCTTTGCTTATTTGGAATCTGTATTTCATCACAAGGAATCATCCAAAGTCCCATAAACCGCATTGAGTATCCTATTTCTCGAACCCAATTGGTGTTAATTAAAAAGCTCTTCTTTGTTTCATAATTTAACTTTGGAGCATGAAAAAAGAAATCTGAAGTATTGTTTTGGAGCCCTCATGCCGTGTAATTGGAAAAGAGATTAAGCCTACTGTCTACAAATTAATTGAATCAGATTATATGTTTGCTTTATTAGCTTGAAGTATCATATAAAATTTGATATTAGCATCTGGAAGATCATTTTTTTATGTGTGATTATTTTAATAAAACATAATAAGTTAAGAGACAGAAAACTCTTAAAATTCAATAAAATGGGCTGGAACTCTTGTTGTTTTAGAGTGAGTAGATGTATTAATTTATCTTTATTTATTAATTCATTTTCAAGTACGTCCTTATCTTTCATTTTTAATAGGAGATATGAGTAGGTCCGATGTTCAAATAGCTCTAACACCGTACAATTAGCATTAAGATTAGTGCGCAGGGAAATTAAAACAGACCTGAATTCTTTTACTCATGGAACCTTCTCTGAATTCTTTTAATAGTCATATATTCTCATATATTTACTTTTACTCTCTCTCTCTCATTCCTATTACTTAGACCCAGAAGCCCTAGGCGGCCGAAGTTATCGTCCAGTACACAACTCAGGCTGGCTCAAATACATTGTTGATTACAGTTTAGGTGATCATTCCTCAGATCCAATTTGGCGGTTGCGGCTCCTTGCTACCTTCATATGTGTTTTCGTTACAATGTTTTGTGCTTTATTCCTCCCCATCTATCTTCACAAGGACCATGAGACATACCAGGTATATATTATATATTGTTTGATTTATTTATTCTTTGCATGTTAGTTACTAATTCTTCCGAATTTTAATTATTATTATTATCGGACTCTAAGATTTAACGTGTAACTTATGATGTATATGATGATATTGTCAGAGAGTGGTGGCCATAACCATTGTCAGTGCTCTGGTTGGTTTCGCAGCGATCAGTCTTTTTCTCAGCATTTGGCTTTCATCTGAAAGAACCAATTGGATCACAGGTCTATTGGTAGGAAACATTTGTCTGTTTGGTAGTGCCATAATTGTTTATTATTTGGCGCTACAAAATGGAGCTGGACGCTAAGATAGATCGATGTGAAGCGAGCTTGTTGCTTAGAGAATTAATAGTTGATATTACTTATATCACAGTTTGGGTTCATTAGGTCTATGTTAAATCCATATATACATGGTCGTAGTATATATACGGAGAGTCGTTCCAACTCCTTTCTCTTTCTTCTCATTCAACTGAGAATGGTATTTTAAAGAACAAAGGGTATATGCTTTTGTCCGTGTGGTAAACTGGAGGGATTTCAGTTTATCACCGTTTGTTTCAATTTGATGTGTTTCTGTCAGGTTTTGTTATAGAGGGTGGGAATAAATGTTGTTTGTTGGTGATGATTTTGTGTAAGATATGTAAAAGTTTCTGTTATTTCGAAATTATGGACTTATATATTGTGTACCACTTTTTAGAAAAACAAAAAAATATATATATATTATATTTTGGGTGTTTATAAGATGTGTTAATTATAACTGTTGCTTTCATTCTATCATTGATTTTCTCATCGATCGATCATTTGTGATTTTATATATATATCTATATATCTATATATATATGAGTAAAGCTAATATACACTTAAGTGTATCTTACACTTAACCCTAGGACCGTACGATTTCTTTAAAAGTCGTGTAGCACGGATCTCAAAGCTAATCGTACGGTCCTAGAGTTAAGTGTATATACACTTAAGTGTATATTAGCTTTACTCTATATATATATATATATATATCGTATTTTATTAAGAACAGCCATAAAAAAAGAATATAGATTTCTTAGGTTATGCTAATCCAAATATGATTTATTTAAGAACAAAAATGAAATTCTTGAGAAAATTATCAATTTATTATTATCAATTTTATTAAGAATCAGAGGATCAGATTTATGGTGGAAACACCAAAAAGGCTCCTAAAGTTACGTTAGATGTTGCCAAGGATGGTAATTTCAACCTTCATGTGATGTGGAAATGTGGAAGGTACTTATCACTTACCCTCTTGCTTTTGAGGGATCCGACTCTGCTGCTTTTATTAAATAAAATCAGGGTCCTGCTTTTACCATCCAAACTATTCAAAATTTTCTATTCACGTATCTCGATAAAGAAACTTTTCCATACACAAATCTCAACGAATTTGAATGATTAAGATGGTAAAAGCAGGTTCCTGCTTTTGGGAAATAAAAGCAGCAGAGTCGGATTCGCCTTTGAGATTGTTTTTTTTTTTTTTTTTTTTTTTTTTTTTTTTTTTTCTGTTGAACGCTGGAATGGACGAAGAAAAGATGCACCAGATATTCATATTATAATAGCTAGTGTGGTACTGTGGTGCCATCCTTACATGTTGCTTTTGAATGCTAATCTCTAAGAAATTATTATCTTCGAATTATCTCTCTCTCTGTTTTTTTTTTAAAGATTGACGGGGCTAACACCGTCATTTTTATTTATACCCAACTTTAAATAGAAATTTCTAAATATTACCACCAAAGTTAGATTTTATTAAATCTATCCAAACTGGCCGATTATTGCCCGGCTCTTAATTTTTAATAGGAGCTGGCCAATAATTGGCTAATCCTTAACTTTTGTTTTTTTTGGACAAAGTTATAATTTTTTTTTATTAAAATGTTGGAAATATTTTTTTATTTCTTTGAAATTAGATAGACTACTATATAATTTGATTTATTAGAAAGACTACAACAAATAATCTGGATCAATATTTTTCAGATCGGATTTTTCACAGCTGTAAGAAAAATTAAAATATTTCTTTGTGTGTTATTGGAAAAAAATAAAAATGCTTTCAATCTTAGTTATTGATCTCGGTTCAAAAGTCATTTCTAGGTAAATATAGAAAATATTTGATTTCTTCTATTTTCAAAAAAATAAAAACTATATCCGCAACTGTGTCAGAAGTTTTTAAAACTATGTTCTCTTTTTTTTTTTGAAATTGAGATTATATTTTATTTTTTATTAAAATATTAGAAATTTTTTATATGGTTTTTGAAATTGGATAAAATAATACATAATTTAATTTATTAGAAAGACTGAAACAAATAGTCCGGATCAATATTTCAGACCAGATTTTTCGCGGCTGTAAGAAAAATTGAAATATTTCTTTGTGTGTTATTGAAAAACAATAAAACTGCTTTGAATCAAAGTTATTGATCCCGGGTCAAAAGTCACTTCTAAGTAAATATAGAAAATAATTAAATTTTTTATTTTTGAAAAAATAAAAAAATTCCGATGGTGTGTACGACAACAATTGCTGAGAATTGAATTTTTTAATTTTTCAAAAATAGAAAAATTTAATTATTTTCTATATTTACCTAGAAGTGACTTTTGATCCGGAATTAATAACTCAGATTCAAAGTATTTTTATTTTTATTTTTTCAATAATACACAAAAAAATATTTCAATTTTTCTTACAGTCACGAAAAGTCCAGTCTAAAAAATATTGATCCGAAACATATAAAAAATTATTTCTTACAGCCCGAAGGGTTGGTGGCAGTTTCAATTTGCGTGGCTTTATTGGCCGGTTACAGTTTCAATTTTTCAATTTATTTATTTCTATTCAATTTTAAAAAAACATATAAAAAATTTCGAATATTTTATAAAAAATAAATAAATTATAATTTTTTCCAAAAAAAAGAGAGAGTTAAGAACTGGTCTATTACTGGCCGGTTCCTATTAACAATTAAGGACTAGCCAATAATTACCCAGTTTAATTAGATTTAATAAAATTTAACTTTGGTGGTCATATTTGACAATTTCTATTAACATATTATAATATTTATATTTGACAACGCGTTAACATAATTTATTCGTCGTACAACTTTAAAGACAAATTAATCTTTAGCCCTGAACCATTAATCCTTCAAACATTAAACAACTTTAAAGACAAATTAATCTTTAGCCCTGAACCATTAATCCTTCAAACATTAAAAGTGCATAGTTCGGTTTAAACTAGATGCCGTGGCAAATATATCAAAATTTATAAATAATTCAATTTGAACATTTTTTATAATTAGAGATGATTAAGTGACGGTGCATATAATATCTAAAACTTAGGTGTCATATTATTTTCAGATCTACATACAAATAACATATGATCTCATCTTAGCATCATACAATTACCAGCATCAAGATAATTATATACTGATAAAAAAAAAGAGTTTATTGAACTAAATATAATATTTAACAGGCCCATATATAGAGTCAAAAGAAAATTAATGATCTAATTCGACATGTGATTAGTTTAGGGGCGAAAATAGGTTTTTTTCTTTGCCAAATTAATAGTTTATCTTTTGCAGAATCAGTTCATCCAACAAGTATTATTCTCAAGTAAACTAATATTATTGTCAATGATTGTTGAAAAAATTGTAAAATATTTTATTGAATTTGCTGGTTTAAATAAGATTGACTCCTGTTTAATTTTCCATTATCGGAAAAACTTTGATACATCATATTAGTATAATTGATACTTGTAGTATAATAAATTTTATATAGTTTTTTTTTATAAATTATGTAGTTGCACTTTAAAAAAAAAAAAAAAAATTAGCTCAATGGTCTTATAAATTCAGTACCGTGAGGCTGCTTCATTAAATAAATATATATATATATATATACGATATTAATTAATCTCACTCTGTCAACAAAAAAATAATAGTGGGAATTTTGTTAATTTGAGAAATGGAGAGATAGGTGGGGTCCGGACTTAGCACAGTAACCTGGGGACAAATTAATGATTGATACGGGGAATTATGAGAATTCTCATCCTCTGAGATATCTCAAATTTTGTGTGACTTTATGGAAAATCGTAACCGTTTAAATAGTTTTGTACGAATCTCAAAGTACAAATAATACTGCCGCCCTGCGCTATCCCCGAATAGGCACCTAACACGTCGGTCATGCAAAAATTGAGATATCTCAGAGGATAGGCACTCCAATTATGAAAGGGGTTGATTGCAATGTTTCCCTTTTTTTTTTTTTTTGAGAATAACCCGTTGCCACTTGGCAGTTGGCAGGAGGTACACCGAAGAATTTATTTGAACATGCATGCATCACCTCATATTGACCGTTCGATTCAGTTTAGTGGTCCAAGTTTTACAGATGGATGATGGAGATCTGTTATTGGTTTTGTGGAGAATAGCTGATCCGTTCACTGCCCGGCTTCCATGTCAGCACAAGTTGGCGCTGACTTTGGCAGTATTGCTTAAAATATGTCAATCATTCATAAATGAACCTCATTTTTAATGATATCGCTAAAACATAATGCACGTTTATTTTTTTTACTTTTTTAAAAATCGAAAAATTCAATTACTTTATATATTTATTTAGAAATGACTTTTGATTCGGAATCAATTACTCAGATTCAAAGCATTTTTATTTTTTTTCCAAGAACACAGAGAAATATTTCAAATTTTCTTACAGTCACGAAAAGTCCAGTCTGAAAAATATTAAACCGGGTTATTTGTTTCAGTCTTTTTACTAAATTAAATTATATATTATTCTATCTAATATCAAAGAAACATATAAAAAAAAATTAATATTTTAATAAAAATAAAAAATAATCTCAATTTTAAAAAAAAAAACATAGTTTTAAAAACTTTTGCTGATATAGTTTTTAAAAATAAATAAATTATAACTTTAAAAAAAAAAAGAGGTTAAGAACATGCCAATAATTGGCTGGTTTGAGTAGATTTAATAAAACCTAACTTTGGTGATCATATTTGACAATTTCTATTTAATGTTTGGTATAAATAAAAATGACGTGGGGGCTAACAGCGGGGTAAAAAGAAAATTTCCGAGTCAAAATTCAAAACAGTTAAATAAAGAAAGGAAGAGTTGGCACTTTCAGAAAAGAATTATTTAGAAAAGGTTACTACTGACAGTCAAAACACTCTCTCTATTTCATTTCCCACTGAGCCCAACCTTTTTAAACTTAGCATATGGGCTCCACCTTTTTAAGAAATTAAATTTCTCATTCCTTTCTGAAGATGCTAACTCATTTATAAGACTTTCAATTAGTGTTACGCATCATCATTCTCCATAATTTGTATAATTAGAATTTGAGCCCCTCATTTTTGAGATATTGCCCCTTCATCTTCAAGAAAATCGTACATCAAAACCTGTAATTTCAGTAAAATAAATTACAAACTCTAGGTAAAGAAATTCAGAAGCTGAGTAGTCTCGAGTTCTCGAGTAGGAGGTTCTTTAATTATGATAATGAAACAATTGTAAACCGCCCACAGCCCCACTGTAACTCTATTGAACAGAAACATAAAATGACTATTAGCTACTCTGCAATGGAAGATTTATTGATGAGAAATTAAATAAAGATGCCTCTATGTCGAGGGACCTAAATACATGACAAGTAATAGGCAAATATTGCAACTTTCTTTTTCAAGACAGTTAGTAACACCAAGTACATACTTTATACCTTGTTTAAAGGAAAATACACAGCGATTGAGCTACAGTTGATGTATTGAGTATCATAGTAGATATTCAATATTTTTTTTTTTTGGATAATTTTCAATTTTGCAGAAATATATTTTGTGCATAATTACTGGTAAAAAAACAATTGAATATCTACTATCTAAAAATTGATTTCCTTACCTCAACGACTGAAATTGTGAGACCGCAATAAATAAGCGTTCTATTGATGATAGAAACAACCTCCTTATTTTAGAAAGTAACATCAGTTATCAATAGAAAGCTTGAAGATTAATTTATCTTTTGACAGATATTGGGCTCTTTTTGCATAGTAGTCCGGTCTCTTTTTAGGATTCTTTTCTATTTATACCATTCTGACTAAGGCTGTTCTCCAACTGGGGGTACGTGGAGAGAGAGGAAGGAAGAAATACCATGCGGAGGGAAACTGTGTCTCAGACTGCAGCTGTTCGAAGATTTCACCTGCTCTAGAATATAAAAAGCCAAGAGGAGGCAGAGGTGAACGCGTACTGTGCGGTGGTGAACGCGTTCTAATTTTTTACGACAATCTTCACCCCCAAATCAGGATGTTAAAATCACTGTTCGGAGTGAGCTTCACCCCCTAGCCTTCCCTTCCCCTTCCATTAATGAGGCCTTCACCCTCAATTGCGAAGCACAGCCTAAATAGTATTGCTCACCTTCTGTCTTAAAAAAGGGTACCAAATTTTATAAGAAAGGCTTGACTTTCATCACATGTATTTGGTTCTCCAAAAGAGACTTACCGACCAAATTGGCTGAGAATTTCATTAAGTTATAGCTGAACAAAATATCCATGTAAAAAGTAAAGCAATGTCTTATTAACTTATATTTAACAGAATATTAGCAAAAGGTAACTTAATAAACAACTGATCATTTGATAGCTAAAACAAGGGTAAAATTTACAACCCTCGGATTTGGTTTTTGAAGCAGCGATTCAAAATGTATTTAAAAATTGTCGAGTTCATGAATTTGTGACAATTTCTTCTTAGTTTGGTCAAACATATTATATTTATTCAATCACTCCCCCTTAATTTGGACTAACATGAATCCGTCCTAGCAGATTTTCTTCCTGATTAATTCCACCAACCAACAACTGATTGAATAAATTTCAAGAAAAAATGAAAAATAAATAGGAAGATTGTCTAATTTTCCATCCAATACTGTTGAAAATTGAACCCACCAAAAGAATAGTTTAAACATTTCTAAGCCTCTAATGTAAAACTAATCACAAAAAAGTTTCAGGCATGATTTTTTGGGCTGTTAAAAAAAAATTAGCCCACCAAATTTTTAAATGGCAAAATGAAAAATTAATCACAAAAATTTAAGCTCCTTAAATATAGGAGTTACCGCAGGTGTAGATAAAAAAAAAAAAAGTGAATTATGTTCAAATTTTCGGAATTTTTTATGCAAAGTTTGTACGTGTGGCAACCCAATCAGGGGTGCAAACGGATCGGATACGGATTTGATAGTGCTAAATCATATCCGCATCCGCTTTTATTTTTCATATACGTATACGGATCGGATATTAGGCGGATACGGATCATATATGAAACAGATGAGGATACAGATATCCACTTTTTATAATAGTGAATAACATAATTTTTTTCATAAAATATATTAAACTATATAATTATATATTATATATTTATTATTCGGATACGGATAATTAAAATTTAAAATCATATCAGTATTCGTATCCGCACGGATATTCAAACGAATATCCGTATATAATTTTTGAATATGGATTCGAATATGGTCGGATAATATCCAACCCGTTTTCACCCCTAACCCTAATTAATTGGTGGGTGAGTGCAGAACGGAGGAGACGTTGGCAGCTGGGATTGGTGATTTTTGCCGATTTTCTAGTGATAAGAGTGTTTGAATTATTTATCCGCATTTTATAGTTACGTATTCATGTTTGAAATTTTGTTTTCACACCCGATTAATATAGTCACATGAGCTAGATTATGGTTAAATAAAAAGAAGAGATAAATAAATTGTTTATTTTCTGAGAAAATTATGTTTTATTTGTAAATTAAATTGATTAGCAATAATATAATCCAAGAAAACTATTTTTTCTATGGTTGTTCTTAAATACAACCGAAATTTTTAAATTTGCATACCTAACAAAAAATCATGATTTTCTGTAAATTTCAAATTTGACACGGTCGCAACCATGGTTGCGGACAACCATTTCATTAAAAATTCCAAAATTCAACGTAGCCGTTGAATATATATATATATATAGAGAGAGAGAGAGAGTAGAACTAGGGTGTTCCTAAGTTCACTCAACCTCGTGTGAACTTGACTCTAAAATATATCGAATCGATTTTAAACGATGAATCCAAACCGTTGAAATTCTTCTACCTAATGATTGATGCGTCTACATGTGAAAATTTTAAAGTTTCGAATTAATTTAATATAGAGTCAAGTGGTCAAAGGAGTCCAAAAAATAAATGCATTAAAATTTATTTATAAACCTTAAATTTTTGACCACTTGACTCTATATTAAATTAATTCGAAACTTTAAAATTTTCACATGTAGACGCATCACTCATTAGGTAGAAGGGTTTCAACAGTTTGGATTCATCGTTTAAAGTTGATTCGATATATTTTAAAGTCAAGTTCACAAGAAGTGTGGTGAACTTAGGAGCACCCTAGTTCTACTCATATATATATATGTATATAGTTGGGCTATGGTACTCTATAGAGTAAAAGGCCTTGGTACTCTATGACACTATATTTTTATTTTAAAAATTCAAACACCCGATCCGAACCGTTGAACATGTTCTTCATATTGAAATGTGCTTGGAGACCAAATTTTACATTTTTTGGAATTTTTTTGCTATTTATTAAGCCACTTTGAAAATCGCAGATCCGATGGTCCAGAAAATTTTACTATTTTTACAGTTCACAGCAGATCTGAGATTTTCAAAGTGGCTTAATAAATAGCAACAAAATTCCAAAAAATATAAAATTTGGTCTCCAAGCACATTTCAATATGAGGAACATGTTCAACAGTTCGGATCGGATGTTTGGATTTTTAAAACGGAGATATAGCGTAGAGTACAAAGGCCTTTTACTTTATAGAGTACCATAGTCCATTTCTCTCTCTCTCTCTCTCTCTCTCTCTCTATATATATTAATTTTCAAAAATAAATGAAGGAACCTATAATTTGAATATACTAGAAGGAATATCAAACAAAATAGATAAATATCTTATAATTTAGATGTACTAGAAGTACTACGAAACATTTTTCAAGCATGATGTTTTGCCGCTGTAAAAAAATTAAAGGGAAAATTAGGAAAATACCACTCCAAAATTTTCAAATTGTGAAAATGCCATTCCGAACTTTGAAATTGTCAAAATTCCACTCCAAACTTCATCAATTTATACAAGTACCACTCCAAATAATTAATGACTAAAATACATTCTTCTCCTCTTCTTTCTCCTTCTCCTGACTAAAATATATTATTGTTTCGAAAGAAATACATAAAGCTGCTGAATTAATCAGAATGATCATCGTCTGATTGTTGGTTTGTATTATTAGTGGTATTTTTAATATGATAAAGAATGATCCGTGATTTCTTTTTTCTATACTCTCAATGTGAAGGTATTGCTACTGGGGAAGTAGCCAAAGTTATGTCATGACCAAGGAATGGAGCCGCTTCGTCAGAGAATATAACCTCCATCCCGGGGATGACCCCTTACTGGCCAAAGAGGGGCCTAGATTACCGGAGAAGCATTTCAAGGAAGAGAACTTCAAGCAAGTGGTTACTCCACCAATGGAACCAGCAGTTGCAATTTTGAAGTACCGTCCTTGCACCCTCTCTTTTCCCAATTGTAGTGTTGAATCTATCAACAAATATGACACTAACTAAATGATAAACAAAAGTAAATTTGTAGTTATATTCTCTATCAGTTTAGATAAACTGTATATCATATCGGTGCAATTTGAGATTTATTTGGTCTTCAATCAAGTGCCAATAACACTAAACAGTTATCTATCTCTTGTCTCTATCTCACCATAATTTTTTAACTAAATATATCAGGCCTTTGATATATTCTTGGTTTCTTTTTTGGATGAACTCCTCTCTCCAAAGAAGACTTGGGAGGGTTTTTATTGGTGCATCAGTTATTACCATAATCTCTGTCTTTTTGGTGAGAATTTGTCCCTTTTAGGGTTTTATTAGTAATTTTTTCTTATAATATGATAAAACCAAATATACCAGGCCTTTTGCTGCGTAAGTAGAAAATTTATTAGTGAACCTGTTCAAATGATATCTTTCGTGACTTCTTTTTGTTGTACCTTTTAATTATCAAACAATGATTCTTGGTTGTATAAAGCTTAAAATTATTAAAATGCGAGCCATTTGTTTTCCAAAATAAACCCAAAATCAAGGATGTATACTATTGAAATGGTCGATTACATTGTTAGATTATATGGCGCACTGTGAATGATAAACTAGGTTATCGTATTTGATCCTCAGTTTGCAATTTTATTTTTTAACGTTTTTGTCATTTAAGGTAGTTACCTTACTTGTCCAAGAAAGGTTTGAAATTCAATAAAATTTAATCTAAATTTTTATCAAATTGCAAGTGCTCTTTCTTTTATATCGGATTCACATCTGCTGCGATCCAAATTTGTGAATAGTGTCCCTAAAATCCCTGCTTTTCCAAATCCAGCCATCCAATGTTTTCTGTACACGTATCTCGAAACATCTTATTTTTTGTGCATGAATCTCCAAACAATTAAACAGTTGGATTTGGAAAAGCAAGAATTTTAGAGACACTGTTCACAAATTTGGATCACAGCAGATTCGGATCCCTCTTATATCGGGTTGTATCACAACAGGACTTGTCGACAGGATGGCTTGACTGTGATCAGGGTCCCACATTCAAACCCGAGCCTTACTCTTTAGGAGAATGGGTGAGAAAAGAGTACTTCCTTTTGACATCAGAAAAATTCAGTACTTCACATGTTTTAAGAGATTGACCTTAGAAAAATTAAAATCTAAATATCGGAAATTTAGATAAAATAATATTTTGGATGTTTGGATACCCTATTTAACTAAAAGCTATTTTTTTTTTTGTGAAATATAAGTTTGTAGATTTATTTATGACTGAAAGCATACTGTCAAAGTTTCAGAAAAACACTAGATTTGTCTTCTAGGAATCTATATATAATATTCATTTTTGTTATACATAATATAATGATGTCTCTTAATTTCTTTGTCATACCAGCAGTTCCTTTGGAAAGAGGTTGGGATTTTACCAGTACAGTGGCATGCCTTGGCACTAGGTTTATTTGCGATTTTTTTTTTAAATGAAAATTATAACAAACTTCTTAACCAAACTAGCCAATGCAATGAAAAAGTTACAAAAATAGCCTACACCGGATTCCAATCCGGTGTAGCTTGAGAGGGCCGGACTACACCGGATTGGGAAACCGGTGGAGCTTTTTTTGCTCTGCCACAACAGCTACACGGGTGGAAAAATGGCTACACCGGATTGGGAAACCGGTGTAGTCCGGCCCTCTCAAGCTACACCGGATTGGATTGGCTGGTTTGGTTAAGAAGTTTGTTATAATTTCCATTTAAAAAAAAAGTCTTTATTTGCATTGATAATAGCACCTTTTGGAGGCTTTTTTGCTAGCGGCTTCAAGCAATCAAGCGTGCCTTTAAAATTAGCGTGCTGATTTATTCTCTTGATCCACAATTAAAGAAAAGAATAATTTCATCATAACCTACCTCAGTGTGTCTTACCATCGATATTTGAATTTTTTGTATGATTATATTGTAAAAAGATTTAAATAAAGAGAGGGCTATATGTGTAAATACATTTAACTTATTTTTCATTTGATTAATATTACTAGGATTTTAGTGACAGCATTCCGGGACATGGTGGAATCACTGACAGAATGGATTGTCAAGTTGCTCCTAGGGACAATTTGTTTGATAATTATAATAATAAAAGGAATATAGGACTTCACATGGAATATTATATGAGTCCTTTAACAAGATGCGTGTCAAATTTCTTGCCTTAACATTCTATATATTTCAGGCAAAAATAGACAATTACAGACTTATATATTTTTCCCTTTACCATTTTATAAACAAAATTTTGAAAGATATATAATTTTGGAGGGGGCTTATGGATAAGTTATAGTACAAATAATTAAGTAGCACAGAAGAAGTATGAGCACCTGTCATGCACAACTTTAATTCTTATTATTATATGGGATCACCGATAGTTTGTTATAGCCTACAGAAAGTGGGGCCGAGTAACAGCCTCTGAAACCCTCACGGTATGATAGATTGGTTATTGTTATTTTTTAAAGTGTAAATTTTTTTCAACTAATTTAATGAATTTCAACCATTAATTGTTAGAATTAATGGTTACTTTACTTTGCAAAACAGTAGAACCGCAATCTCAACCACAGTGGAAGAAACGTTTAAATTCTCCTATGGAGTTCCTTGAAAGGTACTCCTTTTGTTTTTGTTTTCTTTTTCTTCCTTTTCAATTTTACTATGGATTTGTCAAGTACAAAAAGGAAAAAATTACATAATACTAACAATTCTCAAATTGTTGGGAAAAATTGCATAAAGCTTATAGGAACTTTATAGGAATTTATGAGATTCTTAAATAGTGTAGAAATTTTTTCATCTTTCTGTAAATGATCTTTGGATGGTGTTCATTTGAAATTAAAGAAAGAGAGAAAAAAAAAAAAGCTGAAAGCTCCAATCAAGGTTGTTGAGAGAAAAATATGTTGTGTTGGATATATTAGATTGTAATTCTGCATCATAATAGGGGCTGATTGTAAATAAGTAAATAGTACATATGTGGAGAAGGCTATCATGTTGTAGGGCATATATGATCAGCAGTTCTTTTTTGAGTTATAAGTTTATATAGTTTACAATCTTTTTTCTTTCTTGTCTGTACTTTGTTGAGAAAAAATAAATGTCATTGTATTGCCAATTACTTCTTCTGAATACATAAGAGCGATGGTTCCTCTTTATTGACTTGTGCTGTTGAAATTGACATAGATTGATCTGAATAATATTGAAATCAGGTCTAGTGGGGCTGGAGGTTGAGGATAATAGAATGCTGCTTCTACAATGACAACAAATTATGGAATTATGAGAGCTTTACATACTCGCCACTGTTTAATAATAGCTTTTAAATGAATTTCAGGGAATTTTTTATATTTACAATCAAACATGTGTATCCTAAAATGGATGTAAGCTTACAGTTGAATGCAAAAATAAAAAATCTTATGAACGTTTACAAGGACTAACCACATTTAATACTTATTTATGTAATTCCTCTGTTAAATTTAATTGTGATTTTGTGTCACAATTAATTATAAGGAGAGAAGTGAGAAAACAACAGTACACATGTGAGATAATTAACAAATCACTTATAACAATACAAATTTTACAATATGATAATTAAATTTAACAAAGTATCCATTACAGTACAAATATCAAGAAAAATAATCACATTTAAAGAAAATGACCAAAATAATATTTCAATTCCGTTTGGTGGGGTGATTAGTTGTTCTACGGAAAGAATATTACGATGACACTGGAAATTGTTCTTTATATATATATATATATATATATATATATATATATATGTTTATTTGTTTTAATTAATTTTGTAAAATGCACAACAAGAGGGATACTTGCAAGGGATGCGATAGGTTCTTACGGTACTAGCTAAGGTGTCTGTCCTTTGCGAGGGATGCGATGGGTTCTTATAGTACCAGTTGGTACCATTGTTGCTGCCTTCTAGGCTAGTATTTTCAGTTATTTTGCTCCTTTGTTGTTTGTTTTCGGTTGATGATTGTGTGGTTTGGTTAACTGGTAAGCGGTACTAGTGGTACCGGTTCTACTAGAATTCAGTACCAATGACAACCCCATCCGCTGCCTCTGTTGAATTTCTCTGTCTTGTTTTGTTGAGTTGTGAATTTCACAAAAAAATAATATTGTCTTGTTTTGCAATATTTAGTAGGTTCCTGCGTTGTAGCGTTTTTATTTTCTCATTTGTTGTTTCTAATTTGTAGTGTTTTTCTTTATATCGGCATAGTCATGTGGTCTATTGTAAGCTAGGATTTTAATATCAATATATTATGCCTAGGCCTTCCTCTCTCTCTAAAAAAAGGATTAATTGAAGTGAGACGACAAGTATTTTTTTGTGTTTTTATTTTCATTTTAAGTAATTGTTGGTTTTGTAATACCTTTTAAAAACCAATGTATCATTATCTTTATACTTAGATGAGTCATTTGTTTTTTTCGCTTGTGTAATTGCCGGTAGAGAGGAAGCCTCTTAGATTGTACTATAAGAGAAAGGGAAGAGAGAGAGTTTAAATATTTAACGAAATTGAGATTGTACTGTAAGTGTATATAATCTACACTTGTTTCTATAGAGATTTATAGTGAATAGTATCTGATGGGAAATTTGATAGAATGTCTTACTTTCGAAATTATCAAACAAAATACTCTACTTCTAAAATTAGTGACAAAATGTTCTTGTAGACTCTACTTTTCCCCACCTTCTCCCTCTCTCCCTTCTCCCTCTTGTTTACTCCCTTAAACTTTTTAATACATTGAATGTCATATTGTTAACATTATTAATTTATTTATTCATACTAATATTTTTTATTTCACTACTAGAATTTCAACTTTTTTCAAGGAGAGCATACCCTATTTTCAAGGGGAGGAATGACCCTTGGAAAAAAAAATCGGATTTGCTGACAAATTTACGTATTTCCAACGGCAGTCCCATGGAAATATCGGCGCATGGAAATGTCCGACATCTGCCCTTGGAAATGGTTCTTATCCGTCCTTGGAAATACTTTTGCAGACCGAATACTATATTTTATTGAGATCCCATGGAAATAGCTAACCCCCAGCCCTTGGAAATAATATAGAAGAAGTGAGACATATTATTTCCATGAGACTACCGTTGTAAATGTTTTGTTAGATATGTTTATATTTTTTTACTGTGAGGCTCATGGAAATGGTGGGGCACATTGCCCTTGGAAATATTTTGGTATGTCTGTTTATATTATTTTATAGAGAGTCTCATGGAAATGCTGGAACAAAATGCCCTTAGAAATGTTTAATTGATTCAGTTATATTATATTATATTTAGACATATGTTTTCCATGAGACTACCGTTGGAAAAGTTTAGTTCCTGGAAACAGAACTGTTTCTGTTTATTTTAGATGCCCCTTTGAATGTTCAACAAAGAAAATCACAGTAGCCAGCAAGCTGTTCCTTAATTCATGAGATATTTAAAATGAAGCATAAAGTTGAAAACATAAAATTTACGTCTTTACCAATAACAAGTCATAGTTCTATTTAATTTAGATACAAAATTAAGGTGACAAATGCTAGCAATACATAATCTCTCCCTTTGAAAGCAAGCATACAAAATTAAGTTGACCCCTGTTACAAAAAAAAAAAAAGTGGGAACAAGGTTAATTATATTCCTAACAGCAAGATTAACTAACTAATTTCTGTTGTAATTGAATTATGTGATGCTCCAGTCTATTGCTTACTCTTGTGCAAAAGGAACTTGCACCTTTGCAATTATAAAAAGAACTTACACATCTTAAATGATCGATCCAAGTAATGTTTAATAGTACCCAACTAGCATCAGGTTGGTCTTTACCACTACTGCAAAATAAAAATCAAGCCAACTACAACAGAATAACTTGCAGCAATCAACACTCTTGTACACTCATTTAATGTTCAAATGGTTAACAAATTTCAGTCTAAAATGAGCTATTGGCCACAAAAGGTGAACTAAGTTCAGCAGAATCCCAGTTTCACCTTTTTGAGTAATTCACCTCTTAATAGATTTTAATTCCTCTTTTTGCAGTTCATAGCTCAAACATTGAATGCTGATTGCATAAGAGTGGTGACTAGAGTTATGGGTTCCAATTGTCACCCTTAGCCCCCTTGAACTTCCATGTTTTGCAAAATTTTACTTCCAGATAGATCTAAAGAGTTCCAAAAACCATGCATATATCATAATTTTAGATTTTAGTTCAACATATATCGACTTCATTTAATTTCAGATTTTAGTTCAATATATTTCAGAAGCCATGCATATTAAGTCAAAATATGAACTTTGATTTTATCTAAAGAAGCACCAAGCAGGAGCACCAAATAAAACAAAAAAAATAATGATAAAAGAGCAAATTGATAAAGTACTAAGTGTTTTATTCCCCATATTTTTGGCTGGACTACTCATAGAATGGAAACTTCATTACATGTTGAGTGGCAGAACATCCAATTGATAAGAAAATTATATATTTTATGGTCCATCGTACCAGGTGAAAATGAAAGAAGAAGGGTACTGTACCTATTAGAATAAATTTAGTAAATGTAGGAGAAATTTGGTGCTTTTGCTTTTACTTTTGTGTACTGACAGATGCCTCCAGATAGTATACAACATTTAGCAACTCTAGTGAGAAACTAAAGAATATGGAAATTTATGCGAGAAATAAATAAGAAAGCTCTGTGCATGAGTCACTTGATCACAAAAAATAACCATACTAAAAGGCAGTACTACGAATAAAAACCAGACATTTGAGTTATTAACAAATGATGAAAAATAATATATTAGAAGAGCGAGATGCACCAAAGACAGTATTGGTAGGGTTTCTAGTGGCCTCATTCTTAACTGCATCACCAACGAGTCTCTCAGTTTCTTTGAAGGCCGCATTAGAAGATGTCGTACGGTTTCCCTGGTCATTGGGAATGATCTCCCCTCGGTTATTTCGCCAGACCCCAACGTAGGAGTATGTCGTGCCGATGTCGATTCCGATAGCGATACTCCCGCTTCTCCCCGCCATGGCCTAACTTGGTTGGTCACATTAAGCAAAATAATTTATGTGTTTTATTGATAGTTAGTTCATAAATTACAATGAACAAGCTATGCTATTTAAACACATTTGGGCAATATATCCGTTTGAACTAAAATGAGAAAATAGTACAAATTAAGTAAGTATCCTTAAGAAGTCATTTTCACAAACTCCTCATGTGCTGTATTTTATTGGCCTTGCAAAAGCCATCAAAGTTGGCATCGTATACCATGTGATTTGGCTCACAGCCGACTGATGGCATGGCATTGTAACAATCAAAATCACAAACAAAATATTTCCAAGGTTAAAAAATGGTAAAGTTTCTACCTCAGTAAAGTTTCAACCTCACTATAATTAAAAAGAACTATATTGAATGGGATGGTGTAGCAGCGTAATGGTCTTGGGCAGCAATTGTTCTTCTTTACAATTACCGATTTTCAAGTAGAATTTACTAAGGTGGTGCTTGACCGCTGCCTTCTCCACCTCACTTCCAAACCGGTCTTGAGATCTGCGGGTACAATCACACAATACAGAGGGCTTCAAAGAGAGATTTCAAAAGTATAGCAACAAAGAGTGACCGTGAGAGCGGGACACGGTTAGTGTTGGCTGAGCGAAAGTGGGGAGGAGAGACACCAGGAAAAAGGGGAATTAGGGCGAGAGAGGAGGCGGGCTTGAGATCACGCAAGAAAAAACAAGAGGGGAGGGAGAAAGAGAGTAGGCGGGGAAAATGGGAGGGAAGTGAAAAAAGCTAGGGTTTTGGCGTAAATCAGCGGGAAGAGGAAAAAATGGAGGCAGAGAATAAAAATTTTCTAAGTAGGGAAGCCCAAACAGAAACGAACTTCTCTGGAAGAGAGAAAAAAGAAGAAGAAAAATTTGTTCCAAAAAAGTGGGACCCAACTGTCATCCTCTCATCATCTCTTATCTGAAATTAATATATAACATAGATGGCAGTATCCACTGAATAATCAGAACAGCATATTATTCATCAGACGGCTGCAATTTACACATATACAAATTAGATTATGCATATTCAATAAATAATATGAAAAAATTAAAAAATATATTTTTAAGTTTTTTACTGTTTCTATGACCATATCATGCTTATAATTGTTAGTTTTATATAATTTCATCATTTTTTGTTCCTTCAATATGTGTTAATATTTGTGGATCGTTTATTTTCACACAAGCAATCGACGGTCGATTTGTAATGAAATTATTCCAAATTTATATTAATATAATCAAGGCAAAATATTGAACGTAACCAACACAAAAGTTATGAAAATTGGTTATGTTTGAGCATCGATCCAACGTGAAGTGTTCATAGCCCTTCGATGTTTCAGTTTTCCGTCAGCCGGATGGATTGGTAAATGAACATAATTTTTCATCAAACTTGGCTGCAGGGAAATAAATGGGATGTTCTTTAATTTCAATGGTTCCGATCGACCAACGGACGACGTGTTTACGTTCGCCTTCATTAACTCACAAAGCAAGAGTATATGTTTCACGAAGCAAGAGTATATGGCCTCTTAATCCAGAATTACTATTTTGAAGTTCCCCCGCTCTCCCTCTTCCTTTCTGAACCTAGCTACCACCTAGACAATACCCTAAAAGTTTCACGATCGTCACGGTGGATACGACGCCGATACGGAGTCTGAACGCGATATGGCGCTTGGCCTCTCTCACCCAGTGTCGTTCCTCTCCCTCGCGCCGCCTTTCCTCCGGGGCGCCACCCAGTCGGAATCAGGTACTTGTTATTTGTTGATTTTGTGTACCTTTTTGTCTTCTGTAGTGTAGTTAGCGGTTCACCTAACACTGAGATGAATGGATTAAATAATTAAAAAAAATTGTTCATTAAGGAGTTCGCCATTGAGATGGATGAACAAACTTTTTTGACCAACAGAGAAAGGGCCGTGGATTACCTCAATTCTCTTGATAAGTTACTAATTGAATAATGTTATTTTATTTATGCTTCAACTTGTATCAATAGCTCGTTGGTACGTGTTGATCAAATCTTCTATAGAATAGGCAATTTTTAAAATTGAGTATTTGTCCCTTGTGCACAGTGTTTCACAGAATTTGAACTTGAGTATTTGTCCCATGTGCAATTATTAAAGTTGCCCAAGATTTTGTGCAAGCTGCAACCCCATGATATCGTTCGTACTGTTTATTTGAAATGGGGATGTAATTGATTTCCTTGTCTTGACTTAGCGGAGAGCGGCAGTCTCAAGATTAATGAGAATAAGCAACTCTCTAAGAAGAAAAGGTTTGTCCTTTGTTCTTTCATGAACTGCCCTTCAAGTTCAAGGTATTTGGTTTGATTTAATTTTCTGAAATTCATTGTACTCAAGTCTATTAGTTCTTGAAGGAGTATTCAGTTCAAGATGATGCATACGAGGAAAAGGTAAAAGTAAGAGAACTTGGTTTTATTTTTCATAGCCACATGAATTTTTTCCATGATTTAATTTAGTAATAATTTCATTACTGTCAAGTCACTTTTAAATTTTCTTATTTGAAACCATAAATGTGGCGACAGTGGAACAACCAGTAATTCTGCTAGGATCTACAAGTAGTTCACAAAAGTCCAAGAAAGCAACATATATTTTGTTTTGTAAATAAACAATCATTTTAGGTTACATACTAATTAGATAAACTTCGTCATGGCTTAATTATAGGAAGGACAGCAGCAGCAGCGTGGAAGGAGGCAAAAATTTAGATGACAAAAGTTCTAAAATTTTAATTAGGTCATTGTTTCCCTTTTCCTTTTAGCAATTGTTGATACTATTAGTTAACTACTAACTTCACTCCCAATTTCATATAGTTTGGCCTTATTTAACAAATATTTTGATTTAGAAATTATTTTGACAAATTACCATGGTTGTTAAATGCAAAGAGGGTTAAGAGGCTCTAGATGCCAGCTTAGGAAAAATTAAATTCATAGTTGAACCAGTTCTCATTATGACCTAATTCAAACAGGAAACTATATTGGTCAGTCAATATATACTAGCAACCTTAAACACCACAATTGCATTCCCTTTGGAAAATTGATTCATACTTTTTATGTTTCCACAATACTAATGTTAGTCCTAATTGAGAAGAGCTATACACGCATGATGTAAATACTGTTAGTTTGTAATAATCTAGAAGTCAATAATACGATAAATTATCATAAAGCTTTGTTCATAAATTGAATGATTAATAAACTGTCATTTTGTTGTCTTGAGTATTATTGAATTTATGGATCATTCCTTTATCTGAACTAGAGTCAATAGTTGGAATTGTGAAACTCCATAATATTAAATGATATAAATACTCTTAAAAGTCACTAACCGAGGTAATTAGCAGGAACACTAATTTACCGTTACAAGGTTAGAATGTGGATTAAAAGATGGTCATGTTTTGCAGACCATTGACATGAGATGTCGTTTTAATCACATAGATACATGTTCTAGGAACATGGTATTTGACAGACCCCGAATGAAACATTAAATGGAATTGTGTACGTGTCATTAATGTTTTCATTCAGTGTTAAGTTCTAAAGTATGAGGTATTCATCTTTCCTACTAAGAGATGTGTATGTGTGATTGTTATCTAACGCTGTCGGTAAAACGCAGTCATAACGGTAGCTTTTCGGTATACATAGCTTAGCTGAGGTAGTGATGGTTTACCAAAAGTACTATTGTCCCTTGTATCTCTATACGAGTTACGGTATCACTGGACCCCTTGATAGAGTAGGATTATCTGCATGCAGTATAATTACAAGAGTAATTATATTTGATAATCTGCTCAAGATCAAGAAAAGATTAAGTTTGCAAGGATGACACACACCTACCTTGAAACTGATCTGATACTGTGAGACATAAGAATTAACACGACTAAAATAGTTTACTGGATCGTGGTACTGTATAGTACAGCATCATCTGTGTAATTGGATGGTCATAGTGTAGATGTCAGATGCCTCCTATGATTATAGAAGTTAAAATGGTTTTAAATTCTATTTACCAACATAACACAGATCCTATTAGGTCACACCGCAAAGGAGACTTATCAGAGAATCTTACTGATTAATTATAAATTGATTATAATTAATATTAAGATAGTTATAATTAATTATACATGATATAATTATATTATAAATGTCATATAAGATGACAAGCAAAAATAACGGTTAATTTATAAGCGTATTCGATACGTTGTATAAAACCGCACCGAAACCGAACCGTAAGAAATATAATTGTTTAGAACAATTATATAGATATTTGATATAAATATCTATATTAAAGATAGCCATGAAAGAAGCAAAATTCAATTTGATTTTGTCAATGGCAATTTGGTAAATACCACAAAACCGAGGGTATTTCGGTCATTGACGAACCTCCTCAAAAGGCTATAAATAGAGGGGTAGGGGAAGAGAGAAAATGACTAATTCACTCATATCTGATCTGATCAGTCTGATCGAATTGATAAATCTATTTTCTCTCTTTCTCGGTTACGGTTGTCGTGAATAGTATTTTCGCGAAGTTTCGTGAATCAGATTTTGCGTGAGACGCAAGTCAGTTTTTACGATCCTCGTGAATAGTGTTTTCACGCCTTCGGTGAATAGTGTTTACGGGATTTGGAAATAGTATATATATTTGTGAAGGTCGTAAATATATTTATTTCGTCCTTTTCTCGGTGAATAGTATTTACGGGATTTGAAAAGAATATATATTTGCGAAGGTCGTAAATATATTTATTTTGTCCTTTTCTCGGTGAATAGTGTTTTTACGGTTGTCGTGAATAGTGTCTTCACGTCTTCTGTGAATAGTGTTTTTGCGAATCCCGCTGGTCAGTATTACTGGCAGTAGAAAGCCAGCGCTCTGGTGGTTCCTGGTGGACGACCGATAGAGGTATCAGATGTCTGATACTCCGAGGCAAGACGTTCCTCAGATTCGATCTTCTCGGTCTGCTGCAATCCAATTGGAATTTGGATCAAGGTATAAATATGTTATATTAATCTATTTAATTTGTAAGTAGATTAAAGTTTTAGAAATCAATTATGGAGTAGATCTGTAAAAGGATTAAATCGGGTTTTGATGTCAAGGAATACTGAAGATGGATCGCCTTGGAAAGTATTCTGACATACCTCGTTTAATCCTTGGCTTAAGTTAGAAGTAAAATTTTTTGTTTTACGTTCTTTCTGCAGCTTAAGCTAATCAATGGTTTTGGACCGTCCATAACCCAACAAATACATGTATTGAACATAAGTGCAAAAGTTAAATTTTTGCCCAGATGCAAATTTTTTTAATAATTGTTCTTTTTTTGTCAGAATAATGGAATCTTCATAATGACCAAGCAAAAGCAAATTCCACACAAACGGACCAGACACTGCTGACAAAAAAAAAGCTGCTTCATTTCAGTATTACACCAGGTAATTAGATACATTACATTATTAATGTACACCTACTATAATACAATTTAATTTACATTCAATTTGTAAGTAATGTAAATCATAATATGTCAAACTTAAGTATGCCAAACATTAAATGCAACTCGTACCCCTATTTCTTAGAACTAATGACTACACATACACTTCCTACAACGTCTTCAATTCCTTTTACTGTCCGAATATGTGCACTTACCTTGAAAACAACTTAAGCATACCTAACACTTCCCAAATTAAACCACGACAGCAGCAACTAACACATATCCATTCACACAAACAATTGCATAGAGAAAAGGTTGCGGCATAGCCGCAACATCAAGCACTAGTTACTTATTATGATTTGATTAGAACTATAAAAAAATATTCTTTTTGTACTTGTACTGTAACATTTAACATGCTTATTTTTTTCCTCTTAAATGGATTTAGATCATAAAAATATAGAACCACCTGTTTTATGTGGGTGTACAATTTCACCCGGAGTTTAAATCGAGACCCGAAAAGTCTTCTACTCTATTTTTAGGTAAATGCTTGTGCTAGTTTTACTACTTTGTACTTAACTGGCACAGTTAGCACCTAACCTGCACATGTGTGTAATCAAAGTTGGATTTATAAGGTATCAGTTAGCAAGTATGAATGCAACATATTTTGGTAATTGTTTTTTTCCTAACCTTTTTTTATGTGCATAGGGTTACTAGCAGCATCATCAGTCCAATTGAATCAAGCTCCACTTGGAAATGATGTAATTGCAAGGGGTGATGAATGGTTGGGGCAAACTACCTTCAAATTGAACTAGACCTTCTAGTGTCGGAGAGTGCATTTTTTGTGAATTTACAAGTCCTAACACATCAGCAAACTAGGTGAATGGATTTTGACTATATTTTGGGTAACTTATTATGTGAATGTTTGTTAATTCATAGCATAGTGGGTATATTTTGGATATATTAGCAGTGCGCAAGTACACATTGCTGTGTTGAAAAGGGTTTTCCATATTTTTTGGATACAATATTTTAAATATTCTATGTTAATAATTTGTGCTTATTAAATACTTTGCAATTTCTTTTCTCAATGTGTTTTCTATCTATTTGTAAGATGTGTTATAAGTTATAATGAGAATTTGGGATTATAAAGTACTCGGTTGGTACCGGGAGGATTGTCGAATGAAAGCATTCTGGTACCAAAAAAAAAGGGGCAGTATTTCCAGGGGTATATCCATGGAAGAAATACGCGCTACCATTCAAATAATAGTTCCAATATCTGACAGGTGGGGCCCACTTTCACTGGCCTGAGGTGGGTCCCACATAAATTGCCCTTGGAAATACTCAGGTGGGTCCCAGGGGCCTTACCCTTGGAAATGTTATGGTGGGTCCCACATCCCCTCCCCTTGGAAATACTCTGGTGGGTCCCTCTTGTGATCTCCTTGGAAATAATAGAGTGGGCCCCGCGATGCTCTCCTTAGAAATACTTCAGACAAGAGCCAAGTTTGAAAGTATTTCCATGCGCCCTTTTTCCAAGGACAGTCTCATGGAAAAAGCCAGAAAATGGTATTTCCAATGGCGCCGTTGGAA
Source organism: Carex arenaria (assembly GCA_964058825.1). NCBI lineage: Eukaryota > Viridiplantae > Streptophyta > Magnoliopsida > Poales > Cyperaceae > Carex > Carex arenaria. The sequence continues at coordinate 40,488 of CAXKVW010000201.1, forward strand.
ATACTCACTATTTCCAACAAAGGTATTAGCAACGGGAGCTTTTCCAAGGGTAGGCCTTGAAAATAGCCATTTTAGGGCTTTTTCCAAGGGTACGCTCTTGGAAATAGCCATTTTCTGGCTCATGGAAAAAGTTAGAATTCTAGTAGTGTTTTGCAGCGCTCTTGTTCATTACTGATGCTAGTTTAGGATGATTTATGCGGTTTATTGTAGATAACACGGTAGTAAAGTAGTTGTAGATAACACGGCAGTAAAGTAGTGATCTTTCGGATCAAAGGTTCTGGAGGTACCTTATGTTTCTTTATAATAATGATGACCTTAACATCACAGCCTAACATCAAACCAAAAGTAACAAGAAAAAGTCAGGAAAGAAAGTAGTGCATTGAATATACTTATTTCAGCAGCAACTTGTTACTTATTTCAGAAAGTAGTGCATTGAATATTCTTAACATCAACCCTGACTAAATGACGTTTTACATTTTCTTTTTCGCTGCTTTGAATGCTATATGAGCATCTAAATAAGAAATTGATTTGTATTACTGGAATTAATTTAGAAATTAACAATACAGATTTAGAAATGAGAAAGAAATTTCGATGTAGATGCTTTAATTAGTCAGGATCAATATAGTCTCTTGGAATTTTTTTTCTCTTTTAAATATATTAAAAGAACATTCTAATAATATATACTTTTAATAAATATGTTAGGATTAGTTTCTTACATGCATGTTTTACTCTTCTAAATATTTGTTTCCGCTGCTCCTTATTTTTGTGATGATCTGGTGCAGGATTGACTCTTCTAAGTAAATATGTCCGAATAATTTAGGATATCCCATATACACACCATAAGTTCTCAATTGGGTTTGTCATTAAAACTCTACATGGAAAACCAATGTTTTTTTTTAAATGAGCCTGAGTGCATGACATTTATAGTTTTCAACATGCATTGAAAATAGAACATTCAACAATTTAATTAGGGTTGATATTAAGAATTAATCAAACTCTAGGACCTTCATCAGGACAATCTTGGGTATAATCCGTCGATAATATTTGAGTTAATGAATAACTGAAAAAGTAAAAAAAAAAAAAAAAGGTTAATAATATTGAAAACCATCTTCCCAAATCCTACACAAAAAGAACACAAATTGTTCTTTTTTCATATTTTCGAACAATAATGCAAAAATTTAAAATATTAGTATTAATAAACAAAAGTTGCAAACAATGACATTTAATGTTCATTAAAACATTCATGGAAGTAAATAAGAAGGAGAGGGGAAGGAGGGAGGGAGAGTGAAAAGGTAGGACTCAAAAGGGCATTTTGTCAATACTTTTTGAAGGAGAGTATTTTGTTTGATAATTTTTTAAAGTAAGGCATTCTACCAAATTTCCCATATCTAATGGATGTACAAGATATATTCCGTCTTTTCGATTTTTAGCATTTGAAAAAATAACCATCGCATCAAATGGCCAATATTCAATGAATCCTTTATTATTTTTTGTGATCCGATTCTACACAAAAATATTCTACTACCTTAGGTGATATGAATTCTTAAAAAACCAAAGGGCCAAATCAAATTCTATGTGCATTTCAGAAAATAAACTTGCAATGATTAATATTGACTATGAAATATTCTCAGAAATCAAATTTCTCACCTTAGAAATTGGTATTTGATGCGATGTGGTTGCTTGCCTCCTGGTACCTTGGTTTCTATTTTTGTCTTAGAAATTAGTATTTGATGATTTGGGCTCGGTCTTAGAAAAAAAAATAATACTAATCAAGTTCTGACTTTACTAGTACCATTTTAAACGCTAAGTTCCTATCAAGAACGTCCTTTTTTGTAATTTTATTTTTTGGTTTCAATATTTTTGTTTAGGTAATGGAAGAGGGAAAATATGCTCTGGTGCTTTTTTCAAAGCAAAAGCATTGCAGCTATCTAATTTTGAAAAGAGAGGTGAGTTTTAACTCCACTTGTTACACTTCTCTGATGGATTTTGTAGCAATTGATATAGTTTGTCATGTAATTTTAAAACTGATGAGAAGTAAAAAGCGACGAGAAAGAAAACCTAAATTTTATATTTTAGTAGAATTATTTCAATTTCAATTATATTACATCACAGTAAAAAAACTACATAAACTGTGTGATGATACTAAATTTCATTTTGGGATGCATAATTACATGTATCATTTTCGGTACCAGTGAGAACTGGTAGTCTTAATTATTTTATAATTTTTAACATGTTAGAAATTAAATTTAAGTAATGTTAATTTAATTATTTGTATTTATCATATAGGATATTGAAGAGGAAATAAATTTGCCGTGATTCTTTGAGAATCATAGGGATCCTGTTATTCCAGATTCATCCCTCTATTTTTAGAATGCACAAATTCAAAAACTGTTGTTTTTTAATGCACAAATTTTAAAACAAATGAATGGGTGAATTTGGAATAGCCGGGTTCTGTGATTCTCAAAGAATCACAGAAGATTTGTGTTCTATTGAAGAATAACCAGTAAACAAGACTTATTCTTTCGAAATTGTCGTTACAACCTTGTATAAAATTAATATTGTCAACTCATGGATCAAACCTTGTGGCACTTGACTAGTTCCGGAATTGTATGAGGATTCTCCGCAGGTCAATAAACAAATAATAAATTAATGTTAGTGGCAACTTTTGCAGTGCTGAATGATGAGGATTGTCCGCAGCTCAATTAACCCAAGAAGAAATTAATGTTCTGTGCAACATCAAGGATGCAAGTGCTGAGTGGTGACAAGAAATTAATAGCATTAAGTTCATATTACAAATTTATATTGTAAAAGTCTCGAATTACTTTTGAATGTAAACATAATTAATGTACAGTACAGTACCCCAATCACAAATTTTCAACCTTAGTGTTACTAATATTATTACAGTATAATTTAGACCTTGTTATTATGCATTCAGCTTTTCCTATACCGTATTCATTTAAAAACAATTATATTATATATATGGAAAACATATATAATAGTTTGCTTATGTTGTACATACTAATGCTATTCTGATTTCATTTAAAAATAAAACATAATTATTATAGAATAATCAGTTTATTGATCTATTATTTTATTTAAGCATAATCAATTTATTACATGTTACATGAAGGCCTACAATTTGAGAGATTATCTGCGGCCACTGAAAGCGACTTCAAATTTATTACGTATTACTTGAAATAATTTGTCACCATAACGACGAATTGAATACTATATTGAGACGACAAGGTTGAATTCGATTCCTCTGAGATATCTCAAACTTTGCGTGATTCTTTCGAATATCTCAAAGCACAAATAATACTGCCTCCCTACGTTCCCCGAAAAGGCACACGAAAAGGACCATGTAATACAGATTCAGCGGGACCCATGCAACCCGAATAAAAAAAGTCACCCGAATAGGAAAATAACCATCAAAGACGGCGGACCCATGCAACCAGGAATTTTTTTTTATAAACCATAAATATAAAATTTATTTTTAGAATTCCAACATGATTGATTGATTTTTTATAAAAAAATAAAAAAAACGAATTGACTGCCCGTTTCATACAGTATTTTACATCCCAGAACGAGCTATCAACTTGTTCTCAAAGTTTCATACTTCCATCCCTGTGGCCAGCGTGTTGCTCCATCTGGAACGGACTGCCAATCTGTTCTCCAATTCGTTCTTCTTCTTCTTTTTTCACTGTCCAAATAGTTTTGCACCAATCTCAAACTACGAATAATACAATCCCTGCGCAATCCTCTGAGATATCTCAAACTTTGCACCAATCTTAAATAGCTTTGCACTAATCTCGAAGTATGAATAATACTGCCCCTGCACAATCAAAGAATAGGAAACGAACACGTGTTCACCCAAAACACGGAAAATAAAATAATATTTTTATAACTGACTTGACTTTGCGTGACTTTATGGAAAATCATAACCGTTTAAATAGTTCTGCACCAATCTCAAAGTACGAATAATACTGCCCTGCACAATTTGCGTGACTTTATGGAAAATCATAACCGTTTAAATGGTTTTACACTAACCTCAAAATACTAATAATAATGCCCCTGCACGATCACCGATTAGGAATCGAATATAATATTTTTATAAAAGACAAGAACGGGCTGCCAACCCATTCTGGGCCCATTTCAGATTTTATGTGGCGATAGCACAAGGAACTTTGAAAAATGACCCAGAACTAGTTGGCAACTCGTTCTTGGAGAGAAAATACTATAGGGAACGAGTTGCCAACTCGTTTTTTATGGTTTTAATAAAAAAACCAACCAATCATGTTAGAATCCTAAAAACTGTGTAAAGAACTGTGTTGGATAAGATCATGAGCGCACATGTTAGTATATTAACAATATCCATAATGATTTTTGTCATTTTTGAAATTTTATTTATATTTTTTATGATTTTATTTGAATGACAGGGGCATATATGTCTAAGCTGTGCAGAAAATTTCTATTAACTTCAAGAATTTATTTGGGACAGCATACTTTACCAAATGATGCAAGTAATATGTCCATGTTGATCAGCATTGAATGTCGTTTATGAATATAATTTTTATTTTTCATTTAAGTCCTTGTAAAGCTGTCAAAAGGGCAATATAGTCAGCACAGCTCAGAGAATTCAATTTCAGCATAGTGCAGTTTTGATTTTTTCATTTGTCCAACTTTGGAAAATCATTAAAAATCGAAATAAAATCATAACAATGTGAAATTTATGAGCATTGTGTGTGTTTTTGAGTTCTTTATCTGACTGTGATCTTATATTTTCAATTTGGCCCCTGTACTATCTTATATTGTCAGATTTGTGCACAGAGGTCAGTTTGGTGCATTTCAGTGCATAACACTGTACCAATTGGCATTCCATTGGGTTTGGCTGCTGGATTTGGACTTAGTACTGTACCAGAGGTCAATTAAACATACATTGAGCATCATTAAAGGTCTGGTTCAACTCAGAACATGTTTTCAAGGGCATATGACCACTGTTTTGGTATGAATAAACATCCATATGAGATCAAAACTCCATAAAATCAACATTCATCAAGATTTGAGTATTTTAAAACATCATGAACATGGAAATTCAAAGGAAGCCCCTGGTTTTATGAAAATCTCATTTTGTGCCTTCTAGTGTTTGGTAAAAGGGCCGGGCAGGGCAGGACGGGCACAGGCAGTGCACGGGCACGGGCGTCACGGGCACACAGGCAAACGGGCACGGGCATCACGGGCATTTTTTTCAAAAATCACGCCCTGCCCGTGTAATGCCCGTGCCCGTCACGGGCTCGGGGGCAGGACGGGCCGGGCACCAGGGGCAGGACGGGCAGGGCCGGGATTTTTTTTTTTCTATTTTTTTTCTATTTTTTTTCTGTTTTTTTTTCTTTGAAAACCAATAAAGTATAAATCCAAATTCATGCCAATTTAAATTCATTTGACATGGTTGTAACTCGATAATTTTTGTTATAATAAAATATAAATTAAAAATTTCTTAAATCAATTACTTTAAAAATAATTAAGCTCTTATTTTAAAACTTTTAAAACAATAGATTAAAAAATAAAAGTTACCCTCCTCTTTTATTCCGGGCTTGGAACCGGCTATGTAAAATAACATAGGCAGAGTTCTAACTTTTTTTTTGATAGTAATTTTTCGTTAAAATGAATAATTTAAAAACTAATTGAAATGTTTACAATCTTATAATTTAAAAAATAACCATAAAGATTAAAGATGTTAGAAATATATACCGACACTATTTATCTAGAAGTTCGCATTCCTATACCATTGTTCGCTCTCTTCAGCACCATCTGAATCCGAATTAGCCTCGCCCTCGTGCCGCACCTCAATACCGCTCTCTTCAGTGTTGGCTTCGGGTGATGATTGTTGTTGAGGCAGATGTTGCGTGCGCTCTTCAGCATCAATCCAGTCTTTTAAGCACACAAGTCTCTCAAAGACATGTGCACCCAACTTACTGCGTTTATCGGAGAGGATCCTGTTCGTCGAACTAAAACAACTTTCAGAAGGGACGGTTGACACCGGCACGGCAAATACATCACAGGCCATCATCGCCAGGATTGGAAAGATCCTTGCATGCCTCCTCCACCACCCAACGACGTCAACAGTTTCAGGTTCATTGAACATCGCCATATAGCTCAATATCTCGTTTGTGGATGTGTGCGGTTGGCTCTCCGACTGAAAATCTGCTAACAATCCACCACTGCTAGTGCTCCTAGAAGTGAAACTATTAAAAAATAAAAATAAAAATTAGCGGACAAATAATGTAGATATTATAAATAATAAATATTAAAAATACATGTATATTTATATTTATACCTAGGGCCAGCTTGGGACGAAGACGGGTTCTGATTGTCACTCATTCTTGAGCTGTATATGTGAAACATCTCATCGAACTTCGAATCCACGTATGCCTCCACCCCGGTGTTGTCTAAATGTAGATAATCTTTGTACCTTTCAATAAATTTGACCGTGTAATACTTCTTGTATGACGGGTGGAGACAGTTTGCGATAAGGGCCAGGAGAGGTACATCTTCCCAATATTTTAGGAATTTTTGTTTCATGGCATCTACGATCGGTGTGAGAGATTTATCATTGATTTCAGCTCGTTCCAAATCATTATATACCTTGGAGATGTAATAGAGATGTTCAAGCAACTTAAACGACGTTGGTGAGTATGAGCAGGATAGTTGAACGGTTGTTGTAAAGAAGATTTTTAGGAACTCTTTAACCCTTTCTAGTTGCTCCCATTCTCCGTTGGTGAGTTCCAATGCCAATTCCTCGGGAATTGAGCCTCTCAAAGCCTCCCCTATGACAGCTTTGTAAGGAAGACATTGGTGTAACATCCTATAGGTAGAGTTCCAACGGGTATCTATATCCCAAGGTACTTTCAACTTGCTCATATTATAGTGGACACATAATCTCGCAAACCGTTATTTTCTTTCTTGGTTCGAAACAATGTGGTTGAGAGCATCTTTAAATTTAATTATCAATAGCTTTACGGCTTCTGTTTTAAGACCCGCCTTCACGACGAGGTTAAGTATGTGGCAAGCACACTTTTGGTGAAATATTTCACCGTTCATAATCGGGTTTAGTGACTGTTTAAAAATCTCAATGGAAGCTATGTTGTTGCTAGCATTATCGAATGAGATAGAAAAAAATCTTATTATCCATATTCCTCTTAAGGTTATAATCTTCTAAAACGTTAATAATTGATTTAAAAATTACATTTGCAGTGTGCAGAGAGTCCAACACTCGAAAACTTAATACCCTCTTTTGTAATACCCAATTATCATCCATCCAATGCCCAGTAATACAAGAGTACCCGAGTCCATGTTTACCAGCAGTCCATATATCGGAGGTAATTGAGACCTTATTGTTTTGGTATGCAAATGTAGCTTTCAGATCATCTTTTCTGTTGGTAAACTGGTTTTTTTTATTTCACTAGACAATTTTTTATGATGAATCATCTTGTACATTGGTTGAGCACACCCCCGAATGACCAACCGGGCAAAACTCAGGTAACCACCCATACTTATTGGTTGTTCTTTATAGGTAATGTACCGAGCCAATTCACTAAGCATTTTTGATTCATCGAATTTTGGGTTGGTTCTGGTACCATCCGCGTTCAATAGGGTTTGGATTTGTCTCGGTCCAACATTTTCACTTGGCTGTTCATCCTTTTTTTCGTGCATTTCGGCATGTCTCTTAAAGCTATTCATACCGTCCTTTTTTTATACACATAAGTCTTGAGACAGTCATTTACCTTACATTGTAGATATTGCATAGTGCCCTCCTCATCTCTTGTCCAATCATAGTATTCCAACCATTTTTACTGTATTCGGGCCATTTTTTCGCCTTCTTTCCTGCTGGTTGTTGCGGGGGCACTTCTTCTGTCGGAGGAGGGGCATCTTCTTCTTGAATTTCATGGAGACTTGTCGGAGGAGTACCTTCTATAGGGGCAGTGTCCGTGAATTGACTCGATGCTACAGAAGAAGTGCCTCCCTGTGCATACGGTGGTATCGGTTGATGTGCTTCTTATGGAATAAACATGTTTGGATCATTTGAAGTATAATACGGTGCGGTCATTTGAGGGGGTTGTTGACAATTTAAATCTAGTATTTGGTCCCTTCTTTGATAAGTTTGTGGATAATTTGGTTGATAATTTTGGGAGGAACTACCAGGATAATTAGGTTGATAATTTTGTTGATAATTTTGTGGATTTTGTGGCATAGCGGGGCTAAAAAATTCGGTCGAAATTCTTTGGATTTGTTCTTCCACCGATTCGCGATGAGGAGTTGTCATTTTTTGAACCTATTTTTTGAACCCATTAAAAATAAATTCGAATTTCAAAATAAAATCTAACATATTCTAAAATAAATCTAATTACTTCACATTTCAAAAAAAACAAATCTAACATATTTTTTTTAACCTATTAAAAATAAATCTGAATTTCAAAATAAAATATAACATATTCTAAAATAAATCTAATTACTTCACATTTCAAAAAAACAAATCTAACCTATTTTTTTTAACCTATTAAAAATAAATCCGAATTTCAAAATAAAATATAACATATTCTAAAATAAATCTAATTACTTCACATTTAAAAAAAACAAATCTAACCTATTTTTTTTAACCTATTAAAAATAAATCCGAATTTCAAAATAAAATATAACATATTCTAAAATAAATCTAATTACTTCACATTTCAAAAAAACAAATCTAACCTATTTTTTTTAACCTATTAAAAATAAATCCGAATTTCAAAATAAAATATAACATATTCTAAAATAAATCTAATTACTTCACATTTAAAAAAAAACAAATCTAACCTATTTTTTTAACCTATTAAAAATAAATCCGAATTTCAAAATAAAATCTAATCTACTCTAAAATAAATCTAATTACTTCACATTTCAAAAAAACAAATCTAACCTATTTTTTTTAACCTATTAAAAATAAATCCGAATTTCAAAATAAAATCTAACATATTCTAAAATAAATCTAATTACTTCACATTTCAAAAAAACAAATCTAACCTATTTTTTTTAACCTATTAAAAATAAATCCGAATTTCAAAATAAAATATAACATATTCTAAAATAAATCTAATTACTTCACATTTCAAAAAAACAAATCTAACCTATTTTTTTTAACCTATTAAAAATAAATCCGAATTTCAAAATAAAATCTAACATATTCTAAAATAAATCTAATTACTTCAAATTTAAAAAAAAAACAAATCTAACCTATTTTTTTAACCTATTAAAAATAAATTCGAATTTCAAAATAAAATCTAGTCTATTCTAAAATAAATCTAATTACTTCACATTTAAAAAAAATAAATCTAACCTATTTTTTTTAACCTATTAAAAATAAATCCGAATTTCAAAATAAAATATAATATATTCTAAAATAAATCTAATCACTTCACATTTCAAAAAAATAAATCTAACATATTTTTTTAACGTATTAAAAATAAATCCGAATTTCAAAATAAAATCTAACATATTCTAAAATGAATCTAATTACTTCACATTTCAAAAAAACAAATCTAACCGATTTTTTTTAACCTATTAAAAATAAATCCGAATTTCAAAATAAAATCTAACATATTCTAAAATGAATCTAATTACTTCACATTTAAAAAAAAACAAATCTAACCTATTTTTTTAATCTATTAAAAATAAATCCGAATTTCAAAATAAAATCTAATATATTCTAAAATAAATCTAATTACTTCACATTTCAAAAAAATAAATCTAACCTATTTTTTTTAACCTATTAAAAATAAATCCGAATTTCAAAATAAAATCTAATATATTCTAAAATAAATCTAATTACTTCACATTTCAAAAAAATAAATCTAACTACTTAATATTCAAAATATTTTCTAATATATTCTAAAATAAATCTAATTACTTCACATTTCAAAAAAATAAATCTAACCTATTTTTTTAACCTATTAAAAATAAATCCGAATTTCAAAATAAATTCTAACATATTCTAAAATAAATCTAATTACTTCACATTTCAAAAAAATAAATCTAACCTATTTTTTTTAACCTATTAAAAATAAATCCGAATTACAAAATAAATTCTAACATATTCTAAAATAAATCTAATTACTTCACATTTAAAAAAATTAAATCTAACCTATTTTTTTCAACCTATTAAAAATAAATCAGAATTTCAAAATAAAATCTAACATATTCTAAAATAAATCTAATTACTTCACATTTCCAAAAAAACAAATCTAACCTATTTTTTTAACCTATTAAAAATAAATCCGAATTTCAAAATAAAATCTAATACATTCTAAAATAAATCTAATTACTTTACATTTTCAAGAATAAATCTAATTGCTACTACAAATTAAATTTAATTACTTAACAATTACTACAAATTACTATAAAATAAATCTAATTATCTACAAATTACTACAAAATAAATATAATTATCTAACAATTACTACAATTATTATAAAATAAATGTACCTTCAATTTTGTAGAACGATTTTGTAGAACAAATATCGTGGGACTTTGAAAAACCTTCGTAATTCCGTTTGTGGATTTGTAAAACGATTTAAATTTACAACTATATTTTTTTTAACAATAAATTTAAATTTTGAGAATAAGATTGAGAGAATGAGATTGAGAGAATGAGTGATTGGAAATATTATGAGAATATGAGATATTGAGATGTGAAAAAAATATGGGAGATTGGGGTATATTTAAAGAGGTTTTGTTTGGGGGGAATGAATTTTGAAAGTTTTGAAAATAATAGGAAACCGTTGTCTGTGTATTTGAAATTGAAAATGTTAATTAAATCCTATCCATTCAAAGTTTTTCATGCACAAATCTAAATAAAAATATTTTTACTAGTGCGGATCTTAATAAATATCAATGGCTTAGATTAAATAAACATTGAAAGGACTTAAAGTTTTGTGTGGCAGTGGGGGTCCGTGGGTGGGGGTGGGGGGGGGTGGGTATGGGGGGGGGGGGGGGAGAGGAAAATTTGAACTTGAGTTTGAATTTTCGGGAAAAAAAAAATTGGTACGAGCGCACGAGCAGGGCACGGGCGCACGGACGTTGAGGGCCGGGCACTCACGGGCAGGGTAAAAAAAACGGATCCAGCCCATTTAACGCCCGTGCCCGTGTGCCCGTGAGTGCCCGTGGCACGGGCACGGGCACGGGCACGGCACGCCCCCGGGGGCATTATTAGAACACTAGTGCCTTCTCACTTGATTGAGTTAGGCAAATCATTGAAACTTCATAGGTTCAAAGATGTAAATGACATGTAGCACCTTAGTTGCTGTCTTTTTACACTTTGATCCTCAATTTCTCATCAATTGCAAAGAAATTCTCAAGAACTCTAGGAGCTTGCATTTTGGCAGCATATCCCCTTATTTTCTTGATTCTTTCCATTGCAATTGAGCCTATCAAGTGGTCATAAGGTTGAGGAACTGTAAATGATGCCAGTTGGCTCAACTTTAAACAACCCTTGTGTGATATTTTTTTGTTTTAGTCACTTTATTCTCTTAAATGAAAGATTAATCAAAACATCTAAAGGATCTGATGTGCAAGGATGCCAGCTGGCTCAACTACTCACATTTTATCCTATATTTGCTTTGCTTAAGCTTTCAAGGGAGGCAGAGAAGGAAAGAAAGAAGAAAAGTAGATCAAAATCTAAGATATACATGCATATATTCACTAACTATGTAGATTTTGTATAAAAACTGAGATCAATCATAAAAAAGATCATTATTAAGCTAGAAATAAAAATCCTATGCTATGCCTTAATATAAGCTTCTATATACACATTTTTATTTGAAAACAGTGAAGAAAGGGAAAAGGAAAGATGTTTGATCATCAAGCTCTGTGCCTAAGCACACAGCTCTCCCTTTTGAGCTTCAAAACAGCAATTATCAAAGAAAGAAGAGAGATCAAGAACAGTAAAAAAATGGTGTAGAATCAACAAGAAAAATATAAATTTCAAATGAACTTCATTCACTACTGGAGTTATTACATAATATAGCCTAAAAGGCTTCTCCAACTATGCTATATACCTATCAGATTGCAGAAAATGGAAGAAAGCTTCAAGCTTTAGCTATTGAATTTGAAAAGATGGGAAAGGCAGAGCTTCTATGCTATCAGTGTATATTTCTTTGTGTATCTGTTGTTTTTTGTCATTCGATATATGAGCCCTTATATAGGCTATGACATGAGCTAGGGTTTGGCCTTGCTGTGCTTGTACTATCGTGCCCTTGAGAGGTTTGATCAAGGGTCAGGATGAATTCATATTCATCCGTGTGCATCTATAGCAGGAGATCATACATTCATACATACATATCTTCATAATCATGATTGAATCATCTATAGCCTTTAAATTTGATCTTCGATATGATGGACGGCATCAAAGCCATTGATTAACCGCCATGTCAGAGAGGATGCTGCATTGCATGCTCCGAACCTTCTGGAGGATATTCTCCTATTTTGTCATCACCTCAGGTGTCTTGTACACGTGCCCGAGGAACCACACTGACACATTAACAGCCGATATTCCTTCGTTGTGCTATGCCGGCAGTGCATCGGGCTCAACATGTGCTCATTTTGATTTTCATACTCAATGCTATATAGAAAGAGCCACGTGGCATTGCATCACCTTTGTTATCGTGTTCCAGAACCCAACTTATCCTTCTAGCAACCGGGTATGTGTATCACCATTAAGCCTACTCTGACATAGCACCAGTTCATGGTGCTCATTTAATTAGACGCCTTCATATCAAATTGAAGCTTCCGGTTGCATCGTAGGATCCCTATGAGCGTTATCTATAAGTATTGAAGCCCAATTTGCTCTGAAAAGTGAGTTCCTAATATCTCTTCCCTGTTATCTCTCGAACCGCATTGAAGGAGCAATAATTGGTTTGAGCCCGAGAGAAGAGATAAGGGTGAGGCATGATATCTCTTTTCAAGTTTAGATAACTATGCATTCAATCATCCTTTCATTTGAGCCAAATTTTGAGCTTCAATCTCTGTGCTCGGGAGAAGGAGAAAGGAAGAAGAAGAGAAGAGAGGGAGAACTGACAAGCAGGGCCCACTGTCAGCCTCTCAAAGCTTTAGCCAATCACGTTTTATTATTTTATCTTTTCTTTGCTTGAGTCTGATGTAGAGTGGACCATGCATAGGTCATAACAAGGTGCACTAAGCACCGGGACCATGCGGATTGAATGGATCAAAAGCGCTGAGGTGCCGAGTTTAATTAAAACCCCATATTTTGATTGAACTTAGTCTACCGTGAACCATGCCAATGACCATCCGGTGTATGGAGTTCAATATATGTGAACCAAGTTTACCAATCTCAGAGACCTTGCGATTTTTTATTTATTTCACTGATCAGTTGGCCCAGGGTGCAGGTTATTGCTATGAAGCTTCCATGTTGTACCCAAGTTGTCTCTGATGAGGTTTTAAGCCTATGTGCTTGCGTGGCACAATTCAGAGACCGCCATGTCGGCAATTTTTCATAAAAAATCACAACTCTTCAACCGTTTTGAGTTATAAATCACATAACATATCAAAATTCATATCATTTCATGAGGAATCATAACTCTGGATCCATTTTAAAGAGCTTTCATACGTTCTTGGTATTTTTCCAAGCATTAAAACATTGCTATTCCTATGTTAGCAATATTTTAGGGTACAACAGCGGGCCTAACATCTTGGCCCGACACGGATGGCTCTGAGGGTGACGGCATCATGGCTGGTGATATCTCGTTATTTTAGCTACATTTCCGACCTAATCTTGTACCAAAACCTGTGTCCAAAACAGTAAAATCATGTTTATTGCATTGATTATCTATAGAATATGGTACTGCTGCGCTTTTGTTTGTTTATTGTAGGAAACGGGCGAAGAAAGGGTGAAATCCAGCAATCTGGACTTCCTACACGGGCCGAGTCACAATACACACGGACCGTGTCATACCCTACTCGACCTCTCATGCCAGCACTGCACGACCCGGACAAGAGACACAGGCACACAGCCCTTGTCAACTCTTACACGGCCCTTGTCAATTCTGACACGGCCCTTGTCAACTCTTACACGGCCCTTGTCAACTCTGACACGGCCCTTGTCAGACAAATCCGGCAGTTAATCTAAGTTTTCAGATTGATGCCTAATTAAAAGAGGACGGTTATGGAGTATAAAAGGACGACCCCTTGGGCCAGAAAAGGGACAATTCGGACAGAACACAAACCCTAGGAGAGTTTTACACCAACTGACTAGGAGAGGAAGTAGAGAGGAGGAAATCGAGAGAATTCCGACGAATCTTCTTCGTATTTTGTGGTCTTGTCATGAATTGCTTATTCTATCTTTACTTTTCTGTTTTAGAAACCATGTTTGAGTAATTTCTTTAGTTTCTTGGGAAGACGATGTAGTCGAATACTCTGTTTATTTGATAGTTGTTTGATTATGTGCGATGTTTTGTATTTGCTTGTTTGTGTATGATTTTTATTGCTTATCTGCGTTGTTCGATTATTATTTGGTTTTTACCATTAGGCTTGGCCACGTCTAACAAGGTACTGCGTCCAATTTGATATTTCAACCAGACCAAGGTATTTGAGGTAAGTCGATGAACCGAGAGGGAAGACTAATTAGTAACCGAGAGGTGAACTTTTCAGCAATCGAGAGATTGTGAATACCTTTAGTAAACCAAACAAGTAACTTAGGTCATTCAAACCAACGAACGAGAGTTTAGGTTAGAACCCTAAGAGGATTGAATTGTATTTCCATTATCGAGTTTATTAAGCCAACACACGAGAGTTGAGGTTTAGAAATATCAGGTATGGTCAGTTCACCCTATACGGAATCAATCAGCACAGAAACCAGACAACTACAGTTTCACTCGAGTCTGACACGGACCGTGTAGGAGACTACACGGGCCGTGTGACAGGGGTAGTGTACGAGAGTACACGGGTCGTGTCAGGCAAGAGGCAGAGTTGCAGATGAAGTCAGAAACCCAGGAAACGCTTGTTTTAATTATTTTTAAACTCTAGTTTAGTTTATTTGCAATCTTATATTATCGTCAGTCAAAATTTCAACCAACTCAACCCCTTTGAACACTTCTAGTTTAAGGATAAATTAGGTAGAAATCTAGTCAAGTTATTGAACCGTCCTGTGGATCGACACCTGATATTACCAGCGATAGGATTGTGCACTTGCAGTCCGAATCAGAAGTAGAATCGAGGTTTAAAAGGTACAGCTTGCTGTACTGAAACTTTTGTAGTACACTTTTGTGCGAACAGCTGGCTGAGATGGACTAGGTTTTTCAGGTGCAGGTGGCGGAAGCTTTGATTCTTGCACGACACTTTCATTGTCGTCAGGCGGAAGGGGCCAGTTTCGCTCATCATCCCATCTTTCGACTTCCACATCCACTATTTTGCAGATGAGTTTGACTGACAGCCACAATTGGCAAGAAATTGTCCTTGGGGCCCCGCAGGCAATCAACAGCTGCAGGGTATTAGTGGGAACCTAAATTCGGCAATAAGAGTGTGGATATCAGTGGGAATCCATAGATGTAGCAGCACTCTGCGCAGTCGTATGCGTGCACGATGCATGAGAGGCAGTAACTCTCCTTCATGGGCAGATGACCATCCAGTTAGTCGGAGATCAAAGGCAGACATTCGAGGAATAGGAGCCTCGATAGTAATGGCTCCCAAGGCCAAGGCCCTTATCTTGGTCATTTCATTTGGGCATATTAGTATGTAATGAGCATTGCGTTCATCGACTACTTCAACTATCAAGGCATTACCATCTACCTCAAGCCGATTAGCGAGATAACACCTTATGTGGTATTTGGTGAAGTTTGTCGTCATTCCGCCCATGACGCGGATGAATATAGAACGTCCCAGCCATAGAAAATCATAAGACAAGACATCTTTGTTTGGGAAGACAACAGTTAAGCCCTCGAGACCTGCGAGCTGGTCATCTCCCATCTCTTCAGTGGGCGTGAGCAGCATGGTTGCCCAATCATCGCGAATTGGTCGCAGTACAGCCGTTGTGGCAGTGTTTGAACTTTGAAGATATAGGAAGCTTGAGACTCAAAGATATTGGCTTTCATCTAGGGGGTATATATATATCATATCTTCGGGTGCTATGATTCCCATTATGTATAATTGCCATCTCGATTCATGAACATAATAGGAAGTTTTAGCATAACCGTTCATGAGTCGCTGAAGTACTCCTGGAGGTAGGTGTCAAGTGTATAACCGTTCATGAGTCGCTTATTGGCTTAGTGGGAGTACCACTCTTATAGTTTGTCAGTTTGTACCGGTGGTTACTCAGAATTTGATCCACCTCATACGGGCCCCATGAATTAATGGCCATGAGTCTCAGAGTTTCTTTTACAACCCAGACGAGTTGTCCTTTTCCATATTCATGGAGTGGGCTTATTTCATGAGCTGAGCGATAATTTTCTCTTATGCTCGCTTTGGCCTTTTGAACTATGCGGGCTCCATGCCATCTTTGCCTTGAAGCTCACTCATCTATCTTTATGACCCACTTGGGCTTTATGATTTCATCTTGGGCCTTCTTTATGGCATTAACCCGAGCTTGAACTTGCTTCAAAATGCATTTCTAGCATTCGTATTGGCTGAACCTCGCATCATTGGCTTCAACCTTCTCTCCATCAGGGGTAGCGCAGAGCGGATGATGAGTCCCACCACATTTAGCGCATTCAAACATGTCCCAGGAATTCCCTTACACTTCGCATGTATGGCAAGAGACTATGCTTCCGAACTCTTCTTCGCATTAAGGTGGGTTATCTTCTTGATTCATCTTTTGTCTTTTCAAGTTTTCACGGATATAGAGTGCCTCGCAACTAGGACATACATAGGAGTCATAACTATCATCCTTGATCACTGCTTCTTTTCCATATGGAGTGATACATGGTGGGTGGAATACCCGAACACATCTATGGCATTAAAACATTACCCAATAATTGCCTTCTTTCTCGCATTCTGCACAGAAAGATTTCTTCATAGGTACATTTCTTTCGGAGTCCCAATTTAACTCAGACCCATCATCGTCATAAGAGTCAGATTCTATTTCTATCATATAACAATGGGCTGCTGCCCCCATTGCTCCTCCATCAGGATCATCATTCTTGGGCTTCTTGGAGGATGTAGACTTGGTTTTGGATAGGGCTTTGAACTTTCACCCTTCTTCTTTTTCTTTTCATCTTTTGAGGAGCGAGCATTTTCCCTCATTTTCCCTTATTTTTCATTATGCTCCTTATTTAATTTTATATTATTCGGTTATTTATTTTTATTATGATTGTTTATTGGGATTTAATTGTTAATTTCTGTGATTTATCATTTGTGTTAATTACATAATTAGTAATTGAATTGTAGTTATCCTGTTTTGGATTCGAAAGAACCAAAATTGACTAGGATCAATAGGACAGTACCAAATTATGAATGCAAATACCCTAGGTTTGGATTATGATCTAACCAATTTGTAATCTAACCTAGAACTACATAAATTAAGGTTAGAAACTTGGTGAAGGACATAACCGTGAAGTCAAACCCTAATTAGGACATCTAGAATTGAATTGGATATTGGTATGAAGGACCTAGCGGTGAAGTACCGAAATATAAGGATATGATAGACTAACAAGAGCTTTATGGTCTAGATAGCTAGGGCGAGGGACCTAGCGGTGAAGTCCGAATTATTTAGACACGTTATTAATTCATGAAAGTGAACCTTTTCAACATATTAGGTTGGAAACCTCATCAAATCATACATGGATTTAATCAATACCGAATAGATAGAATTAATAAGGAATTGTAGACCAAATACCCCTAGATTTTCTAAACTTGAAAGCAAACCAACATTTCTTTCCTTTATTTTTATATTTATTGTTTAAAACTCTTCTCTTTCGGGTATTGAACCCAAACCTATGATTGTTAGAACAAAACCCTCCAATTTTATTTTACTTTCATTTATTTTCTGAAATTAATTGATACAGTTTAAACTAAGTTTTAACCTTACTCTCTGTGGTTCGACACCTTTTATACTACAAGGATAGGTTGTGCGCTTGCAATCGACCATTATTTGAGTATTTAGATTTTATAAATTTAAATGTTCAACGAGTATATCTATAGCCAAAACCCTATATACAAAATACTCAACAAGTTGTCAGTAGAGGTTTACTAATCAAATTGGTTAGATTTTGTGCATATTTTGAATCCGATCCAAAATTGTTAGTAGTATATGATTGGTGCATGTAGAGAAGGAAAAACGTGACACTCTGTGACATGATATGACGTGATCAATTATTTTTTTCAAGTGACATGACGTGACGTGACCAAAATAGCGGCAGACGATTACGTCACGCGTAGTCATGCCGTGATCACACGTGACGTGACATAACGTGAATTAGTCACATCAAACTTTTTTTTTATATTTTAATTTATATTGTTAAAAATTCTAAAAAATATAAAAAAATATGAAAATTTCTAAAAAATCATAAACGAGTAAATAATGTTGTTAAAAATTCAAATTATAAATATTCATTAAGCTAAATTAATAATCTCAACTCTGATTGTACATATTGTACCCATAATCAACCGTGATGTGACGTGACGTGATTGGTTTACGTGACGTATAATTTTCATATAATGCAGTCACGTCACGTAATCGACACACGTGACGTGACTCGTCACGCCGTGACAAATTTTCTTCTCTAGGTGCGTGTGTGAGATAGGTCTTCAATCTAAGAGAAGATTCAAGATGCTAAAATTCATTCACTTGGATGTATTTATCGAATTAATAAATTCAGAGAAAATATAATATAATTTGGAAAAGTTTTATGCACATTTCTCGATATCGGTTGGAACTAGGACCAACTACAAAGAATGCATTATTTCATTTTCAGAATTTGTGAAGTTGAGATTTAAATTAATTATGAGAAGAGATTCATGTGAAAAGCTCTTCTTCATTGTCTATAATACATTAAAATTGTTTTGGCTACAATAAAGTAATTGATTTTAATTAAAATCTGAAAATTAGTTGGATTTCTCAAACTTCAAAATATTTAGGGATAAAACAGTCTTTTGAAATTAGTTGGATACTTGGATGCCTCTCACTTGAAAATATTTAGGGATAAAACAGTTTTTTCCCCTAATTAATTTAGGGCTTGCTGCAACCGTTTGTTGAGGGGAATTCGTATCCTCTGCGTAAACTCAAAAGGGATTCTTTTGATTTAATACATCTTTACCATCCGATCTTCTTTAAGATCCGTGCGGATAAGATCCACACTAATATTAAAGGGCGCTATGTTAAAATTAGACGGCTGGATTAATTCTGTTTAAAATTGTCATACCCCAAACCAGAATATCTGGATTAATGTGTGATCAACCTCGCCTCGTGTTTATTAATCAGTTAAACACGCAAGGCTGAGAGTAATCATCAATATGCAGCGGAAGCGAAATATAAATATATAAATCAAAAGTCAAACATCAGTCACATATCAGTAAATACACATACATATAATACAATAGTCCATGTCACATCCAAAACATAATCTAAGCAAAAGATAATACATGATCTACCAATCCCGTATACAAAAGAACAAATACGGATTCGCAGATCAAATCAGGTGATGATCCTAACGGTCAAGCAGAGTGGCCTTCGAGAACAGCTCCTGACAACTCCAGCCGCGCATCGTCATACTCTGTACCTAAAACCTACGAAACAACTTGTGGGTGAGCGACGAATCGCTCAGTATGTGACACAGAACTATTTCCTCAGGGATCCTCTACGGTCAAAGCACTTTTATTTATAAATTTAAGTACAATTATGTTTGTAAGTAAATATGCACATGTGTGAGCCTATCTCAATATCTAATAAAAACGAAAACACTTTTAATTATGATGCGAATATCCTAATATGCCAACATGCAAAAGTTTTCCCCAAAACAAAAATCCAAGAAGAATATACTATTGGTAGTCAAATCGAGAAAATCAGTATCGGAATACTGAGTGTAGAATTTATATAATAATAGTACGAATAAAAGTCACCCCGTGCTGTGTTAATTAGATCAAAGATCCTCAAGATATGTCTAAGGACTGCAATCAGAGAGTCCAATGATACACGTTGCCTATTGACACCGAGCATTGCCTCATATGATTAGCACGCTAGCCGATTGACATATCTCAATTCGGTGTATGCTCCTTTCTCTAAAACGATCCAAAACCAAACATACAAAATAGGAGAAATCATACAATGCAAGTCGTAAAAATTATCAATCTCATCCCTCATGAGCAGGTGAGAACTCTACCGTCTGGCCAGATCAATAGGATTTGGGGCTCGAGTCCGGCCCCATGCATATGAGCTCGTGTCCGGCCATATGCACCACACACACAATTCCACAAGAGTGGAATTCCGTTCTAGGCAATGTAGCTCCTAATGTAGGTGGAGATCACTCCAGAATAGTTCGTGCCTCAGGGCTCGAGTCCGGCCCGCACGTAATGGTAAAATGATCGAATGAATACATAATTAAGTTTATACATATAATATAAGTCCTAGAAGACCATCCGGAAAGTCAAGTGACACCCCGGCTCAATGGCTGCGATGCCGACTCGTGTCCCATTCCACAAGCCGGAGCGCAGTCATTCAGTCTCTACTCAGCTCTCACCAAATGCACGCATGTACATATGCAATAATATATTGCCTTCTACAAGAAGAAGACAATCTAATAACTTAATATTCTAATAATAATATATATAATATTATTTATTTACCTTGCTCCTAATAAAAAGTAAATTCTTTATTTATCGGGGTTTATGCAATTTCTACCTACAGTACAGAAAGAATAAACATGCTCTACAGTTTTAATGCATCTACTTAAAAGTAAAGTGCGGATGTCAGGTCAAGTGGAACGACTTGGTAAGAGTACGCCCACGAAAGAAAATAATTCAGATATCCCACACCTGTAGGGCTGAAGACGCGGCGGCTAACCCTCAGTGAAATTAGCGGGATCCTCGTAAGCTCCGATCGGCGCGTCGGTCTGATCGGACCACGGGTCAGGCTCGTATGGAATCTGTGGATCTGAAATTACGTAGTTTAAACTAAGTAAGAATCTGCACTAGGTTATACTAACCCTCTTCCCCAATTAATATGTTTTCGTTGAATTCTCGATTATTTCGATTTATAAAAATGACCGGTTCAATCAGTCTGGCTGAACCGATCTAGTCAGATATTGATCATTCACTTTCATGCCATCGAGCTTTAGCATTAATCTTGATTAATAATTTCTTCAGATATTGATCATTCAGTTTGATCTAATTTAATCTAACTTGATTTAAAAATAAATGGTATTTGTGATATTTTAATTTAAAGATAAATTGTATGTTATAATTTATCTCGTTAGATTACTCGTACGATAATTACGTCGTCCACCGTGATAATTTAATATGAACTTTTAAGTTACTTCAATCGCTTTAATTTTTGGACTACGTCTAATTGATTAAATTAAGTCATAATAAAAAGATCTGACTGCTCCGTTTCGAGTTTGGACTTATTTACTATAGTAATTAAGTCTATTAACTACTTGTTTGATAAAAATATGTGTTACTTAATTACCTATCTATACTAATACGTGTAAGAATCAGAAATATATTTTGTATTAATTACTTATGCTAATTCCTATGACAATTACGTTTACTATAATAATTATACGATTAAAACACGTTATTTAATTAATTATCAAATAAAAATATATTTTTAATACGTATAATACCAATGTGGTTGTCTACTATCTTGATTAGTACAATAATTAAGCGTATTTCATATGGATAAAAATAGAGGTACAATTAGTAATTTAATTACTTTGGTTAGGAATAACTTGAAATTAATTTAAACTATGTTATATAGAATAGAAATACATTGTTAAATATTTGTACCAATTGATAAACAATTTATAAATTTAGTATATAAACTATTCTTAAATAATTTAACGTCTTATTAAATTTAAATTTTTGTTTAAAACAAAATATACTATTTGAAAGTTATTATAATAATCATATGATAAATTACGTTGTTCTTTACTGTAACTTAATGTGCACCTTTTTAATATACTTTGGTCATTTCAAACTTAGGTTATAATTAACTAATTAAAACTATTTCATAATGAAGTCCGACTTGTTTTGATTCGGGTCTGAAATTAATTATTATAATAATTAAATCTTATTGAAATAATTATAAGATAAAAATATGTTTGTTAATTAATTATTCTAATTACTTAACATCTTATTCAATTTAGATTATTAAGTTAAAATTCATATAGTTTATTATTCACCTACATTGTGTTATAAAATAAAATAGAATATTTAAGTGAGTTTATTTATTTATATAACTTAAAGAGTAGAGCTACCAAGCATATATGCTACACCATTGGTCTAGTTTAATAAAGTAAATTGCTTCTACACATATATGGTAACCTAGACTTTTTAGATTATAAATAAACCGATTATGCTAACTACATTTATTTATACTAATTATACTTTTAAAACTATATTTGCTAATTAATTACTTTAGTTTACTAATATATTAACTAATTAATATTATTCAATATATTAATTAGTAATTAATATTCGTTAGTAATTATGTAATTTAATCACTAAAGGTTTTAAACTTTTAATTGAGCTCGTATATGTGGGCATGTGGTTTTTATACAAAGTTCAAACTCCATTTATTTTACAAGTCAAGAGGGGTGCACTGTTTCAGTTCAATTTACAAGTCAAAGGTTAAGCAAGACAACCAATCTTGGTAAACTTAAAAGTTGATTTCAAACCAAAAGTAATGAATTCAGGTGGTCAACAAATTAATAAGAAATGTTTATAGCCCGTATGGGTAAGGAAAACCAAGGAAAGCAAGCAAGTTCGGACCATATCAAATTCAAATGAGACATATGGTTTATTATCTTTTCACCCAACACAAGTCAAAGGAGCACCTTATGCAATTTCATTTTAGACTCAACATAGCATCTGTTTAACATAGAAGAGTTGCGATTCAACAATACAAGAGCCATGCGAGAAAGAGGGCTGACAACCAAATTCCACAATCGAAAAAGAAAGAGAGTAAGAAGACCGGTTTACCAGAAAAATGCCTCCAAATCAGGTTTTGATGTGGTTCGGTTGGTACTAAGGCGACCTTGTTTACGAGGCCATCTCCGAGCATCGCCAGCTCCAAGGGAACTCTAACCGGCTTTGAGTCGTTAAGATGGAAAAAGAGGGAAAAAAAAAGAGAGATTGAGATAGCGTTCTCCGAGACGAGAGAGATAGAAGAGAGATATAGCCAAAGGGAGAGAGAACCGAGAGAGGGAGAGACGTTGTGCTTGGTCAGGTAATGATGGCATACGGCTTAGGTGAGCCAAAGTTGTCGCTCGCATGGGGTTTCTTTAAGGCGACGGGACAGGAGGTGAGAGAGAGACCGAAGAGAGAGAGAGAGGTTGTGCGTCTTTCCTTCTCCAGGAAGGCACGAGAGGGTGAGGAGATAGGGTCCGCTGGTAAGAAGGAGAAATGGATTTCATTTGAGAGGTTTGGGGTCCATGTGTGTAAGGGAGAAGGGAAATGAGAAGGAGAGGCCAATAACTCGTAGGGTACAGAAGGAATAAAATGAACATGGAGAGAGATATGAATGGTAGAAGCCATGTGATCTTTCATGTACCGGGTCATCCTATTCCTTTGTTGTGTTAAATCTTAGATTTATAAATTAAAAATAAAGATTCTGAAATGCTAATTCGTTTTAAAGTTTCTAAATTATATTCTCGTTTAGTTAATTAGATTTTTACGTAATTTATTCTTTATGAC
This sequence comes from Carex arenaria, assembly GCA_964058825.1. Classification (NCBI taxonomy): domain Eukaryota; kingdom Viridiplantae; phylum Streptophyta; class Magnoliopsida; order Poales; family Cyperaceae; genus Carex; species Carex arenaria. The sequence goes on from CAXKVW010000201.1 coordinate 64,374, forward strand.
TAGTCATTTCAATTTGTGCATAAGTTTCTATCATTTTAAATTCTTATTTCGTTTTATTAGGCTTGCTTTGAGGTTATGACGTTTTAAACTGTACACTTACTCAATTTGTTAAACAAGTGTCTAATTATTATTCTTCATTACGAATATAATTCAATTATTAAGATTTAACTATATTATTTTACATTATAATTTTTTTTCTTTACCTAATTTTTTTAAAAGTTGCAAAATTTTTAATTATCTGTTAAATATGTCCTTAATATAACCTTAACTATGATATATTATTAGTTAATCATATTTAAAATTTTCGGGTTATAACAAAAATTAGACAGTCGTAATATATTAACTCAAAAGATTTTTTTTTAGTTAATGCAGAGGATACATGTTCTTGTTGAGGGCCTCCAACTCAGCTAACTCCACATCAGCACATATGGGAAATTTGATAAAATAAGCCACCTTCCGAAAATATCAAACAATATACCCTCTATCAAAAATTCTTGTCAAAATAACCCTGGGGGTCCCATATTTCCCTTCACTTTCCTTCTCCGTTTTCCTAATCCACATCTTCCCAGCTGCTGAAGGTTTTTTTTTTTTTTGATTCAAAAGCCCTTGGGCTGTATTCTTTATTCATGATCCTTTAACAGTACATTGCAAGCTAAAAACACTGACCAACAGTGCCGCTGATTACAATGATTTAGAGTCCCTTTAATTCCCTTTACCTATCTTCCTTCAACAAGGACACTCCCCAAACAAAGGGTATGTAAAACCCCTACAGTCCCAATTTCCCAATCTACCCCGCTTGGCCAGATAATCTGCAACCTCATTCTGTTCCCTATCAATTTTGTGACAAGTAAAGGAAGGCTCTGACTTGAAAATCTTCCAAAGTTGAAAGACCTCTGTCAGGGCCCACCAGTCCGATTCCATTGGCGGCTGATTTTGCTCAATTGCATCTACCAGACATTGATAGTCCGAATGGAATGCGCATTCCATAAACCCCTAATCTCTGATCGCCCAGACAGCTTGTTGTAGTGCTTTGGCCTCCACCTGGACCGGACGGCAAGATTGAACAGCTTGTGGGATGTAGAAAATCAGTTGGTCTCCCCTGAGCACCACTATTCCAATGCCCCATTTCCAGTCTTTGTCCCATGATTCGTCCACCTTGCAAGATACTACTGTTCCTGAAACCGCCTGCAATTGCCTTTGTACCATTTCTTTGGGTGCCGCCAACATTACCAGTTCAGATTCCTGAGCAATGGATGTGAAGTATCTCTCAAAATCTGCCATAGTCGCCCTCTTTCCTCCGTATGCCACCCCATTTCTGCATCGCCATAATGCGTAGAACACATTGGCCATTGCCGTCCACTGATCCTCAGTCAAAGTCAGTATAAAATCCCGGATTATATCCTTGAAAGATGAAGTTAAACCATGTGTTATGTGGCCCAAGTGACCATACCAGCATGCTCTTGCAAAATGGCATTTGAAAATTAGATGACCGACGTCCTCCTCCTCATTCCCACACACCACACATTCGCTATCTGCTTCAATACCCCTATCCTTGAGAATTCCCCCCCAAAGGCAGGGCCTTATTAAGCAACTTCCAAATAAATAGCCTAACCCTCGGGGCAATTGTGCCCTTATGCCACGCCCACTGCCATATTTTTGAGTCCCCCTGAGGTGTTAGATTATCGTCCCCTGTCAACCTCCTGTACATATCTCTTACTTTGTAAATGCCCTTCGCATTCAAATTACAGATCAAAACATCCTGGTGCTGTGACGGCGATGGTGGCTATACAGAGGCGAGAATGGTTATGCACTTTTCATAGCCAAAGTGCTGAATCAATAGAGGCCCGTTCCACTGTCCGGTTGCCTCCTCCACGAAATCACTAACATGCCACTTCAGAAGAGATGCAGCCTCCGGCCTTGTGAGTTCCTCCCCTTCGAACCATGGCTCTCCGAACACTAGACAAGCTGTCCCCTCTCCCAATTTCCACTTGATGTGACAGATTAGCTTGCACCTGAGATTCATAATCGCCTTCCAGAACTTTAGTAATTAATTTAAGGTTATTTTTTGTTTTGTATAGGCGAAATAAGTAGCCAAAATAGTCATTTCTCATCTTATTGCAATAGATGTCTTAAGCCGACTGTTTTGATGCTTTCAAGGACCAAAAAGAATCCGAAGAGGAAATTTTATACATGTCCAGAATGCAATCAATGGATGGGATGGTGTGACAGTATTGCCAATTTAAGTAACATAAGTTTAAATTCTCATAAGCCACCTGTTGTACCCTAAAATATCGAGATAAAATTTACAAAGAAGTTGGAGAATGTAAATGGTGCACAAACTTGAAGACCTTTAATATTGGGATTTTATAAAAAAAATGATAAGAAATGGAGATATCCCTTGAAGATTAAAATGGAGAAAATTGGGTACATCCATTTAATTACAACTATTAAAAAAAAAGCAGCTTACGGTTTTGAATTGGACTCGAGTTAAGCTGCTCACCAAAGTAAAAGAGTAAAAGCAAAATTAATTGGATTCGGCCTTAATTAAATTGAAACAAAGAAATGGATTAAAGGCCCAAGCCGAAATGAAGAAAGGAATCGGGCTGCTGCATGGACTAAACCGAATTATAATTGAAACAAAGCAACGCAACTATGCTCTCTCATTCAACCAGACAAGTGGCCCCCATAAAATTAGACCAATCAAGAAGTAGCGCTGAGTTTGAATTAAAACGCCTCACTTGTGCATCCTTCGTTCCTGAACACGGTTCAGTAAACCGGCTAGTTGCTAGAGAATCTGTTTACAATGCTCCATGTGTACACAAGATAAAAGGAAAATTTGGAGAACAACCCATGCACGCTAGGCACCTTCCTCTCCAACGGCTCAGCGCACAAGAGAACAAAAACTCAAGGACAGTAGCAGCAGGCACCAGCTAAAAGATGCAGCGTTCTTATCCCGTTCTGCACTTCAAATCTGAACCACTCGATAAAAAAAAAAAGAGAAGAAATGGACGCTCCAGATGATGCAAACAAAAGCCTTCTCCAAACCCTAAAATCTGATGCCAAGGCTATATAAACCCCCTCAGTGCAAGGAAGAAAAAAAAAAACAGAGAATACACAAGCTACAACACATCACCTCTACACAATACCCTTCTTCTCCAAAAAACACGACACAACCTTCTTCTCACAGCCAATACACAGTGCCTTCTTCTCAAACCAATAGACAACATCTCTACACAAAAACCCTAACCCCATACACATACTTCATACAAAAACAAACCTCTCTCTGATCCGAAACCAGCAGCAAACTACTGCTTCAAATCCAACACCGAAATAGGTAGAAAACTAGCTACTTTTGCAATGTAATTGCCTTAAAAGGCCCCTGTTTGTAATCGATACCATGGATCAATAAGAATCAGCTTACTTGGAGCTTGAATTTGAATCTTTGTGCTTGTTGTTATATTTGCTCTTTCTTTGATTTGCTGTACTTGAAGTATTCTTGATTGAATCTTCTTTTTTCCTCTTGTAAATAGGCAATAAGAAAAGAGGTCTAGATTGTGGTTCTGTCCATGAACTTTAATCTGAATCTTTTGATGAAATCAAGACCTCTGTTGTGATAATCAATATTACAATAAGGGTAATGATAAAATAATTGAGATGAGGCAAAATCCAGTTTTTTATAACTGATAAGTTCAAAGCTAGTGACTCTCCAACAAAATGATATAAACATTCTTTTTTTTCCTTTTACTGTTGCTCTTATAAAAATAAAATATATGCATTGTTTTTTTCTTAGTCTGTTGAACACTAAAAAAAAATATAAATATAATATCCTTGCATTTTAGTTGCTGCCTTATCACTCTAAAAGGAGAAAATATAAAAAAATGTACATATGCACATATCATGACTTTCTTCTCTTTCTTCTTCTTTTTTGTGATCTTTTCTTCTCTTTCTCCCTTGTATCATTTCCTAAGTGGATACGTGGTGAAGATGTAGAGAGTTGAGCCAGCTGGTATCCTCTCCACATCCAATCCATTTGAAACTTTAACCAAAAGGTTCATTAAAAGGGAATAATGTGACTAAATAAAAAAAATTAACACACAAGGGTCATGAAGTTGAGCCGGCTGGTATCCTCCATTGATTCCTCAACCCAAGTTCCCAAGGGCCTGCTTGCAAATGAATAAAATCAATAGAAGGGCTGTTATGCTGCCAAAATACAAAATAACAGTTCTTCTATGAGTTTATTTGCAAATGGTGAGAGATGAAGGTCTAAAATGCAAATAGGCATTAGCTGAGGCTATGTTCTTGCCATTTGCACTTTTAAACCGATGATATCTCGATGATCTGCCCTTGATAGCATGCAAATGTATAGTATTCAGAGGCTTTAGTGCAAAAATACTCTCCCCCCTGGTGCTGACAAGCATGTTGTTCACAAAAACTCATGATTTCACAAACAATTGAAGCTTTGATTCTTTCTTCTTCGCTTGCTTGTATAGGGACAGAGGTTTACAAATCATTAAAACCAGTCTTAAGCCAATATAAATCCATGTCTATGCCATAAACACCTTGAGCCTGCCTCTGGTACATAATCAAGTCCGAACTCAGCAACCAAATGCAATATGAGCATCACTGGTACAAGCAAAGCACCCAAAACCAATGAAAACGACCTGCTCTGGTAAATCAGTCAGTGCAGACTGATACAGGGATCAAATTGCAAAAATAATCATACCAAAAGATAAAGGACTTCATTCCACACGGTTTAGACCCAAATTTTGATTTATTTGGATTTTTCTGCTATTTTTAATGAATTTCTAAATTTCAGCTTTTCAAGTTTTTGATATCTTTTCCTTTTTTGCTGCTGGAAAATAAGAACCACGGCAAAAAGCCCCTCTTACACTGCCCAGTAGAAAAATCCTGAGTCCACCACAAAAATCACACATATAGTACAGATCAAGGTGAACATTTACATATACAGAAATCAAAATTCTATGTAGCCAATTGACCAGAATAAAATTCACAAGTTTGTGACAGCAAAACTTGGACTGAACAGCCCCTGTGCACAAATCTGTCAATACAAGATAGTACAGGGACCAAATTAAAAATCTAAAAATACAGTAAAATAAAGGACTAAAAAACACACACATTTCCAACAAATTTTATATTTTTGGGATTTTTCTTCTATATTATATAATTTTTCAAACTTCAGATTCTCAAAAATAAAAACTGCAAATAGCTGACAGAAAATGGAAAATACCCCTGTCAGCCGCATTGGCTTTTTCAAGATCTTAACAGTACTTAAATATAAAATAAAAAATATATTTGAAAACTACACTCTCTGCCAATGAAGATAGATATAAAATTTGTTCAAATCCAGTTTGTATATTATCCAGAATAAATTCTTGAATTAATTCGAAAATAAATAGAAAATTCTGTCACTGTTTTGACAATCATGCTCCTGTCACTAAAATAATTCCTTAAAAATATAAATAAAACCCATAAAAATATGAAAACCGGCATAGAGGTACCTGAAACTATGTACTACCGAGATATGAACTTAGTAGTATGCATTGTGTGAAGAAAATACAAAGAAATGATGAAGATTTGGTTCGGCTCATGAAATGTCGAAAAAACAGAAAGTTTGATAAGTAACATTCTTTAAAAATCTATAAGTTGAAAAGTAAAAAAATGCAAATAACCTGAACTCAACTCTCCCATACTCTCTAAACAATCCCTCCTCAAATCCATGAAGTAAAATCATCCAAATCCAATCTCTAAAGCCCTCAAAATCAAACCTAAAAAAATCCAATTTATCTCAATTCAAAAAAAAACAATTTAAAACTTTTTCCAAACACAACATATTCAAACACATCACACCCATACTCATATTTCATACAAAATATTCAAACACACTCCAATGCATCCATATGCATAAACACTTCAAGGACCGAACAAGGAAGTTAATCCATAGTCCTCAATCCGAAACACAACATTCATATACACATACTCTCCGACGATCGAGGAAGGAACCAATCCACGATCTTCAATATATACTGAAAACACCGCATTCATATGCACAAACACTCCAAGGACCGTAATGTCCCTAAACTAAACACAGACCACAAAGTCTTTAAACTAATCCAATAGACTGTAAAGTCTTTAAAACTAAAACCAATGTCCCTAAACCAACCATGGACCTCAATGTCCCTAAACTTGACCTCGATCTAGCTGATAAAGTTTGATCAAATTCAAACCAAACCTATACCGAACCTAACGATGAAGAAACTATAAAGTTTATGTCATTAGGAAAAACACCGCATTCATATGCACACACACTTCAATGCATTCATATGCACATACTCTCCAAGGATCGAGCAAGGAACCAATCCACGATCCTCAATCTATACTGAAACATCGCATTTATATGCACACACACTCTCCAACGATCGAGCAAGGAACCAATCCACGATCTCCAGTTCATACTGAAATATCGCATTCATATGCACACACACTCTCCAATGATCGAGCAAGGAACCAATCCACGATCTCCAGTTTATACTGAAATATCGCATTCATATGCACACACACTACAACGATCGAGCAAGGAACCAATCCACGATTCCCAGTTCATACTGAAACACCGCATTTATATGCATGCACACTCTCCAAGGATCAAGCAAGGAACCAATCGACAATCCTCAGTTTATACTGAAAAACATCGCATTTATATGCAAACATAGGCGGTAGGAGCTGACACCACGCCGTACGCTCTGAGACCTATCGTGCACCATACCATACTTGTAGGCAGTAAGAGCTGGCACCGCGTCGTACGCTCTAAGTCCTATTGTGCACACAACATCTGGACTACCTAAATTGGCACTGTGCTTCATATTCAGACTCTAGATGCACACACAAAAGATCGAACAAGGAACCAATCCACGCTCCTCAGTTTATACTGAAAACACTAATGCATAGGTCAAGTTAGGGATAGAAAACCTAAGTTGCACCATTGCATTGCATTTATATGCACAAACACACACACACAAAGGATCGAACAAGGAAGCCAATCCACGATCCTCAGTTTATACTGAAAACACCAATGCACCGATCAAGTTAGGGATAGGAAACCTAAGTTGTATCCTTGCATCGCATTTATATGCACACACAGAAAAGTTCACGACATAAATACACCACACTCTTACTTACGTTCAGTGGCCCTAAATCTTGGAATGAGGAGGTACTCGAGAGATATGAATCTCGGGGTAATTAACGGCGGGGGCTTGCGCCTGCTGGAAGATTCAACGTCTCCACAATCAATAAACTCTCTCGTACGGATATTACGTACGATGGTGAACCACGAAGTTCCTTTTTCTTTCTTTCCTCTCGGAACAATGCCTTTCCCCAATACCATATACCATACCGGAACAAGGAAAGCAGCGATGCTTCAAGGGCGGACGATGACGCAGAAAAATGCACCTCACACCACCTTGCAGACAATGCAAGATATTGACACGAGGCAGAAGTATCTCCGATTCTCAAGAAATAACTAGTAGTATTAATTGTACTTTGTGTGTTGATGCTTGTGATATGTTTTTTAATTATTGTGTTATTGTTTCATGTGAAGTAGTGGATTACCTTGTATGTAGTTGTTAAATGAGATAGTCACAAGAAGTCTGACAATCTATGAAAAACAAATTCTGAAAATTAAATCATGTTTCAAACCAAAGGTTTCGGCAATGTAAAAAAGGCATGTGACAGTGCATCGTTGTTTAATCCCTTACACAAACCCCTTTTGAATTAAGTTGGAGTTTGCAAAAGAATTTAAACAACAACGTAAGTCCACTGTTACATTGCCTTAAGGTTGGGTTTAAAACATGATTTAATTTTCCAAAACATGCATGTTGTGCAGGTTGTCAGACCTCTTATGATCCATCTCATTGGACAGCTTAATTAATTGTGATATATTTCATTTTGTTTTGTTTTTAGATGGGTAAGTTTTATCTTGGTTAGGTTCCAAAGAAATAGATCAAACCAACCGTCACCTAGTGAAACATGTTCTTAAAATTAAATCATATTTTGATTTCAAGTTTTCGACGGTGTATGAAAAGCATGTGACAGTCCATTGTTATTTAATTTCTTACACAAACTCCCGTTGAAAAAACGGTGGTTTGCGAAAGAATTTAAACAACAATGTAAGTCCATTGTCGCATGTCCATTTCGACACCACCTTAAATTTGGGGGTTAAAACATGATTAAATTTTCAGAAAATGTTTTATTAGTTGAAGGTTAGTTTCAACTATTTCTTTGGAGTCTAACCAAGATAAAACATGTTCTTGTAAAGTGTCAAATAATACATAGTGAATTAGTAAAAAAAAAATGATGAGTATGGTGTGTTGTATTGTAAATAAGGAGATGAATTTTATGGATGTTTATTTGACTATATAGTTTTTGTTTGCACAATTCAGTACCTTTTATGTGGATTGCACAATGAGATAAATTAGTAAAGGTAAAGGTAAGCTTCTATGCTAATCTAATGGCAATATATACCAAGGGATCGATATTTGTGAAAATATCAACAAAATGTGCACATAATAGTCTTCAAACAATCATCTTTATTTATGATTTATACGTATATATATTGGTTAATCCATTGCATGCACAATTCGGCAACTAATTTTATGTGGATTAATTAATAATCTTCAAACAATCGTCTTTAATTATAATTTATACGTATATATATTGTTTAATCTATTGCACGCACAATTCTGTAACTAATTTTATGTGGATTAAATTGCACAATCAGTTAAATTAGTGAATGTTGCTTGCATGTACAATTCAAACGGTGTGTTGTCGAACTCTGCGTAGTGAATTAGTAAAGGTAAACTTCCATAGAATTGGCAATACCAACAGGATTGTGAAAAATATCAACAAAATATGTTCACATAATAATCTTCAAACAAAAGAATTTGCCTTTGGTCTAGTGGCAAAGACACATGACTCTCATGTGAGAGGTCATGAGTTCAAAACCCACAAAGTGGAAAAATCTTCTATAATATACATAGGAGTTTGAAAGTGTGTTGGATGGCTTGACCCCCAACCCATGATTTCAAAAAATAATCTTCAAACAATCTGCCTTTAATTATGATTCATACGTATATATATTATTTAACCATTGCATGCACAATTTGGGAACAAATTTTATGTGGATTATTGCACAATTAGATAAATTAGTGAATGTAGTGTTGGCGCAAAAGCGCACCCGTAAACTCTAGGACCATCCTATGCAGAAATAAAATTAACAAAATCAAGGCAGTGGAATTACCTTGTTCCATCTTAAACGGGCTGTTACTCGACACTCAATCGAGATCAGAGGCTTGAACACTTGAACGCTAAACTTGAGATCTCAGGTCCTTCCAAGACTTGCAGAGCTGCCGAACAGAACTCGTATCCGAATTGCTATTCGAATTCTGTCTCTAATGTCCAATGGAGAGACAAAAGAGAGGCTACTATATGATTTCTATATGAAATCAAATTTTCTAACACACTCTGTGCCTTGGAGACCTTCCAAGACTTTGATTTAATGTCCAATGGTGTCGACCCAAATCTCGTAAGGAGTTTTATCAGTTGCTTTAGTGGGTATTCTATTAAGTATATATGCTGCAGTCTTTAAGGCTTCACCCCACAAATTTTCAGGTAAAGTTATACGACTTATCATACTTCTTACCATGTCTAAAAGTGTTCTATTGCGACGTTCAGCGACACCATTCATTGCTACTGAGGCACAATACCACACTCGTCTAAGAACTTTACGAAGGATCCTGGACATTGTTCTCCCGATCCATCATAACGACCATAGTATTATCCACCACGATCGGATCGGATTGACTTGATGCGTTTGTTAAGTTGTAACTCAACTTCAGCTTTGAAACTTTTGAACATATCCAATGCTTCAGCCTTTTCCTTAATTAAGTATATGTAGCCATACCTTGAATAATCATCTATGAAAGAAATAAAATACCGGTGACCATTTCTAGTGGCCTTTGGAAAAGGACCACAGATATCGGTATAAATTAATTCCAAAACGTTATTACACCTTTTGGCATCATATTTTCTTTTATTAGTTTGTTTTCCCTTTATACAATTTACACATTCACTAAAATTTGTAAAATTTAAAGGTTTGAGAATTTCATTTGACACAAGACGTTCAATTCTTTTAATAGAAATGTGACCTAATCGCTTGTGCCATAATGTTGCTGAATTCTCACAAGTTAATTTATGTTTTCTAGTATCTACATGCAAGGCTTCTGTATAAGAAGTGTCAACATCAAGAACATAAAGATTATCATGAATTGAAAGAAAACCAAAACCAACATCTTTTGAATTTAGATACAAACTGAAATTTCCATTACTAAAAGTACAAGTAAAGCATTTCTTGTCCAAATAAGAAATGGATATTAAGTTATGTTGAAAGGACGGTACATATAAAGTATCTAAATCCAAATAAAATTCTGATTTCAGTAACAATCTTAAATGTTCCTATTCCTATACTTCAACTTGATTGCCATCACCAACATATATGTATTTTTCAGCTTCATTTGGCTTTCGGCAATTTAGGCAGCCCTGCATTGATACACTGATGTTAGTAGTTGCACCTGAGTCTAACCACCAAGTGTATCTAGATGCAGAAGTTAAATTAACTTCAGAACAAACTAAACTTAATGACATACCTTTCTTTAATCTCCAAGCATGATAGTTGGAGCAGAATTTTTTTGTATGTCCTGGCGCTTTGCAGAAAAAACATTTCCTTTCTTCTGCTTCAGCAGAAGTATCTGCCTTTTTGTTTTTTTCTTCGCAGCATTGTTTGCAGCTTCCTTATCCTTACCTTGAGACGGTTTCTTTCGCTTCTTATTTTCCTTAGGGGCAATAGCTGTAGCCACGTTAGCACTTTTCCTTTGGTCTCTCTTCTGTCTCTCTTCCTCTTGGACACATTGAGCTATAAGCTCATTAAGTGTCCAAGTCTCCCTTTGACAGTTGTATGTTACCATAAACTGACTATATTGAGCAGGAAGGGACATAAAGATGAAGTGGACCAAGAGTTCATCAGAGATGTCAAGTTTCAAACCTTTCAACTTTTGTTGTATATTAGTCATCTCTATAATGTGCTCTCTTATACCCCCTTTACCCTTATATTTCATGTTGACTAGGCTCTTAAAGAGTGTAGTTATTTCTGACTTATCACTCTTAGTGAACCTCTCTTTAAGGATTTTTAGGTACTCTATAGCGTTTGTTACAGTCTCAGGTACAATCCCTCTGAAAGCCACTTAAATAGATTTCTTGATGACCATGACACAAAGCCTATTGGATCTGTCCCATTTAGCTTTTGCCTCATTCTCTTCGGAAGTTGGCTTATTCACATTCACAGGTTTGGGACATTCCTCTCTTAATGCCTCGTCAAGGTCCATAATTCCCAGTGTTAATTTTAGGTGATCTTCACAATCATTATAATTTGTGCCAGTAAGAATGTGAATGTTTTGTATGTTTGATGCTATGTTAACTAGAAAGAGAACAAAGGAAAGAATAGGATTATTACGCGTCACGATTTATTCTTAATCATAATTTTAAAATTCATTTAAAGAAAAAGTTATACTAAACTCCATTATTTCTTTAACCAAAGCACGCATCCACTAATGAAAACATCTTTGGATGTAACCATTACCTTCAGGTACTTTGGTGTAGTAAATAAAAGTACAATTACATGGTACAATCACCAATTATCCTTTGGGATAAATTGGCATCAATTATGTATTAATGACCAGCGGAACGCTTAAGTCCATGTCCCGAGACCTTTCTAAGACATTATTAATACATAACAACCACATCTGATTTTTATAGACTACCCTTATACACTAAACAATTTTAACAAGTACTAATCCTCCTTTGGGCTGACTAATACTCGCATCAATTGCAAGTGCATCATCTTAATTACTTAATTACTTGTCATGCAACGAATTTAAAGTTGTCTCAAAAAAAGAGGTCCGTTTGCGGGCATTAATTCTTAATGAACTTTAAATTCAAAACATGTATAATCTCTAATTTCCTTTAAATAAAATTAAAATTATGCCTAAAGTCTAATATAAGACGTAAACCTATTTCTAGACGTCTTAATTAGAATTTAGCGACCTAAAATTAGTCGTAAAGGCCAATTCTAGAAACCTAATTCCTTGAAAATAATAATAATAATAACTCCCTAAAAAAAAAAAATTTGCAACCTTAGCCGAAATATTTGACCAGCAATTTTTTTTTTTAGTTGACTTAAAAATAATAATAATAATAATATTAAAGTTGGTTTTGATATATGTCGGTTTTGATCAAAACCGACCTTATATCAAAACCTTTCAAACCCAACTTTATTATTTTATTATTTTATTATTATTATTATTATTATTATTATTATTATTATTATTATTATTATTATTATTATTATTATTATTATTATTATTATTATTATTATTATTATTATTATTATTATTATTATTATTATTATTATTATTATATATATATTTTATTACAACTTAGAATGCGTCGATGGGCGCAAGGCTACGTCGACGGCGTGTATCTTCATCGATATCGACGTTGCAAATCGGTGCCGACGTCGCAAATCGGCGCTGACGTCGAGGGTGCCAATCGATGCCGACGTCGACAGCGCCAAAGCTGCGTCGACGGCGACGGCGCCACCACAAGGCGTCGACGGCGACAGCGCCACCGCAAGGCAGCGTTGACGCCGACGGCGAGACGCAACGTCAACGCGGGCGCGATGCGACGCTGCGCCGACGTTGAAAAAACTGTTTTCCTGCATAGGGTGGCTCTGATACCACTTGTTGGCGCAAAAACGCACCCGTAAACCCTAGGACCATCCTATGCAGAAATAAAATTAACAAGATCAAGGCAGCGGAATTACCTTGTTCCATCTTAAACGGGCTATTACTCGACACTCAATCGAGATCAGAGGCTTGAACACTTGAACGCTAAACTTGAGATCTCAGGTCCTTCCAAGACTTGTAGAGCTGCCGAACAGAACTCGTATCCGAATTGCTATTCGAATTCTGTCTCTAATGTCCAATGGAGAGACAAAAGAGAGGCTACTATATGATTTCTATATGAAATCAAATTTTCTAACACACTCTGTGCCTTGGAGAACTTGATTTAATTTATAGTGCTATGTGTCGGTTTTGATATATAACCGACTTTGATCAAAACCGACTTAATTGCAAGTTTGATCAAAACCGACTTATATGATTTCTATGTGTCGGTTGCAATATTAGACTTTGATCAAAAACCGACTTTATATATATATATATTTTATTACCACACTTAATTGTAATATTTCTATTCGGTCCATCAACAATTAGAAATAATTATCCTGATATCTCTGCACATATTTTTGGTCCATATCCTTATTTTAAATACATACATGCCTAATTAATCTCACAAATATTATACTGAATTTGATCACTTGGTTAGGCATTTAATTGAGATAGTACACAACATATAATTATATTACATAGTAGACCAACATAATAATTAGATTTAGACATCTCTAAATCTAACATGTAGAACTAGGATATTGTTCCTAATTAAGTTCACCAAGTCTATTTGTGAATTCAACTCTGAAACCTATCGAATCGGCTTCAAAAGAAGAATTCAAACCGTTGAAATCCTTCTATCTTATGAGTGATGCGTTAGCTTATGAAAATTTAAAGTTTCGAATGAATTTAATTAGTATAAAGTCAAGCGGTCAAAATTAGAAGGTTAATTTATACAGAGTTAATGTAGGGCAAAGTTTAATGCCATCAGTGGGACTACTGAGCAGATGGGATAATCACTACGGAGCCGATGACATTCTAGTCAAGGATTTAATTGCAAGATATATTTTTATCCAACAACACAGAAGTGTTTAGCATTCTCGATATGGTCGTCTCCAGCTAGCTTTCTCTGCTGCGATTCCGTCTCTAACAATAGCACTTATCAGCCACCACCACAACAACACCAACCACTCTTCGTCATTGAAAGTTCCTACATCTGACTTTCTATCTATATCTTTATAAGGTTTTCAAGTCAGGGTGTTTAGGGATATGGTTCTAAGGTTTAGGGTTTAGTATTAGATCTTAAGTTCTTTTAAGTATTTTGTAATGCTTTCTTGTTTTGGATCTTAAGTTTTTTGAAGTGTTCTGCAAGCCTTTATAGTTATAGTTCTTTATTTTTTTAAGTGTTTTTTTAAGCCTTTCTAGTTTTGGAGCTTCCTTACCCTTTGATTTGTCATTTAATTTCAGCAATGTCGTCCCAATCATGCTTGCACTTTCTGGTACCTATAGTGCTGAGGGAAAAGGACCCCACGCACTGTGGGAATGGTATGAAAAATCTGAGAAGGATCACTCCACAATGAATTTATATTACCACTGACAGTGATGCTGGTTTGGATGAAAGGGTAAAATTCTGTAATTTGGCATTTGATTGATTTTTAAAATCTTCAATAACATGAAATATGCATGAAAGACCTTGCCTTTACATCCCACATAGATTTCATTTTGTGAGGTGCCTTTTTCTGCATCGTCGTCCGCCCTCAAAGCATCGCTGCTTTCTTTGTTCCGGTATGGTATGTGGTATCGGAGAAAGGCGTTGTTCTGAGAGGGAAGAAAAAAAAAAGAAACTTCATGGTTCACCCTCGCACGTAATATCCGTACAATAGAGTTTATTGATTGTGAGAATGTTGAATCTTTCGACAGGTGCAAGTCCCTGCCATTAATTACCCCGAGATTGATGTCTCTTGAGCACTTCCTCGTTCTAAGATGTAGGGCCGCTGAACGTAAGTAAGAGTGGGGTGTACTTATGTCATGAACTTTTCGGTGTGTGCATATAAATGCGATGCAAAGATACAACTTAGGTTTCTTATTTCTAACTTGATTGGTGCATTATTGTTTTCAGTATAAACAGAGGATCGTGGATTAGCTTCCTTGTTCGATCCTTTGTGTGTGTGTTTGTGTGTGCACATTTGAATGCAATGCAATGGTGCAACTTAGGTTTCCTATCTCTAACTTGGCCTATGCATTAGTGTTTTCAGAATAGACTGAGGATCGTGGATTGACTTTCTTGTTCGATCTTTTGTGTGTGCATTTAGAGTCTGAATATAAAGCCCGGTGCCAATTTAGGTAGTCAAGATGTTGTGTGCACAATAGGACTCAGAGCGTACAACGCGGTGCCAGCTCCTACCACCTCGATATTTAAATGCGAGGTTTTCAGTATAAACTGAGGATCGTGAATTGGCTTCCTTGTTTGATCCTTGGAGAGTGTATATGCATATAAATGCGATGTTTTCAGTATAAACTGAGGATCGTGGATTGATTCCTTGCTCGATCGTTGTAGTGTGTGTGCATATGAATGCGGTGTTTCAGTATGAACTGGGAATCGTGGATTGGTTCCTTGCTCGATCGTTGGAGAGTGTGTGTGCATATAAATACGATGTTTTTAGTATAAACTGAGGATCGTGGATTGGCTTCCTTGTTTGATCGTTGGAGAGTGTGTGTGTGCATATAAATGCGGTGTTTTCCCTAAAGACATAAACTTTATAGTTTCTTCATCATTAGGTTCGGTATAGGTATGGTTTGAATTTGATCAGACTTTATCGGCTAGATTGGGGTCAAGTTTAGGAATATTGCAGTCCATGTTTAGTTTAGGGGAATTGGTTTTAGTTTTAAAGACTTTATGGTGTATTGGCTTAGTTTAAAGACTTTGCAGTTTATATTTAGTTTAGAGACATTGCGGTCTTTTTTGGGTACTGTATGAGTATGATGTGTGTATAGTATATTTGGATATGTTGTATGAGATATAAGTATGGGTGTATGTTTGGGTATGTTGTATTTGGGACTTGGGCAGTGTTTGAATTCATCGGTATCGGCAGGGGCTTTTGACCAGATTCACTCATCCTATTGTAATTTCTTACATTCAATCAATTGTTTGACATCGTCTCGGGCATGGGAGACTAGTCACAGTTTTGAATTTCATGTTTAGAACATGTATGATTAGAGTTTGGAATTTGATGCTATCGGATTGGTACTGACTTGGTACCAATTAGCATTATGATTATCTCAGAATGGGATTAAGACATGAATTGACTTTAATTGAGTATTATGAAGGCTCAGGAATTGACATGGGACATGATATAAGTCAACTTTTATTTTTATACAAACTATGATTTTGGCATTTATTTACATATTTCTGATTTTTTTTAATTTGAAATTCCTTTAAAAGACATTTGCATATTTTTGTATTTTATCAAAATATAAGTAATCATGAGTCACTAGATGTGATTTTATATTTTTCTTAGATTTATTCATATTTTTAACATTTTCATTCTATACAGAGGGGCATGATTGTCTAAACAGTGACATAATTTTCTATTTATTTTTGAATTAATTCAAAATTTTATTCTGGACAATATATAAACTAGATTTTAACAAATTTTATGTCTATCTTCATTGGCAAAGAGTGTAGTTTTCAAATATATTTTTTATTTCATATTTCAGTGTTGGTAAGGGCTTGAAAAAGCCAATGCCGCTGACCGGGGTATTTTCCATTTTTCTGACAGCTCATGTGCTGTTTTCATTTTTTGAGAATCTGAACTTTGAAAATTCATATAAAATCAAAGAAAAATCCTAAAAATATAAAATTTGTGAGTATTCTGTGTGTTTCGAAGTCCTTTGCATGCTGGTGTGACTTATTTTGCAATCTGGTCCTTGTTTTTGTCCGAATTTACTATTTTGTCAGCAGAGGTCAGTCAGGCCATGAAGATAAGATCAAAGCTCCAAACAAAGCCATACACATCAAGATTTAAACATTCAAAGGTCATCAGAATTTGAGATTTTTGCAGGGAAGTCCTTGGTTTTAGAAAAATCATGTTTATGGTCCTTCACACTTGATTGAATGGACAAATCATTACGATATCATTGGGAAAAGAATGTAAATGACATTGTGCAACCAAAATTGCTGTCCATTTACACCTTAGCCCTCTATCTTTCACTATTTGCAAATAAGTCCTTCAAAGTAGTAAAATTAGCAATTTTGGCAGCATAACTCAACTATTTTGCTTTTCTTCCTTTGCAAATAGGCCCTTCAAGTGATCATTAGGTTGAGAAACTGCAAAGGATGCCAGTTGGCTCTACTTTAAACAGCCCTTGTGTGTTTAATTTTTTATTGTTACTTTATTTCCTTAAATAGATATTTTAAATAAAATAATCAAAGGATCGGATGTGCAAGGATGCCAGCTGGCTCTACTACACACATATTAGCCAATAATCATTTTATTAAAAGATCCAAGGGAGGCAAAGAAAAGAAGAAGAAAAGGAACATCAAAACAGAGAAGGCAACAAGAAATTATATATTTTTTTATTTAGAGAATCATGGAGGAATGTAACATCCATGGTTCTGAAACTCGGCCGAGTTGAAGCTGATTTTTCCCGAGTTGACTCGGCTTTGTGAGTTAGGTGCATGAATTCGATAAAATCGACTGTGAATCGAAACAATCAGTCAAATTTTCACTATTTCTCTTGTGTTTAGAGCGAAATTAAACTGTTTTGAAGATTAAATCGAACCAATTTGTATTTTTCCATGGTCGTCGAAGAGAATTGGGGAAAACAGATTCTTCTGCGAAGACGAGAAGAAGGTTTGAAAGAATTATAAAATTTTAAATAGACTGGGTGTACGTGAACCGTACAGTTTTATTTTGAGAACATAAATTGTTTCGTGATAGACCAGGTTCATACCAAGTTCAATGGACCCCTTTTTTCCATAAAAAATATATACAAGGGTGCACTGCTTTTGTCACAAGTGTCACAGTGGTTTAGTTAAGTAAAGATTTTTTTTTTTTTTTTTTTTTTTTTTGCAAAGTTAGTAAAGATTTCTAGGTTCGAATTTTAATTGTTCCGAAAATTTGCAAGTAGAAATTAAAAGATTTATTTCTCTTCTAAATATTAGTTAATGTCTTCATTTGACACTATATTAATGTCTTTTTTTTTTTTGTACAACAATTTTTCCATTTATATTTTAATGCAGAGGACGATGAGATAATCCAGCCAGCTCGACATAACTTTTGGCAATAAAAAGTGTGTTTAATTTATAATGTTTGTATTATATTATATAATTAGTGAATTATTTGAGTATAATGTTTTGTTTTAACATAGTTTTTTTACAAATTATTTGTTTACCAATTACTTTCTACGTTTTAGCTACAAAACAGGCTTTCTGCCAAAAAAATCCGAGTATCCGAGTCAACTCGGCTGATTCTGGCCGATTCATCCGATTCTAATTCCACGGTCAAGAACCCGATTCCGATTCTGATTTCGAGTTTCAGAACCACGATAACATCAACTATTCAATTATTCAAGTTGTTATTAGTATTTCATCTCTGTCCTCTCATCTCAATTTTTTTAAAAGGCAGCCCTTACCTTGCATTGATTGCAAAGGAGGACAAAACCGCCATGCTTTATATTTTAAATTAACAACCTAGCTTCATAGCAATAATGAATGCTAGATGTTAGTGCATATGCATCAAGTGCACTGTCAGGCACATAAAGAACAACAAGAAAAACGAATCAAGCAAAAAGAATAGAGAGGGAAAAAGAAAACGAAGAGCAAATATCGAATCACATAAACAACTTTTATTCATCTATAGTAGATTTACATCAGTGGCCTATTTAGGCATTCTACATTGCAAAGAACTAAATTTCTACCTATTTCTATTGAGGAATGGCAGGGATTGGAATAGAGTTTGCTTTGGATTGGTGTAGGTATTGTGTTTTACGGCTATAATTTATGTATGGGGTTAGGGTTGCTGTATTGTGTTTTAGAAGAAGGTTGTCTAGTGTTGAGGTGTAGGTTGCTGTAGAGATTTAGGCTTATGATGGTGTTGTTGTGGTATGAGTATTGTATGAAGAGGCGCTAGGGTCGGTGTTTAGGTTGCAGATTATGGATTGTGTGAAGGTTGTGTTGTTTGAGAAGAAGGCTTTAACAAGGTATTTTTGCTGTGTGTATTAGCTGTCGGGTTTCGGCCTTGTATGAGGCTCTTTATATAGGCCAAGGCATGGGTTTTAGGGTTTAGGCGCTGGTACATGACGTGGCACGTATCCACAGCCTTCAACTTCTTCAATTTCAATCTAAAGGCTTGTATTCGTTCACGTATTGTGTGAAGTATATTTCTTATTCGGGTATCACCCACTGGCTGTGTAACAGCTGTCTACAAGACAAAATTAATTTGCATAGAATATGCATGATGCGTCTGATTTTAAGGTGTGGTGCTCTCACCGTTCCATCAAGCCTTATCATGGTCTAATCAACAAACCTCTTTTCAAACCTTGAGAGCAGGCCACAGAGGCGTTGAATGCATTCCTATTCTGATCCGAGAGTCATCTTATCATCCCAGCTGTTTAATTGACGTGCAATTGATTTTGTGTGATGCTGCTAGAAAACAATCCAGCCCATTTCAATTGCATTCTTTAGATTATTTGTTGTTTTTACTCCAAACACGTGAGCAACTGATGTTCTTCTGCCGGGCGGACCGGGACGGACTGGGTCAAACCCGGCCGGGTTCACAGGTTGGCCAGGTACAGGTTTGGCAGGTTTATGGGTTGGCCGGGTACGGATTCAGCGGGTAAAATTTTTAAAACTCGACCCTTGCCCTCAGGGGTTGGCGGTCCAAGCGGACCGGGTCGCCGGGTCGGAACGGTCTGGACCGGGTTTTTATTCTTCTTTTCTGTTTTTTTTCTTTTTTTTCTTTATTTATTCCTTTTTTTCCGGATTTTTCTCTTATATTATATGTCTCCGTTACAAACGTACGGACACAATACTAGTTATATATGAATCATTGCAACTATTATTTCAAAAGTTGTAGAGTCGAAATATTAAAAAATGTTAAAAACTAAAAATAAAAATATTTGAGTTACATTGATAACAAAAAAATTTAAAGTCGAAATATAAAAATGATATAAATAGATATATTTTAGTTAAATTGATGACCAAATTAAATCTGCTTAATAATCATGATAACCGGTCTAATATTCAATTTTTCTGAATAAATACAAATTTAGATTTTTTTTTTCATTATTTAGATGAGATGATCCATAGCATGTGTATAAAATTTGGTACAATTCAAAATGATTGATCATTTGTTGAGTAATTAGAAAAAAACAACATATAATTAAGTGGGCAAATGATTTCCATTATTGCACCAAAATATATAATGGATATATAATCAAAATTACTTATTGTTTGTGTTAAAAACTAAATTTATAGATATATATGTCTTCATTTTTTAAATTCACGTGTATCACATTTTATTAATTTGAAATATATTTAGTCTTTCATCAAATAATTTTCAAATTTTAACGATATATGATTTATGATGAATAACCATTTAAAAATGATGGACCAAGGCCGTCTCTCCAATCGATTTCATTGAGGGATATGATCACACGAAGGCCATGGATCTTTCCATTTCCCATTCAAGAAATACCAGATTTCTCTGATCATGAGGATCGACTAGTTTGGTTCTGGAGCAAGGATGGTAATTATTCATCTAATTCTATCTATAGGGTCCTGACAACAGGGGGGCTGCATTTGTGGAGATTTAAGGAGATATGGAGTAGCTATGCGCCACCAAAGGTTAAATTTTTTGTTTATTTATGCCTTCAGCAAAAAATCTTGACCCATGATTCAATGCTCTCAAGGGGAATGAATTGTGAACTGGAGTGTGCCGTGTGTCGGGTTTGCCCATTGGAAACAGCGTTTCATGTTCTCTTTGAGTGCAGCTATGCATCGCAAGTCTGGGATGGTATGGGACTTCTTCTAACTCGAGGTAACTCGATGTTTGATACATGGGACAAGTCATGGACCCGGTATAAGCTTGTGGTGAAGGAAACTAAGCGTGTGTGGTTAACACGATTTATGTCGGTGCTATGGAGTATATGGAGGCAGCGGAATGAGACTATATTCAGAGGGAAAAGGACTCATCCAGTGGTACTTGCGGCAAGAATTCGAGAGGAAACCGAGTTGTGGTTGTCTTGTTGTAGGCGAGGCCGTGTGCATTCTGTTGGACGACGGTAGTTGAGCTTTGAGATGTTGTAGTTTAATTTGTGGTTATAAGCACAGCTATTTTATTGTAATTTGGTAGCTTCTACCAATCTTTCAAAAAAAAAAAAGATGAATAACCATTTATTTTAAATTGACTCAATAATTAATACACACTCTATGCAAATAATTAAGAGCACATCTATAATTTTTTTTAAATTTGAAAACTATTTCTTCAAGATATGAAGTGGATTCTTTTTTTTTCTGACTAATAATGAATGAATCCGACATTAATTTAATAAAATATTTAGTCTAATTTTCATAAAGATATAATCATTTACATTATTAATGAAATTTAGACAAATAAAGAATTAATCCGACATTAAATTGAATAAAGTATTTTGAATTGATACACACGACTAGTGAAATTTAAGCAATTAATAAACTAATCCAACATCATTTTTTAAATGACAATAATTTAAATTGATATTGATAAAATTTATACCAAAATATAATGCGAAAACATTTTTATTGCATTGTTAAATAATTTTGACAAATTAAATTGTATAGTTGTACATGCATGTTGTGATAATGAACTATGTCAAACCCCTCTTATCCCGCATTTATGAAAATTGAAGTCACTTTGTTCTGCAATTGAAGAACACTAAACAAACTGAGCATTTATGAAAATTATAAAAAAAGGTGCTTAAAAAGGATAACCTTAATGAGAAATCCTATCAATTAGAAATCCTATCAGTTCATCTTATTTCTTTTAATGGGTTTCATTCAAAATCAAGTAGAATTTTCTAATTAAGGTCAAAAGATCCGAGTTTTTATCGGTTGTGAAAACTAAGACATGAAAATCGGAGCTAGAGAGTTACATGTTGAATTAGATTCTTTCAGCAGATTCGTTCAGGCAAAGACGAGGAGAAGGAAAAGAGGGAGGCGAGGAGGAGGAGGAGAAGAGGCCAGGCGAGCAGAGTGGGAACGAAGAGGACGAAGGCGCGTGAGCAGCATCGTTCCAAAGGAGGGAGGCGCTGAGCTGAGCTTGGGAGTTGGGAACGAAGGAGACTCAATGGGACTCGACTCGGATCGGATTGGCTCGTTAGGTCAGGATAAATTAATTTTGAGTTCGTGCCGAGTTTGGACTGAGCTCAAGTTAAACTCAGCTCAATGTGACTCATTTAAGAGCCCGACTCATTTAGCAGGCCTAAACATACATGACCATAGAACATCAACTCTTGTTGGGTGAGTTAATGAAGGATCAAAAACAAATGTCGTCCGTTGGTCGATCAGAACCATTCAAATCAAAGAGCGTTCCATTAATTTCATTTTTGGTAAGTTTGATTTAATTTGATGTTCATTTACACATTCATCCAAGCAACAGAATATATCGACATCATAGGGCTATAAATATTACACATTGGATCGAAGCCTATAATTAATTGTTGGAACTCCAAATTTTTGTTGTTGTTAAGGTTCCTAGTACTAAATTGATCATTTTAAAAGAAATTATGCGTTGTTGCATTGCAAATCGACCGTGGAATTCTCATGCGAAAATCAACGGCCCGCAATCTTCGGCTCAATTTGAAGAGGTTAAAATAATGAAATTCTATAAAAATTGTGAATAGTTGTTATGATTTGTAAATATAATATGTTAAAAACAAATTTTTTTTTAGATTTTTTTCATATTTAATTATATATAAAATTGTGAATACAGCCGCTGTTATTTGAAGCACAGCAAATCTCCAATATAATTAGGATTTGAGATTCGTGCCAAATTAAAAATATTGGTCCGGATTCATGCAATATAGTATTATTAGGCTTTGAGATTCGTGCCAAATTAAAAAGAAGGGTCCGGATTCGTTCCAACGGGCGGGTTCACAGGTTCACGGGTTCACGGGTCCGGGTTTACGAGTTGACGGGTCTGGGCGGGTACGAGTTCACGGGCGGACCGGGTTCAACCCGGTCTAGGACGGGTCACGGGTTAGCCGGGTTTAATTTCAAAAATGGCACCCCTACCCAGCTTTTTGCCCGGTCCGGCCAACCCGCCGAACCCGTGCACGGTCCTGTCCGGACGGTACTGGGGTCACGGGTGGACTGGACTGGGTCACAGGTTGGAGGTTAAAATTATAACACTAAGCAACTCAATGTTGTGATTAAATAAATTTGTTCCCTCCATTTCAACATTATAAAGGACATCTCTATTTTCTTTTAGTTTTTTTTTTTTTTTTTTTTTACCATTTATTTCTAAACCCACGTTTATTTTTTCCTTCATTTAATTGAATTTTTTTATTCAATTGTCATTGCTCTCTCTTTTCTATATTTCTTTTTGTTCAAACTTTGCAGATTAAATAACAATTTTTTTAGGTACAACACATTTTTTTTAAGATTTGCATCCAGTCAAGACCTGTTAAAAGTAAGGCAAGAAGAAGGGATTGGATATTAGCTAGAGCAAAGCCAAATGCAGCTACAAAACACATTAGAGCAGCAACAAAATGTTCTTTCAAATATCATTCACCGTGAGATGCCTACGTACACAAGAAGCCGATTCCTTGGATTGTAGTGAGGTAAGGCACCTAACGTGAATAACCTAGTGTTTGTTAATAAGCTGTTATTTTTACACGATAGTGATATTACCATATGTACATGATAGGGGTTTGCTGATGTAAACTTTAATGAGGTGGCCAATCAATTGGCGAATGAGGTGGTCGATTAGACGAGTAATAATGAATTCCAGCTATCGAGACGGTCAATATCTGCAGGAGGAATACTGCATAACATATATCTTGTCTAGGGGTGTAAACGGATCGGATATTATCCGATTTCGTCCAGATCTGAATCCAAAAAATTACTTAAATTATTCAATTCGTATTCGAGACTATCCGTACCCATATCTGTATTCGAAAAAATTTAACGGATAAGGATACAGTAAGACTTTTAACTATCCGTAACCATCTGTATCCAACCGTTTAACTCCTAGACCACAATAAATATACTCTATGTTCTTAAATTAATTTATTAAGTTGTATATACCTACCAATAATTTATTAAACTGCATATACATATATATTCTGGTGAACAATATAACATTATTATATAATTATTGACTAATGTTTTGATAATTTAATGTGTGTTTTGTAACCAACAAACTTATTATGACAAATATTAGATCTAATTTATGAATGAAAAAATTTATATTTAGATGTTATTATTTACTAGAATGTACATTAGTGATTTATTTTTCCATATCCGTATTCGTATCCGTCCGATATCCGATCCATATCCATATCCGTATCCATATCCAAGACTATCCGTATCCGAAAAATTATAACGAATAAGAATACGGTTTGACCACTATCCGATTCGTATCCAACCGTTTACACCCCTAATCTTGTCTATATATGTATATGGGAACAAACTTGGGTAAGATGCCCATCGGACTCAAATTTGGGTCGGATGGGTTCTAAAACCGTCCGATCATCTTTAAGATCAATGCGCACGGATACTAAAGCGATGTGCACAGATCTTAAAGCAGATTGGATGGTTTTAGAATCCATTGTACTAAGTTTGAGTCCGATGGGCATCGGACCCAAGTTTGTCCCATGTATATGTTATTGATGCCTATATTAATTGTTGGTTAAAATATGAATATGGAATGCATGCATCTTTATTCTTGCTTTGCTGGGTTTTAAAAATAGCTAGCAAATATAATGGAGGCTAGCCTCTAATATAAGAATTAATAAAAAAAAAATATTATTATATATACTTCACCATCGGCTAACAAATTAATGACCAATGGCAAACTAAGACCTGCCAATGCCAACTCAAACAAAACAAATGATGTAAAACACTTTTGCAATCGGCTATATGAAACCCAACCGGACATCATTAATTACATTTGCCATTTGTCATTAAAAACATAAGTGATGGCGTTGGGTAGTCAACACCGTTAGGCCGATATTGTGCTGCCGATTGCATAGTGATTAACGCCATATGTTATGAGCAGATGGTATACGTGTACGATAGGCGTTGGTTTGGAACCCGATAGCAGACTGCGATTTGGTCCAACGAGAAATTGTTTTTTTAGTAACGTTTCATTATACATTTAACTTTTAAGGTATATATGTTGTGCGAATATTATTCAAATTTAAAAATTTAAATTATAAACACAATGTTTAATAGCCTTCCACCAAATGATTTAAATTTTTTAGTGGTAGATTTTAATATCTTGATGAGGAATGACCTATTAAATTTCAAATTTAATCAAATTTAATAAATACCGTGTCTAAATATTTGGGAGTACATCTACGTTTATCATTATTTACTTTAATTTCTATTTTTCAAGTATATGTATTTTTTTATGAAGTTATATATATATATATAGAGGTTGGCTAAGCTCAAAACGTTTGTTCCTAGTCTCAGAAACAAACGATTGGGTTCTCCAATTTTCAAAGTCCAAATGGTCGATCCAAACGACAGATGTTTAATCTATATTAAAATATGCTTGGAGACCAAATTGTATATTTTTTGGAATTTGTTTACTATTTATTTATATGATTTGAAAATTGTTATTTTTATAAAAATTATGCACCATTTGAAAACAGCGATTTTCAAACCATCTTAATAAATAGTAAAAAAATTCTAAAAAATGTAAAATTTGGTCTCCAAGCATATTTTAATATAGATTAAATATTTGTCGGTTTGGATCGACCGTTTGGACTTTGAAAATCAGAGAACCAAGTCGTTTGTTCTTGAGACTAGGAACAAACGTTTTGAGCTTAGCCAACCTCTATATATATATATAGAGAGAGAGAGAGATGGGCTAACTTGCTTTGGGAAGTAAAGATGGTTCTTTACTTCCCGCTCAAATCTCTATTTTCAAAATTCAAATAGTCGATCCGAACCGTTAGATGTAATCTCCATATTGAAATTTGTTTGGAGACCAAATTTTACATTTTTTGGAATTTTTTTACTATTTATTAAGCCACTTTGAAAATCGCTGATCCAACGGTGGCTCATATTGAACAGTGAAACCGTTGGATCAGCGATTTTCAAAGTGGCTTAATAAATAGTAAAAAAATTCCAAAAAATATAAAATTTGGTCTCCAAGCACATTTCAATATGGAGATTACATCTAACTGTTCGGATCGACTATTTGAATTTTGAAAATAGAGATTTGAGCGGGAAGTAAAGAACCCTCTTTACTTCCCAAAGCAAGTTAGCCCAACTCTATATATATGTATATATATACGTACATACATACTTATACTTATGTCCGTTAAAAATTATTTATCAAATATTTTGTATTGTGTAAATGTCAATTAATGCCGTTAACTTGTGACTTTTGACTTTTGATATTACCGAGCTTTCTTGGAATGTGTTTCTATGTTGATAAAAGCTAAATTATTCCAGTCCTAGCAGTCCATATATAATAATAAGAAGAGGAAGAATTAAGTTACAACAATGTTATCACAACAATTTTTTTTATTTTAAAAGTCAACATCATCGATTCAAACCGTTAAACATGATTATCTAAATAAAATGTGCTTCCAGTTCAAATTTTATATTTTTTTGAATTTTTTTTATTATTTATTAAGTATTTTACAAAAACTAGTCAAATTCATACCATTGAATTTTGTACCTATCTTAATAAATAGTAAAAAAAATTCAAAAAAATTGTAAAATTTGATCTGGAAGCACATTTTATTTAGATAATCATGTTTAACGGTTTGAATCGATAATTTAGACTTTGAAAATGAAAAAAAACCGTTGTTATATACATTGTACTTTTGCTACATGTGCCACCAATTTTAGGCTGTCCAAAAAGCTCGTAGCTCGCTCGCGACTCACATCTGGCTTGATCGGTAACAGCTCGGGCCAAAATTAACGAGCTGAGTTTTTGCCCAGCTCGGCTCCCCAGCTCGCGAGCTAGCTCGGCTAGGCATCAATTTGTGAATTTGTATGAACTTGTGTGTATTTTATACTGTCAAGCTCGGTCCAGCTCGGTTCAGCTCGATCTAGCTCGGTCCAAAAATGCTTGTAAAATTTATTTTCTTCTTAAAACAAGGTCCAATGGCTCGCGAGCCAACTCGTGAGCTGGCTCGTCACGAGTTTGAGCTGAGATTTTAGCTCGCGAGTTGTTAACGAGCTGACTCGCTAACAGCTCTATTCAGAATTAATGAGTTGAGCTTTTGCCCAGCTCGGCTCGAGCCAGCTCATTTACAGCCCTAGCCACCATGTTCTTGTGTTTTGCAAAACCGTAAATTGTGCCGATTGGGCCGGATCATGCATTGGTTTTCCCAGCTATGACTTGTTTGTTTCATATTAAGAAAAGACTCGTCGACTTTTATATTTGCATAATTTTGGATGTCACGTGTCACCAAATGTGGACAAATTACAGAGGCCCCCCTATAAAATAAAATATTAAAACTCAATATACAAAACATTATACTTTTTTGAATTCATCCTGATGCTTTTGCCGTAGGTATTGAAAATTTTATTTGCGTCGTCGTTCGAGAAAAATAATTAAAAATCACCACAAAAAATTCGCGTCAAGTCAGATACCTAATATTTGCCCCTTTTATGTGCTTAAACAAAATACCGACGTAATTAACACCGGCATTTTTTTTCATAACCAAAAAATAAATAAAATAATATTACTAACCACATTTTCAACAAAATTTCACCTATAACCAAACCGCCCCCCGGGGAGGCAGTTTACACCCAGACCAACCCGCCTCCCGGAGGGGTGGTCTACCCATTTTTTTTTTTTATATAAAATCCGTCCCCTCCCAACCCCAAACCCTACCCGCCCCCCTCTCTCTCTCACTCTCGGATCTCGCCGGAAACCGCCCCAAATCGCCATTTTTTCGCTCCAAACGCGATATTTCGAATCTCTCGATCATTCCCGACCCCTCTCTCTCTACCGTCCTCTCCCTCTCCCTCTCTCTCTCTCTCTACCCGCCACCCTCTCTCCCTCTCTCTCTCTACCCGAGTTTGTCATCGCCATCGCTCCGCTTCCATTTTCAGATATGAAATTATTTCTTTAACGTGTTTATAAATTATTTGGAATTTTTATAAATTGTTTGAAATGATTAGAAATGCATAGAAATTATTAGAAATTGTTAGAAATTGTTAAATTGGAATTGTTAAAAATTGTTACATTGGAATTGTTAGAAATTATTTGATTGGAATTGTTAGAAATTGTTTGATTGGAATTGTTAGAAATTGTTACATTGGAATTGTTAAAAAAATTTTGATTGGAATTGTTAGAAAATGTTTGATTGGAATTGTTAGAAATTGTTACATTGGAATTGTTAGAAATTATTTGATTGGAATTGTTAGAAATTATTTGATTGGAATTGTTAGAAATTGTTAGAAATTAGGTAGAAATGGTTTGTGCGAATTGATAGGGAATTGTTAGAAATTGATTGTGAATAGAAATTGGTTATGATTGAAATTAGGTTTTAAAAATTAGATGGAAATATGAGAAAATAACAGGGTTGAAATTTAATTGAGTGTAATTAAGTTCTACAATTTGATACGAATTTTTAAATAGAATTGTTAGAAATTGGTGTTTGAAAATAAACTTGGTTTTTTAATTTGTTTATTTTTTTAAACTTGATATTTTCAAATGCAGCAGTACTAGACCTCGACGTGAGCGATCACGAGATACGTCGGAGACCGGCGAGAGTTCATAGGCTCACGCCGATCCCACTGCGGAGGGCGTCGATGCATGGGATGACGCACCACATTGTGCAGATACGTTCATTCCTCTCCTGTGGGTCCCTCACAGACTTGCATCGATAGAGGTACGTTTCAAACAACATATAGTTATTCAGTTCCATTGGTCCAAAACATTGATAAATGCAGGATGAGACCATGTTGACGGTGCGGCACCACTCGCCGGAGGTATGGTATGTCGCAAATCCACTGATGGATCGGTACCTCATGAACCTCAGGTTGTACCAGCTAGCCACAATGAAACAACCACGGCGGATTGACCAGACACTCATGTGCGGTCTCGTGGAGAGATGGCGACCTGAGACACATTCATTCCATCTCCCGGTGGGGGAGACGACAGTGACCCTACAGGACGTGAGTGCCTTATGGGGTCTGCGGATCGATGGTGATCCGGTAGGGGGTGTCTCGGATCATCAGACACTCCGGACGTTGATCCCAGAGCTGTTGGGTGTGCATGTGGAGGGGGTGGCAAAGAAGCTCAAACAGAAGGATGAGGACGCTGCAGAGCGGTTCTCCCAGTACTGCATCGGTCTTAAGGCTCTCCGCCAATATGCCGCCAATATGTTGCCATTACCCCATTGACGTCTGATGAGGAGCATGTTAAGAGGTAATTTCTAAATCCATTACATTATATTAAAATTAGTTTTGACAAAAGTAAACAGTTATTTACTTTCTCTTCAAACTGTAGGTATGTTAGGGCATTCGTGCTTGACTTACGTGGTACCACGATGTTTGTCGATTCTAATGGCGACTCGGTTCCGATTATGTTCCTCCAGCAGCTGGAGCTACTCGATAAGCCATCGCGGTGGAACTGGGGGTGGAGCCGTCCTTGCATGTTTGTACAGAGGACTGTGTCACGCTTGTCTGGTAAGTCTTCTTCAATTAATGTTATTTACGTTTTTAAAAATTTTGATAATAACGAATACATATCTAAAATTTTAGAGAGGCAACCAGCAGATCAATGGGCCACTCCTTCTACTGCAACAATGGTCCTGGTCGCACCTACCGGTCTGCCGACCGAAATTCCATCAAATGTGAAGTGGCAAAGGGGCTCCGACATGGACAAAAGCCCCCCATACGGTGCTATATGGGGTAGCCGCCTCCACTGTGAGAATACGCCGAGGGGAGAGACGGCGGGTATCTCCTACGTCCGGAATCAGCTCCAACTGTTGCACCAGGCAAACGTCGATTGGTTCCCGTATCGAGCGTGGTACCGGGCTAGTATATTATGTCGCTTGACGATGGAACAAAGGGATCTCGGTTTATATCGGGGTCCGGTCGTTTGTTACTGGATAGTTGAGTATCACTATCCTGATCGGGTTTGCTCGTCAGTTCGGCTTCGATTCCTTCATCTCGGATGACCCGATACTTGGTGAGAATGAGACAGAGAAGTTGCACAAGTAAGTAATACACACTAAAATATTGATATTATTTTACAAATTGTATCTAACTAACTTATAATGCAGTACTTTCCATAAGAAGCCAGAGGTGGATTGGAGCACCCGCCATTTACGCCACTACAGGACTGCCCGCATGCCTGAGAACCACTTGTAGGTCCCGCCTGACCCGACAGACGTCAGTTTGGGAGCGGGACCCTGGGCATTACGATATATGGTCTGGTACCAGCGGTGGTGCATGAATTCGGTCTACTTACAGGGCGACTACGGTGATTCTCTTCGGCGGAGAATGATGGGTGATGAGAGTAAGACCCATTTGCCGTGGGGCCCGACCAGTACTTGAGCGGTAAGTAATAAAGATTATTTGTAGTATTAGTTTTTTTTCTATACAACTCATTTTCTAACTAATCGTTATGCATAGGTACTAACGGGGATCCGAGGAGTTGCACACAGCTTGGTGTGCTTGGCGAACAAAGGTTTTCGGGCGTTCGGGTGTACTATGCTGCATCACACTGCTCCGATCGTTGAGGATTCCCAGTTCGATAGGCGCCTCATTGGCATGTTGCACGACGCTGGTGAGAACATCAACTGGTGTGAGATCAAGAAAGACTCACCAGCTCCGAACCAGCCAAACCAAGAACGGGTCCTCGTATACGACGATGACGTACCACCAGCCCCCGAAGGTATTATAAGTTAAATTATTTTACCATACACGTCAATTTTGTTTTTAAAGTGTGTTCTTAACAAGTTCAACTCAAATGTTGCAGAAGACAACCCGGATTGGGCGTTCCACGATTGGGTGCTTAACAACAAGAAATGGCACGCCTACTACAATAAATATAATGTGCCGGTGCAGCTTGGCGAGGTAAGATGGTTCGTCTCTGTATAAATTAAATGTTAGTTATTTTCATAAATAAAACTAACATTATCTAACTGCAGGATGGTCACCCTATATGGTGTGCCAAACCCACTTTCACTCCGGTAGACTTTGGCCTCACCGCCACCGGTGTAGAGGATCTCACCGGAGCCACACCATCGATGCCACCCCCCAGGCAGCATGACCACGAGGCTAGTGGCAATGGGGCACAGCAGCCCACTGATGCTTGGGAGACTGCTGCGTTCGGGACACAGCCCCTGAGCAAATATACTGGGAGTGGGAGACCGATCCATGGGAGACGGGTCCATCGCAGGCTACTCAGTATGATCCATGGCCCGATTCATACCGACGATCCACGGGCACAATGCAGGAGGACATGCATGTGGATCATTCTGATTAAGAAGAGGACATGCATGTGGATCTGACTCATGATGATGATCCTCCACAGCCACATAGGAGGTAGCTACAAAGGACCTGTGTGCAGCCGCCGAGGGCGTGTGGGCCGGCTCCCAGACTGTCATATTTCATATTGTATACTTGACAGTAGTATTTTTATATTTCTGTTTCTATATTTTTTGTTGATTAGACGTTATTTGCTGATTTTATTCACTTTGTTTTCGTTTCTATATTTTATGTTAATCAGATGTTATTTGATTTTTTGTTCACTTATGTTTTCAACTATTCACAAATCATAAAATCCATCGTATTAAAAATATAAACAAATATTAACATAATATTACAAAATACAAAAATTATAAACAATAAATAATTATAAATAATCCATCGTATTAAAAAAAAAAATAGACCGCCCCCCCAGGGGCGGGTTGGTCTGGGTGTAAACCACCCCCCGGAGGGCGGTTTGGTTATGGGTGAAATTTTGTTGAAGATGTGGTTAGTAATATTATTTTGTTTATTTTTTTGGTTATGAAAAAAAATGCCGGTAATTAACATTCTCATTGATCTCGAGAAAAAGAATTCTCTGTTGGATCATAAATTCAATATTGGACTAATATGTAAAATAATTTTGTAATGTAATGTTCAAGTATAATAAATTATACTATTAAATTGATTACGTGATTAAGTGGTGTATCAAATATGTTTTGTATTGCATGTATCACTTGTATCCGTATTAATTAGATGCGTGTCTATGCTGATAGTACTGTCGGTTAAAATTAATATCTATGTAGACATCAATCATATCTGTGATCTATATAAACCCCTCTCTCACTTCCCCTTGAACCATCCACAATTGAACCAAATTACTACTTAGTATGTATACAAGTCAAAACTCTAACAAAAACCAAGAGTATCAATGACAGGCCACAAGCGTGCAGTCATCGTAGGTTGCAACTACCCACGGACAGCAAATAAGCTACAGGGTTGCATCAATGATGCCGTTTCCATGTACCACACAATTGTTCATGACCGGTTCGGCTTCCAGCCACACAACATAGTCATGCTCACTGATGCCCCGAATGGAATTGTTGACGCTCACAGGAAGCCCACTGGCGGAAACATCAAACATGCCCTTGGTCACATGATTGATCAAGCTAAATCGGGTGATGTTCTCCTTTTCCATTTCAGCGGCCATGGGACACTGCTTCACAATAAGCATGACAACGCCATTGTCCCGTGTGATTTCAACTTGATTACAGGTCATAAAATGCTGATTGATTGATTGTTAAAACTTGATTTAAACTTGATCACATGCCATCTAGAAACAGTGATTTTGTACCAATCTTAAAAAATAGTAAAAGTTTTAAAAAAATATAAAATTTGGTCTTGAAACACATTTTTATGTGGATATCATGTTGAACAGTTCGGATCATGTGTTTGTACTTTGAAATCGGAGATAAAGATTTAATTTCTATATATTTATATCTTTTCTGTAGACGTTGACTTCAGGATGCTGGTGAACCGTGTGCCTCATGGCGCGAGTTTCACTATTTTGTCCGATTCGTGCCACAGTGGCTGCCTTATTGACAACGAGAAGGAGCAGATTGGGCCTCATGATCATGACAGGTCAGGAAGCTCTCATCATCACAAAGCACGAGGAATGCATCATGATGAGATTCTTCAGCAGCTTAGCTCAATGTCTAACCTAGACTCTGATGACATTGGCGACCACCTGGTACACCTTTACGGTGAGGATGCGAGTCCAAAATATCACAGCAGGGATTACACAAGGAATGTAAGATCATTTAATTAGTTTTGATCTTTTGTTATATATCTACTAAATGAATGTTTTCTACTTAGAGAAAAATGTCCCATATATATTATATATTACAAGCTAATTAAGAGGTGTCCTTTTCTGTATATATATCAGGTTAGAGTATACCGAGACAACGGTATCCTATTAAGTGGCTGCCAGAAGAATGAAACTTCAATTGATGTGAGACAGGGTAAGCCACATGGAGCATTCACCACTGCGCTGCTGTCGGTGCTGAAAAGGCACAATGGGCCGATAAGTAACATGCAGCTGGTGAGGAGCACAAGGAAGCTGCTGTATGACCAAGGGTTCACTCAGCACTCCTGCCTCTACTGCAAAGATGCTAATGCTCATCATCCGTTCCTAGAAGAAGAAGAAGAAGGAGGAGGAGGAGGAGGAAGAGGAGAAGACGAAGACGAAGACGAAGACGATGATGATGAAGACGAAGATGATGAAGACGAAGACAAAGACGAAGATGATGATGATGAAGAAGAAGATGATGAAGACGAAGACGAAGATGATGATGAAGAAGAAGAAGATGATGACAACGACGACAACGATGATGATGATGATTGATGAAGAAGAAGAAGAGAATTCCCCAGCGAAAAGTAGACGCCATCACATATATACCACTTGAGTTTACATATAATATGCATAATTCATTGTGTTTGCCGTATTTCCTATGAACTTGTCATGAATTGTGGTTGATCTCCATATGATCTTATTATTGTTTAGGTAAGTGCATGTAAGTCTGTTTCAGACTTTCAGTGTTTCATCTTGCAAAAGTATAAGTCGCATTGTAATAAAAGGGGTATTAATCAGTCAGTTATTACCCTCTCTGAATCATATTTATTGTCTTTCTGTTGAATTGGATTTGGCGTTTATTGTTTTGTTAAAATGGTCCATATTCCTTTTGTTAAAACCAACTGTTAAAAGCCACACTTCATAAATAGAAACCTTTCATCAAACTATCGAAAGAGTAGAGAAAGGAAGGATTCTTTTTTTAACCTTTTAATTAAGATAATTTCCTATGCAACTTCGATGTATGATTTTTATATATAAATATTGTGATATAGTAAAATTTGTGCATTTGATAATTATGACAAACGACTTAATAGTTATCAATCTTATTCATTTTGATTCCATCAGGCCTCTAATTTTGTATTCAATCAAAATCAATTTAATTCAATTTCCACCTTTTTTGACAAATAACAGAGCTGATGCAGTGCTGTATATGTTGACTTCAAAAAGATGGAACCGTGTTGATTATTAAATTAATGATATTAAATTAGAGACATATATTGTTCTATATTCCTCAAGAGCTGTTAATATTTTGGTTATTAATTTCTAGATTATAATTCTTATGGCCTCATGATCGGTTCTTTTTTCCAATTGTATGCCCTTCTCTATATATCTCCTCCCAATATCATCAACTTAATTATCCGCCTTAGCATATATATGGGGTGAGTAATGTATTGATACTAGGAAGAAGGAAATTGATCTACATTAGCTCTGAGACTAGGAAGAAGGAAATGATGTTGTATGATATTTTGATATGCATTTCGGTGATAAATGTTTGATGTAACATTCTGGTTTGTTTCATATGAATAATGAAACAAGGTGGTAATTGAACCCCATGATCAGTTTTTATTTGGAATGGTGCAGAGCAGTTGCCTTTTATTTTAAAATAAGATCAATGCAGAATATATTATTTATCGCAAAAAGTTGGAAATTAGAATTTTTTTTTTTTTTTAAAAGAAGAAATGTGGTAGGGATGCCTCCAGATTTTATTAGTCAGACATAAAAAGCGTCAAACTTACGATTAAAACAAGAAAATGGAAAATAAAAACTAAAATTAGAATTAAAAATAAAAACCGAAACAAATAATTTGTACAAAAGGAAAAACCAATGTTTTATATAAAATAACTCTCATCAGTCCTCTCCAGGTCGACGTTTAGCAAAAAGATCCAGTGACATGGGCTGGGCCAGGAAAATAGGCTGACTTCGGTTATGCTAGTTGTTGAATCCCTAAAATTGACAGTTTTAATCCAAATATTGCCTAGCAGTTACAAATTGATTCATTAGAACGCTTTCAAGAGGTCACATGCATTAGTTTTTACACCCAAAAAAAGTATAATCTAATATATTTAATTAGAGCATGATACGTGCATATTATATGTTTGTAATTATTAGCGAATATTATGTATTTATCAGACATAAACATCTCAATTACTAGTTTAATTTCATAAGATTTAGAATTTTTTTGTAACATATCAATAGTAGTCAAATTCATATTGTTATATATGATGTTCCTCAATAAACCTTCAAACAAAATATGTCAGTTCGTATCATTTTTTATATGCGTATATTTTAATGTCATGTATATCAAAGCGTAAATTACTCTAATTGAGAGTGGAACATTTTTTTCTAATAAGAAAGGTAGAGGTCGTGTTTATTAATTTTTGTTCAATGTGTATAAAAAAAAATTATTTTTCTAAGTTTTGAATTCACGACCTCCGACTTAATTAGAAGATGTTGTTTTTTACCACTAGACTAAACACTAATTTTTTGAAGTGGAACTTATATATGCCATTATCCAAATCTCCAAGTTAGTTGAATTAAATGAATTTCAATTCTTGAAAAATGCCTAGAGCACAAATAAAAACATAAATAGTAAGCTGGACTTCAGAAGTACATCCGAGAAAAAGGAATTCAGATGCCCTTAAAGTGACTCAAAGTTTGAGTTCTAATTCAGATTTGAACAAATAAAGGTTCCCAAAAATCTATATCGGACTAAGTTAACTTGGATCTTAATTAGACGGTCTGAATCCAAACTCAAATTTTAAGTTACTTTAGGGGATCCAGACCCTAAAAAGAAAGAGTTAAATAATTTCCAACACTTTGTGCAAAAGCTACTCACAGGCTTGCAGCGAGTAACAAACGATGGTTTAAGTTTAAAATTACTACAAAATATTATGTTCTGAAGCTTATTTTTCTTTTAGAAAAAAAAAAAAAAACTGCTCTGCGTCATTCCAATTAACATTGTTAACTTTGACAAAACACTAATGCACAAAAAGAAAGTTCAACTGAATAAGTTGAATAATAATTTTTCAAATATGTCATATATTCTTCTTAAATTTACACATGTAATGCTTCAAAGCTACATGTCATTCCAGCATAACGTGGGAAAGCCTGAGTGCACCTTAGATGAACAGGAACCGCACCAGGAACAGCAAGGGGAGCCACAAGGGGGAACTGCAACCAAAAACCGGAACTGAACCCATATCCGAAATCATCACGGGAGATAAGCCGTACGTTAGCTTGTGACTTTTGACTTTTGATATTACCGAGCTTTCTTGGAACGTGTTTTCATGTTGATAAAAACTAAATTATTCCAGCCTTAATCGTCAATATATAATAATAAAAAACATTATACTTTTGGTGCCACATTAATGCATGAGAAACATTATACTTTTTCTGCATGTGCCACCATGTTCTTATGTTTTGCAAAACCGTAAATTGTGCCGATCGGGCCGGATCATGCATTGGTTTTCCCAGCTATGACTTGTTTGTTTCATATTAAGAAATGACCCGTTGATTTTTATATTTGCATAATGGACCTTTTTTGGATGTCACCTGTCACCAAATGTGGACAAATTGCAGAGGCTCCCTATAAAATAAAATATTAAAACTCAATATACAAAAGCACCGCCCTTTGTCCGATCACAACTCAAATGTACAAAGTCTTGCCTATAGTGGTTCCCGTAAAGTTAAAAAAAGAAAAAAAAAAATCAAATACCTAACTATTAAATATTTACCCAAAAAATTTATTGGAATTTCGACATACAACATTCTACAAAGAAGATATTACCATCACCACTAGATCAAAAGATTGTCAAATATGTTTACCCTCAGTGTATAATCCTCATAACGATTGCCACTTGAAATTTCTGTCGGTCTTCACCGAACTTACTTATCGGTCCGAATAATTCGCAACAAAGATTAAAATGTACCGGTTCCCGACCACAGTGATTAACAACTAATACACTATTGTTATTTTTAAATGTACTATTGTTATTTTTCAAAGATAAAGCAATTGGATTTTAGAAACTAATAGAATAATCCAAAAAAAATAAAACAAAGTTTCTAAATAAGAAATTTTTAACGGATAAGGATAAATAGTTGGAGATTAATTTGCACTTAACCCCTCAATCATTTTAAAATATCAAACTTGCCTTTAACATGCTAAGATTTTAATTATACGTTTTCAAATCAGATTATAAAATATTTCAAGATGAAAAAAAAACATGTATTGTCACTTATGTTGCTTTACAATTAAATAACTTTCTTAATAATGTTGAGATTAATTTACACAAATATAATATGAATTTCCTCAATTACGAGTTTTACTTCATGTCAAATAAAATTCCCTAATATTCAAATTTGAAATGTTACACACTCATAGTAGCAGTTCTGAGGGAAGAACCACTACTTGTTGTAATAATTAGTGAGTCATACTTGGAAGAACCGTCAAAATGAGCTTATCAATTTCGAGGGAACAATTCAAAGTTTCTCATCGGTATATGACGGAAATAAAAAAAGTGAAAGGTATTTGAGATATGTTTCTCGGCATATTGTCCAGGGAAAAAAAATGCTCATATGTTAAATTCATCCTGATGTTTTTGCCCTAGGTATTGAAAATTTTATTTGCGTCTTCGTTCGAGAAAAATAATTACCACAAAATCACCACAAAAAATTCGCGTCAAGTCAGATACCTAATATTTGTCCCTTTTATGTGCTTAAAACAAAATACCAACGTAATTAACATTCTCATTGATCTCGAGAAAAGAATTCTCTGTTGCATCATAAATCCAATATTAGACTGATATGTAAAATAATTTTGTAATGTATACTGTCAGTTTTTTGCTGTATTAAAAATTAATGGTCATATACGTTATATTATTTATTGAGCATTAATGTGTCATATATAGGGTGTGGATTTTTAATGTGTAAAACTTAAGAGTTAATATTCAATTTTTATGATGGATTGAAATGAATAATTACCACAATAGATAGCTAAGGGTGTTTTGGGCTGAATTCATCTCTCATTATCTCATTAGATGAAAGTGTGAGAGACTTTGAAGAAGGCAAAATAAAGGAGACTCTCTAAAGAGCTTTGTTATTCTGGAATAATCGAATCAATGGCGCTCTCTCGCACATGATAGTCGTGAATTAAGATATGCTTCCGCTATTTAGTTTTATATTAAACACTAATGATTCTGTAGTGGTTGGCGATGGTTTTTGTTGGTACCAATATTCTAATCAGTGGTTAACGACTAACAACAATGCGAGCAAATACTTATGTATAAAACCAAATACGTTGTTGAAGTATTTACTAGCTAACTTTTTATTAATTAGTCAAATTATTGACTGAAGACATGGATTTTTATACCACTAATGAAATTTTTTTATGGTATCATGGAATACTTACCAATTAAAATTGCTGACATATTATTATTCAGGAGACTTATTTAATTACATAAAGAAAAGGAGTGAAAAGGAGGCTATTGATACGAAAGGATTTTATCTAGATGTCGTACAATAATAAATTGTTCAATGGTGTCAGGCAAGTGAGCAATAAGATTCTAAGAATACCTAAAAAGGCAAACTTGAAGCAAATATTGATGATACAAGTGTACAATAATAGACGGAAAACATTTATGGGCATACAGAAAAAACAACAAAAACTAATCTAAAAAGGGGAAACAAATTTGACACATAACTAAAGGGGATAAAAATGCAAACATGAAAATTCTTGAAAATAATAGAATTAAAAAACCGATGAGTACATGGCATCACTTGGTTACAATCAACTTGTAAGGGGCATCACCTTCCCATATTTGGTAATGATCTCCCATATGTAGTGCACCGCTATTGATTCCCAACCGATGAGTACTTTAACGGTAACATATGTAGTGCACCGGTATTGATTCCCAACCGAAGCATTTCATTATGGACTTACACCAACAAGGCTGATTTTGTAGGGAGTATGTAATCAGATTATACTGTGCCATTTTATCAGACCATGCATCTTGACTTTTTCCGAGGTCTGATCCAGGTTTTCTGAATATAAAAGAGGAAATCAGAAAGGCCGTCCAGAAAGCGCGATTTGCAGTATTCGTTGATTTTTTTTTATGGACGCGTAGGTCCAAAATGACAGAAGCAAAACAACAAGTGCTATGATTTCTAAACCAACTGCACTTCCAAGCAGCACATATATGTTAGACTTGTCTCAAACCGTCCATACCCAGTATGGTCGGACAATGCAAATAAACAAAGGGCGGCAGCATGGTTCTGAAACTCGGCCAATTCCTAGTCAACTCGGCCGAGTCCGGTCTGAGTTATATCCGAGTTACTCGCCTGTGCGATTTTTTCAGCAAAACTCAGATGAACAGTGTCAGACTCGGCCGAGTCAACTGATTTTCTGGCCGAGTTAGACCGAGTTTGACCGAGTCCGGCATTTTTTCAATTAAAAAAATTTTCCAACAGTTTTTATATATTGAACGTTTAGGCACAAGTTAGACACTGCTTAAATAATGCAAGAATGAACGAAAAAAAGTGCTAGGTATGCATACTAGACAGTATATTTGAATCAAGTGATGAAATTTCTTTTAATTAAATTAAAACTTGTGAAACAAATAGTTAATGAATTCTAATTGTTATTTTAATATCAGAGAGGAAGAAGACGCCGTCCTTGATGTTAGGGAAAATGAGTGGCTAGATGATGTCTCTGATGATGAGGGCGGTAACAACAATTCAAGAAGTGGTAATGGTGGTACTGGTGGTACTGGTGGTACTGGTGGTAGTGATGCAGGAGATGGCGTCCCTAGTACAAATTTGGAAACTCAAAACATAGATTATGAATCAGTCCACGAGCAAAGAAAACAACCACAAGGCCCTACCTCAGAAAGCGAATGAACAGGAACACGGTATAGAGATGTTAATGAACTAACAGCAGAAATCAAAATATTAATTCTTATGATGGCATGTATGGGACCTCAGAGCTCAGGTGGGGGGATATAATTCAAGCTCATCTTCATATGGAGTACAACCAGACTACAATTCTTCTAACGCATACAATCCGTATGTTGGATATAAGGATATTAATTAATAATTCTTCTTTTGACACTACATTAATGTCTTCCTTTTTTGGTTCTGTACAACAATATCCCCATTTGTATTGTAATACAGAGGACGATGAGATTATCCAGCCAGCTCAACATAGCTTCTGGCAATAAAAAGTGTGTTTAATTTTTACTGCTTATATTACATTATATAATTAGTGAATTATTTGAGTGTAATATTTTTTCTTAACATAGTTTTATTACAAATACTTTTTTTACCAATTATTTCCAACGTTTTGGGACTTTTG
Organism: Carex arenaria; assembly: GCA_964058825.1. Lineage (NCBI taxonomy): Eukaryota > Viridiplantae > Streptophyta > Magnoliopsida > Poales > Cyperaceae > Carex > Carex arenaria. The sequence continues at coordinate 105,140 of CAXKVW010000201.1, forward strand.
GCTACAAATCAGGCTTTTTGACAAAAAAATCCGAGTTTCCGAGTCAACTCATCCGATTTCAGTCGATTGATTTGATTTCGATTCCACGGTCAAAACTCCAATTCCGATTCTGAGTTTCAGAACCATGGGCGGCAGTAGTGACAAACAGAGTGATCACACGAGAAATCCAGCCATAGTGCTTTTGTTTTTTGGTTGTCGGAAAATTGCCGACAACAGATATATTGATAAAAAAAATTTAATTACAAAAGCATAATAAATTAAGCCCACCTCTAGAGCTATACAACGAGGTGAGCATCTCTAGTTACAAAATTGCTGAAATGAAGCAATATTAAAATGTGGAAATCTCTAACAATTCTTTCTCCATAACTCAATTTCTAAAGCCGTGGCATTGATGAGGAGAGGGATCGTTCTCTCTTTATTAGAAAAGAGTCTCTTGTTTCGTTCTCTCCATAGTGCCCATGTTCCTGCCGCCCAAATAATTCCCCACAGCGATCTCCCCTGTGGCTGTAATGCCTTGGCCGTTTCGAGCCACACCGTCATGATATGTGTTCCTCCTCTGATGTGGATATTGTAGTGCGGCAGCAATCCTTGCCAGAACCTGACAGAGTATTCGCAATCCCACATGAGATGATCCCTTGTTTCTATTAGATCTGCCTGACATAGGTGGCACCCTGTTTGGATGGCACAGCCTCTCGTCAGAAGGGTCTGTTGTGTTAGAATCTTCTCATCAAGCATTAACCATACGAATATCCTGACCTTTAAAGGCACCTTTATTCTCCACAGGGCTTGCTGAAAATGTGATGTGATGCCTCCATTATGCATGGCTTTATAAGCAGAGGCACAAGTGAACATGCCTGACGTGGTCCATCTCCATCTGTTTTGGCCAGTTGACCTTGTTGGGTTACGGACGGTCCAAACCCGTTGATTAGCTTAAGCTGCGGAAAGAACGTAAAACAAAAATTTTACTTCTAACTTAAGCCAAGGATTAAACGAGTATTGTCAAAATACTTTCCAAGGCGATCCACCTTCAGTATTCCTTGACATCAAAACCCAATTTAATCCTTTTACAGATCTACTCCATAATTGATTTCTAAAACTTTAATCCACTTACAAATTAAATAGATTAATATAACATATTTATACCTTGATCCAAATTTCAATTGGATTGTAGCAGACCGAGAAGACCGAATATGAGGAACGTCTCGCTTCGGAGTATCAGACGTCTGATACCTCTATTGGTTATCCACCAGGACTAACCAGAGAGTGGTTTATTTCTTTTGCCAGAAATACCATAAACTGTGAAATTATGTAAACACACTATTCACCGAGAAAATGACATAAATATATTTACGACCCGCAGTTATTCAAATAGAAATACCATGATTTTCGCAAATATATATTATTTCTGAATCCCGTAAACAACCGTAACCGAGAAAGAGAGAAAATATATTTATCAATCCGATCAGACTGATCAGATCAGATATGAGTGAATTAGTAATTTTCTCTCTACCCCTACCCCTCTATTTATAGCCTTTTGAAATGGTCTAAATGACCAATATGCCCCTAAGGCAACATGGTATTTACCAAAATGCCATCAAGCCCATTAATCAATTGATTAGTTTGGGCTTTGACTTTTGGGCTTTGACTTTGGGGTTTGGGCTTTCTAATTAAAATCTATTTTTAATTTAGGCCCAAAATTCAAATGGGCTTTGAGCCCAAAATATTAATTCATAATTAATATTTGTAATCTCTTTATAATTGATCTGATCAGTTATAACTTCTTGCGACTGTTGTTGCGATAGCTTTTACATAACGTGTCGCACACGCTTGTAAATTGAATATGTTTAAGCTTGTCATCTTTATGACATTTATATTAATTATACCTTTTATAATTAATATAAATATCTTATTATTAATTATAACCAATTTATAATTAATCAGTAAGATTCTCTGCTTAGCTCCTATATGGTGTGACCCAATAGGATCTGTGTTATGTTGGTCAATAGAATTAACACTGTTTTAACTTCTATAATCATAGGAGGCATCTGACATCTGCACTATGACCATCCAATTACACAGATGATGCTGTACTATACAATACCACGATCCAGTAAACTTTTTACTCGTGTTAATTCTTATGTCTCGCAGTATCAGATCAGTTTCAAGATAGGTGTGTGTCATTCTTGCAAACTTAATCTTTTCTCGATCTTGAGCAGATCATCAAATATAATTACTCTTGTAATTATACTGCATGCAGATAATCCTACTCTATCAAGGGGCCCAGTGATACCGTAACTCGTATAGAGATATGAGGGACAATAGTACTTTTGATAAACCATCACTACCTCAGCTAAGCTATGTATACCGAAAAGCTACCGTTATGACTGCATTTTACCGACAGCGTTAGGTAACAATCACACATACACATCTCTTAGTAGGAAAGATGAATACCTCATACTTTAGAATTTAACACTAAATGAAAACATTAATGACACGTACACAATTCCATTTAATGTTTCATTCGAGGTCTGTTAAATACCATGTTCCTAGAACATGTATCTATGTGATTAAAATGACATCTCATGTCAATGGTCTGTAAAACATGACCATCTTTTAATCCACATTCTAACCTTGTAATGGTAAATTAGTGTTCCTGCTAATTACATCGGTTATATACTTTTAAGAGTATTTATCATCTATATTATGAAGCTCTAAAATTTCAAGTCATGAACCCGAAATGATTCATAAATTCAATAATACTCAAGGAACAAAATGACAGTTAATTAATCACTCAATTCATGAACAAAGCTTTATGATAATTTATCGTATTATTGACTTCTAGATTATTACAAACTAACAATCTCCCACTTACGTAGGAGCCAATCATCATAGGCCCTAGTTACAAATCTCTAATTTTTCTAAAAATCACGTAGATCTAAAGAAAGTCTCACAGCCAATCTCCTATGTGTCTCAGACCCATAGAAGCCGTGTGCAACTGGTGCTTGGCTTGAGGAAGAGGTTTTGTGAGTGGATCAGCTGTGTTGCTGACTGTCTCAACTCTACATATCTTTACATCGCCTCTATTTACGATTTCTCATATCAGGTGATAACGTCGTAAAACATGCTTGGATCTCGAGTGCGATCTCGGTTCCTTGGCCTGAGCTATAGCTCCATTGTTGTCACAGTAGGGTCCACAGGTCCTTGAACACTGGGAACCACTCCTAGTTCGCTAAGGAACTTCTTGATCCAGAATCCTTCTTTAGCTACTTCGGATGCAGCTATGTACTTAACTTCGGTGGTTGAGTCTGCTGTAGTCTCTTGCTTTGAACTTCAGCTCACAGCACCACCGTTGAGTATGAACACGTATCCGGATTGTGATCTCGAGTCATCTCGATCAGTTTGGAAACTTGCATCAGTGTAACCATTTATTACGAGTTCGGAGTCACCACCGTAGACGAGAAACATATCCTTAGTTCTTCTTAAGTACTTAAGGATATTCTTTGCAGCATTCCAGTGCTCCATGCCTGGATTAGCCTGATATCTACTCGTCACACTCAAAGCGTACGAGACATCAGGGCGAGTGCACAACATGGCATACATGATAGAGCCTATAGCCGAAGCATATGGCACTTTACTCATTGTGCTTCGCTCATCAGTTGTCGAAGGACACTGAGTCTTGCTAATAAGCTGTGCGCCATGATTCATTGGCAGGAATCTTTTCTTAGAATCCTGCATGCTAAACCGATTCAGCACTTTGTCAATGTATGTGCTTTGACTTAATCCTATAAGTCTTTTCGATCTATCTCAATAGATCTTTATGCCTAGTATATAGACGGCCTCGCCCAAGTCCTTCATTGAAAAAACTTTCTTTAATGAAGACTTAGCTTGTTGCAACAGAGAAACATTATTTCCTATTAAGAGTATGTCATCAACGTATAGGATTAGAAAGGCGATGACACTCCCACTAGTCTTCCTGTACACACATGGTTCTTCTTCGCATCTGACGAAGCCAAACTTTTTGACTTCTTCGTCAAACCGAAGATTCCAACTCCGTGATGCTTGCTTCAATCCATAAATGGATCTAAGAAGCTTGCATACCTACCCAGCATTCTTTAGATCTTCAAAACCCTCAGGCTGTGTCATGTACACATCCTCTTCTAAATTTCCATTTAAGAAGGCGATTTTGACATCCATTTGCCATATTTCATAATCATGAACTGCAGCAATTGCTAGGAGTATCCGAATTGACTTAAACATAGCCACGGGCAAAAAAGTTTCATCATAATCAACTCCCAGAATTTTTTTGAAACCTTTCGCTGCAAGCCGTGCTTTGTATACAGTTGTATTACCATCCATGTCTGTTTTTCTTTTAAAAATCCACTTGTTAGCTATGGGTTTCACCCCATCAAGCGGTACAACTAGGTTCCAAACCGTGTTGTCATACATGGATTGTATTTCGGATCTCATGGTCTCCATTGCTTCCGCATAGGTCAGAGGATCTTCAGTCTCAAAGACTGAGACCTCGTGCAGTCCCAAGTACCTCTCGGGTGCATGGACTGTCCTTGTTGACCTACATAGCACTTGACCTTCGGGCTGTTGAACTTGATCCACAACTATCTGTGGGTCCAGTTCTACCTCAACTTGCGTTGAAGTACTTGAGCTTGGGACTAGAACCTCCTCCACAGCTACTTGTGGATTTAGCTCTTCTAGATGCTCATCAGCCGAAGTATCAAGTGGTGGATTCATCTGATCTGATTCAGATATTGTATTGTGTGATGTATCTTGAATTTCTTCAAGTATTACATTACTCCCACTACTTCCTTTTGCGAGAAACTGGTTCTCCAAAAACATACCAACACGAGCAACAACTATTTTGTTCTCGGACTGGTGATAGAAGTAATATCCTTTCGTTTCCTTAGGATACCCTACGAAAAAGCATTTGTCAGATTTGGGATCAAGTTTGCCAAATGTCGGACGTTTGACAAATACTTCGCAACCCCATATTTTAAGATAAGACATATTTGGGGCTTTCCCAAACCATAACTCATATGGAGTCTTTTCAACTGACTTAGATGGAACCATATTTATTGTTCGTGCGGCAGTTTCTAGTGCGTGTCCCCAAAATGATTTCGGAAGAGTGGCGTTACTCATCATGGATCGAACCATGTCCAACAGAGTTCGATTCCTTCTCTCAGAAACACCATTCCATTGTGGTGTCCCCAGAGGCGTGAGTTGTGAGACTATCCCACATTCTTTTAAGTATGTTGTAAACTCAAAACTCAAGTATTCGCCTCCACGATCAGATCGTAAGGCCTTAATACTTTTGTTTAATTGATTTTCTACTTCAGCCTTGAATTCCTTAAACTTTTCAAAGGATTCAGACTTATGTCTCATCAAGTAGACATAACCATATCTACTGTAATCATCAGTAAACGTGATAAAGTAAGAACAACCATTTCTTGCACAAGTACTCATGGGTCCACATACATCAGTATGTACAAGACCTAGTAAGTCACTTGCCCTTTCACCCTTTTTGGAGAAAGGCGCTTTGGTCATTTTTCCACATAAGCAAGATTCGCATGTGTTAATTGATTCAAGATCAAATTTACCAAGAAGTTCATTTTCATGCAACTTCTTCATACATTTCTCGTTTATATGACCAATGCGACAATGCCACATGTAAGTCGTGCTTTCATGAGATGCTTTGAGTCGTTTGTTAGTTATGTTGAACACGGGTTTTTCCATTTCCAATATATACAGACCATTCATCATACAAGATGATCCATAATATAATTCATCTTTATATATAGAATATCTATTGTCCTTTATAACAAAAGAGAAACCATTCGTCTCTAAACATGAGATCGAAATGATATTCTTGGAAATGGTAGGAACAAAATACACATTTTCAAGTTCCATTACAAGCCCGTTGGGCAAATACAACTCTATACTTCCAACTGTTATGGCTGCAACTAATGCTCCGTTTCCAACTTGGAGTTGTACTTCCTTGTTACGTAGCTTCCTTCTATTCTTTAATGCATGCATATTCGAACAGACATGAGCACATGATCTAGTATCTAATACCCAATCATTAATAGAGGTAGCAATGTTAACTTCAATAACAAACATACCTGAGGATGAAGCCTTGGAAACCTTTCCAGACTTCACGTCTACCAGATACTTTGGGCAATTCCTCTTCCAATGACCCTTTACATTGCAGTAAAAGCAGTCAGAGGCAACAGCAACCTTTGCTTTGGGAGGAGTTGGTTTAGCAATCTTTTTGCCTTTGCCCTTGTACTTAATAGCCACTTTCTTTGGAGCCTTTTTAACCTTCCTCTCACCAGCTTGGATCATGAGAACAGAAGTACTCTTCTTCATGTCATCATCTGCAATCCTAAGCATCCCCTGTAGCTCTTGCAGACTCTTGTCCATCCCAAGCATGTGGTAGTTCATGATGAACCCCGAAAAGCTGGACGGGAGTGAGTGCAAGATAATGTCTATAGCAAACTCTTTGCTCAACGGAGCATTTAGCTTCTCCAGCTTCTCAACATCGCTCATCATACGGAGCATGTGAGTGCCGACAGAGCCGCCTTCAGTCAACTTGTGACTTAATAGGGATTTGGTCACTTTAAATCTTTCAACACGTGCTTGCTCTTGAAACATGTTCTTGAGCTGTTGACACATGTCATAGGTTTTAGTGTCCATGAATCGGCGCTGCAATTCAAGACCCATAATACCTACAAGAAGACTTTGTACATCAAGCTCATCATCATTGTGCTTGTTGTACAGAGCGACCTCATCTGCTTTGGCACCTTCTTTAGGCTTAGCAGGGACCGGTGAGTTGAGGACATATTCTTTCTTCTCTCGCCTTAATACAATGGTGAGGGTACGGAGCCAATCAGTGAAATTGGATCCGTCCGCTTTCAGTGTTTGTTTCTCGAGCAGGGAATGCAAAGAGAAAGACGATTCTTTAGCCATATTTCTACAACGTTAAAAGTAAATATTTTAGCTTTGTTCATGTAATGTTTTATTCAAATAATAAAACTCCCACTGCAAATTTGTTATATTCCCTTTTGCAGTAGGTCCAAGATCCCTATTTTCACCAATGTACAAGCCAAGTTTTACGCATGACTCAGCTATTAGTTATTTTAGGTAAGCAACCTTGCTAATCACACCTTGTTTTGTGATTCTTGGTTTCGTTAAAACATCACGTGTTTTTAACGAAGACTTTGCCCCAAGCCCAAAAATTTTTTGGAAATCATTGGTAAGTAACCTCACTCTATTTGGTTTGATATGTCTTACATAACTCTTGACCACCAAAGGTAAAAGGCGACGCCTACTAAGTAGAGAACCGTCAACCAATGAACAATAGTGTGAGAAGGATAGAGTAGGAAGGGCATACTACTTAATTCGTATAGATTTGTGTTTATGCTTAATAGTGCAAACAGACTTTAAAACAGGTATGTCAGATAAACAACCGAGGGTGTCCACCTCCAGTCTATCTTTGACATCAAAACCTCTTTCATGTGCTTATGTTTGTTAAGCAGTCAGTTCTTTAAACTAACTGTAAGACATTTTTACGGACACGTGAAAGTCGTCTGCCAGAAAGATTAACGTGAGTTCCTTCACAAATCTATCTTTGACATCACGTTCTTTCACGGTTCCTTCAAAGCGATAAATCTAATATATACATTTCATATCAAATTAGTAAATCTAATTTTACTTATATACGGGACCTAGTCAGGTATATCGTTTATCAGTTTCTAATTCTTTATTTTGCAGCAATGCTCAGTTCTTATTTATACCGTTAAAAGCACATAAACAATTTATATGTTTTTCAAAACAGATATTCTTTTCGGTCCATAAAGCAATTTGGTAATGTGACAAAGTTCCCGTTTGGGCCTGTTGTCGTATTATGGAAAGGGGTTCTCAGGAAAGATCAGGGTCTCCGAGGACCTCTTTAAATCTAATCTTTCCTAGACGGAACCTTCTTTCTCATCGTACGCGCAATAGCTCTTACTTTAGGTACTTTATTGCTTCATCACATTCTTCAATGAACTTTACTTATCCGAAGGTTTTCGAAAGGCGAAAGAGTTACATTTTGCCATTTCAAAAGCATTAGAGTAATTTGGTAACGTGACAAAGTCCCCGTTTGGGCCTGCTGATCAGGACACGTAAAAGAAGTTAGTCGAAAGAGTCCTAAGACACCTTTCTTGACATAACATTTATCTTTTACGGGTGGAGATTAACAGCTCTTACTTTAGGTACTTTATTGCTTCATCACATTCTTAGATATACTCAAACACAGTTGAAAGTTTTTGAATACGAAAATATAAAGAAAGCATAAAATCCTATTTTATCTTTCTCGGTCGGAAAACCGATCCAAGAAATGTAAAAATTTACATTTCATAAGAAAGCATAAAGAAAGCTTAAATCAAATTTAACTTTCTCAGTCGGTAGAACCGAACCAAGAAAATCTCATTTCTAATCGGTTTTGGACTCAAGCTGCAAATCTAAGAATTTAAACCGATCTGCGGTATATGCACCTTATTTGCATAAGTTATAACTTTTAGAAAATCAATTAGCGGGAGAGCCTGGTGCTCTGATACCACTGTTAGGTTACGGACGGTCCAAACCCGTTGATTACCTTAAGCTGCGGAAAGAACGTAAAACAAAAATTTTACTTCTAACTTAAGCCAAGGATTAAACGAGGTATGTCAGAATACTTTCCAAGGCGATCCACCTTCGGTATTCCTTGACATCAAAACCCAATTTAATCCTTTTACAGATCTACACCATAAATGATTTCTAAAACTTTAATCCACTTACAAATTAAATAGATTAATATAACATATTTATACCTTAATCCAAATTCCAATTGGATTGCAGCAGACCGAGAAGAACAAATCTGAGGAACGTCTCGCTTCGGAGTATCAGACGTCTGATACCTCTATTGGTTATCCACCGGGACTAACCAGAGAGCGATTTATTTCTTTTGCTAGAAATACCGTAAACTGCGGAATTCTGCAAAAACACTATTCACCGAGAAAATGACAAAATAAATATATTTACGACCCGCAGTTATTCAAATAGAAATACCACGATTTTCGCAAATATATATTATTTCCGAATCCCGTAAACAACCGTAACCGAGAAAGAGAGAAAATATATTTATCGATCCGATCAGACTGATCAGATCAGATATGAGTGAATTAGTAATTTTCTCTCTACCCCTACCCCTCTATTTATAGCCTTTTGAAATGGTCTAAATGATCAATATGCCCCTAGGGCAACATGGTATTTACCAAAATGCCATCAAGCCCATTAATCAATTGATTAGTTTGGGCTTTGACTTTTGGGCTTTGACTTTGGGGTTTGGGCTTTGACTTTTGGGCTTTCTAATTAAAATCTATTTTTAACTTACGCCCAAAATTCAAATGGGCTTTGAGCCCAAAATATTAATTCATAATTAATATTTTTAATCTCTTTATAATTGATCTGATCAGTTACAACTTCTTGTGACTGATGTTGTGATAGCTTTTACATAACGTGTCGCACACGCTTGTAAATTGAATATGTTTAAGTTTGTCATCTTTTTGACATTTATATTAATTTTATCTTTTATAATTAATATAAATATCTTATTATTAATTATAACCAATTTATAATTAATCAATAAGATTCTTTGATTAGCTCCTATATGGTGTGACCCAATAGGATCTGTGTTATGTTGGTAAATAGAATTAAAACTGTTTTAACTTCTATAATCATAGGAGGCATCTACATCTGCACTATGACCATCCAATTACATAGATGATGCTGTACTGTACAATACCACGATCCAGTAAACTTTTTACTCGTGTTAATTCTTATGTCTCGCAGTATCAGATCAGTTTCAAGGTAGGTGTGTGTCATCCTTGCAAACTTAATCTTTTCCCGATCTTGAGCAGATCATCAAATATAATTACTCTTGTAATTATACTGCATGCAGATAATCCTACTCTATCAAGGGGCCCAGTGATACCGTAACTCGTATAGAGATACGAGGGACAATAGTACTTTGATAAACCATCACTACCTCAGCTAAGCTATGTATACCGAAAAGCTACCGTTATGACTGTGTTTTACCGACATCGTTAGGTAACAATCACACATACACATCTCTTAGTAGGAAAGATGAATACCTCATACTTTAGAACTTAACACTGAATGAAAACATTAATGACACGTACACAATTCCATTTAATGTTTCATTCGAGGTCTGTCAAATACCATGTTCCTAGAACATGTATCTATGTGATTAAAATGACATCTCATGTCAATGGTCTGTAAAACATGACCATCTTTTAATCCACATTCTAACATTGTAATGGTAAATTAGTGTTCCTGCTAATTACATCGGTTAGAGACTTTTAAGAGTATTTATCATCTATATTATGAAGCTCTACAATTTCAATTCATGAACCCGAAATGATTCATAAATTCAATAATACTCAAGGAACAAAATGACAGTTTATTAATCACTCAATTCATGAACAAAGCTTTATGATAATTTATCGTATTATTGACTTCTAGATTATTACAAACTAACAGACCTTTCCACTGAGCAGCTGTAGAAGCTACGCAGAGCGTCCAGATCTTTGAGAAAGAACGATGTCCCAAGTATTACTAGATTAATTGGAGCCATCCCACCCATGGCATGCAGATATCCAACCGTTCTCGCCCAAAGGCCTTGCGATACGTTTTCCAATGTCCACAACCACTTCGTGAGCAGGGCATCATTTTGACATGTCAAATCGATGATTCCCAGGCCACCATTCGATTTCATTGTACAAACCCTCTCCCAGTTGACTAAGCAGTTGATCGCCTTGCATGTGTCGTTCCCTTTCTATAGGAAACTCCGTCTCATTTTGTCAATGTGTTTAATAACCCCTACCGACAGCTTGAAGGCCTGCATATAATGCAATGACATTGCCGAGAGCACCGCTTTGACCAAGGTTATGCGACCCCCATAAGACAGTAAGTTGGAGGTCCATCCTTCCATTCTTTGTTGTACCGCCTGTAGCATCGGTTGAAAGTCTATTTTCCTAGGTTTTTTAATAGTAAGGGGCAGGCCCAAATGCCTGATTGGAAGGTTCACCGCCGGTGCCTGAATAATTTCCTTTATGACACTGATGAGGTTGTTTGGTATGGCAATTGGGACGAATGAGCTCTTTTCCTTGTTTATTTTAAGACCCGTCAGGTCTGTGTAGACCTCCAAAACTCTGGAAATGATTTTCAGGGAAGTGGTGTGTGCCTCACATATTATGAGTGTGTCGTCTGCATACTGAATGGTTTGTGGTGAAATTTTGAGCTGTGGAGGCATTATACTGGTAACATTGTTGAGGAAAGTACTCAAGGTATCGGCCACCAGAATAAATAACATAGGAGACAGAGGGTCACCTTGTCGCAGCCCCCTCGCATGTTTAAAAAACCTCGTCTGAGTACCATTGACCCGGATGGTTGAAGAGGCGGTGTTAAGGATCCCCAACACCGATGAGGTCCACCCTGGTGGAAAACCCCTCTCAACTAACAGGTTCACTAGAAAACACCAGTCCACCGTGTCAAATGCCTTTTCGAAGTCCACCTTATATAGAATTGCCGGTAGTTTGCTTTTATGTGCGAAATTGAGGAATTCTCTAGCAGATAAGAAGGACTCCATCAATGACCTGCCCTTAACAAAGGCAGTTTGGTGATGAGAGATGAGGTTGCAGAGGTGTGGCTGCAGTCTGTTTGCCATGACCTTGGTGACAATTTTCGCAATTGTATTGATTACACTAATAGGTCTGTAGTCAGAGACTGTTTTCGGGTTTGTTTTCTTGGGGATGAGTGTGATTGCCGCCTTATTGAGTGCCCTAATGGTAACGTTGTTTTGCAAAAATTCCCACAATAGCTCCATTACATCCTCTTTGATTGTCTCCCAAAAAGCTTTATAAAATTCAATCGGTAGGCCATCCGGGCCACTTGCTTTTCCTGAGGGTAGGTCCTGTACTGCTCGCAAAACTTCAGCGACTGTGATATGTGAATCAAGGATGTGGAGGTCGGCAGCTAGGGTTGGACCAACTCTCCCCAGCAAATTAAAAGGCCGGCAATGGCGGTTGCTCTTTCCTAATAAAACTTTATAGTGCTCCCTTAGATAATTTGGCATAGCCTGCAAGGATATAATGTTACCTTCCGGTGTTGTCAGTGCTTTAACCGAATTTGTGTTCTTGCGACCATTGGCTACCGCATGGAAGAATTTTGTGTTTTTGTCCCCCAATTTCAGCCAAGTGCAGCCTGATCTTTGCCTCCATCTTTCTTCTATTTCCGCCGCCAACCGGAAGATATGCTCTCATAGTCTAATTCTGAGCCTGAATTCCACTGAGTTGAGTTCTCTTATCTCCTCAACCCTGTCTAATACCTGGAGTATCCATTTGGACCTTGTGAGGAATGTTTCTTTTTTAGAAAATTTTTCTTGCGCCCATCTCGTGAGCTGCTTCTGTACCGCCTTGATTCTCCTCTGGAATCTGATTGCCGGGTTAGCTGCACTAACTGATGCCCATGCTCTGGCGACAACTTGGTGTATGTCTCTGTATTTGAGCCAGTAGGTCTCAAACTTGAATTGCCTTTTAGCCGGATTCTAGTGCGGTCTTAGTGTCAAGACCAAAGGAACGTGATCTGAGGCTGTAGCTGGCCAATCAGTTAGGTCATATGAAGCACCTAAATCATTCCAGTCACCTGAGAGTAGGGCTCTGTCGAGTCTAGAGAATGTGGGTCTAGGACGCTTGTTTGACCAGGTGAAAGCGCGGCCGTGAAGAGGCACTTCCAGCAGACTTGTGCCATCAATAAAACTATTGAAGTCCCTGAGAGTGCCAAGATTCCTGATCTCTCCCGTTGTGTCCTCTTCTGATCGTAGTAGATTGAAATCACCTATCACAATCCGTGGTAGTTGGTTCAAAGACCTAATCATGGTTAGTTCCTCGAGAAAAAGTCGTTTACTAGGATCATCTTGTGGCCCATATACCCCAGTGCACATAAAAGAAAAACCTCTTGTTTTTAAAATAACAGTTATTGAAAAATTAAATCTATAGGAAGCAAGAAGGGATAATTTTTTACTCCACGCGAGCAAAATTCCTCCTCTGGTTCCCTCCGCATTAAGTTCAAAAAATTGCTTATACTTATAGGGGCAAGCTTGCCTTACTCGAAATAAGTTGCAATCACTCCACTTGGTTTCTTGAAAACAAATTAAATCAGGATTGCAATCTGTTACCAATTCTTTAATTACATCGCATTTTTTAGGATCCCCTAAGCCTCGCACATTCCAATTTAAAAAACATAAAGGAGATATAAATTCATTCATCATAAAAATTGGTTAGTTCTCAGAAAACACTTAGCAATGTTCAAATTTAAAAAGCACAAAGGAGATATATGTTCACTCATCATATAATTGGTAATAGTCAAAAGGCACCTAAAAAAACACAAAGGAGATATAAATTCGTTCATCATAATAATTGGCAGTACTCAAAAGGCACTTAGCAGGGTTACATGTCAGCCGCTATTTGACGGTGATTACAAAATCAAACATCTGACTAATGCATTTCTACCACAAAAGCATAAACAATAAAATATAAATACTAATTAAACTCTAATCTAGGAAGTGGCTTCATCCAATCCTCTTCTGACAGGTCCAGCTCAGAATCGGTGTCAAATGCATCAAGGATCGATTCATTTCTATCTTCTTTGTCAGGGGCCCAGTCACTCTCTTCATTAGCTAGAAACTCATCTTCATTATCAGAGTCCTGGATCGTCTGCATCGCTGCCCCATCTCCGAATGGCTGTGTCTCCAAGTCCGGATCTGCTAGTGGCTCTTCTTGAGCAGAGACTGTAGCAGATTTTACCATTCCACAGTGAATGTCAGCACAGTCCGCCATGCGCTGCTGAAGTGGTGTGGCGGCAATGATTTCATCCCGGAGAGCTTGGAGAAGTGCACCCTTCTGAATCGGATCCAGTCCAATTGGTTCTTCCCCAGTGGCATCACATTTTCTTGCTTTGGCCCTTGAATCTGTGTAAGTTTTTGTCTCTCCTCTTTCAGTCCTTTTGGAGATTCGCACGCTTCTCCTAAGTGTTGGTGATGGAGGGACCAGCGGCAGCTGTGGTGCCTGACTGGTTGTGGGTGAGGGATGGAGTGGTGGGTTGAGGGCGGTTGTCCCTGTGATTGGTAAGCGAGGGGCTGGTATGGGAGAGGGTGGGCGGGGCAGAGAGGGTACAGGCGGGGGTAAGTGAAGGGTCGGTACAGGGGAGGGGATCAGTTCAAGCATTGCGTCTAGGCCCAGGGGAGAGTCTGGGTTGTTGTATTGATCTGGGTTTAGCAGATGCGCCTGCAAGGGATCATTGAGTGCACTAAGGTAAGCATCTTGCTCATCTTGAAGGCGCAATTGCTCCTCACAGTCCCTCCAGTCGGCTTCAAAGTTGTCCGGCAATAAGTCTGAGGGGGTGGCTCTTGGGTCAAAGCTGCCATGTGAGTCCAAGTTATCAGAGCAAGAGTTAGCGCAATCCGGATGATGCTGGAGGTGTAGGTCAGTATGGATGTAGTCTGCTACATTGAGTTCGTTTTCTGGTTCAATTTCTCCCTCCTCTTGAGTGCTTATTGGTGAGAGGTCAGCATCCTGATTAATTTCGAGTTCCGGCATCTCCTCGGTTGGTTCAGGTTCTGTTTGATCAGATTCTGTTGGTTCTTCCTCCATAGGTTCTTCTTCCATAGGCTCTTCCTCCATGGGTTCTTCGTCCATGGGCTCTTCCACCATGGGTTCTTCTTCCAGACTGATATCGGACAGTGGGATGACAACGGTTAAGGGGTGAGGAGTGGCTGTGTTAACGGGTTCAAGGATTGTTGTTGGGTTAGTGGGTTCTATTTTCGGCTTTGTTTGGTCTCTGGGTTCTGGTGCATGTGGTGGGGATGAGATATTGGGTCTGGAGATGTTTGTAGTGTTGCCAAAGTAGTCACACATAGCAAGCTCAACTAAAGGTTTGTTTGGAGATGAGATATTTATTGGATTTTCTTTGTTTCCTAGTGTAGATGTGGGAGAAATATTTCTGTCTTGGGCTGTAGGTGAGAATAGAGAGAGATGGGGTTCTCTAGTAATTGAAATTCCAGACAGGCCCAAATTAGGGAGGCCCAATCTGGGTTGTTCCAAAAAATTCGAATTTTGAATTGCCATCCCACTTAAAACCGTCCCATCTTTCTTCAGCAAGGTACAGGAATAATTGTTGCCTACCTGTACTTCAGTCAGAGTAGCCGGCTGCACTGTACCGACTGTACCTGACCTAGGTATCCCTGCTGTGGCACGATCTCCGGTCGGATTCTGGATTGTGCTCTCCAGTATGTTGCTGTACAGCTTACCTTTACCTTTGATGTCCGGCGGAGCTCCGGCGACCGGCTGAGCTCCGACGGCAAGTGGCTGCGCCGCTGCTCTAGGAGAATGAGCTTTGTGATAGGCTTGGAACACTGGACTTGCCCTTAATGTATTTGCGATCTTGTCCTTCTCTTCTCCTTCTTGGAGATTCTCCTAGATGGATAATAGAACTGAGACATCTATTGTGATAACTTCTTTACCATCGGACTGTTTCGCATATCTGGCCACCGCCATGACATTTTCTTCGTGAATTTGTTCAAAGTCTTGTGCAGTAGGGGTTGGGTCTAATGGTGGAGTGAATGGCAGTGGTTCTTTAATCCACCCATTGACCACTAGATCGATGTTATGGCCGATCCCTCGAATCCACATAAGAAGTCCATGGGGAATTACTTCGAGATCAGTCACCGCTATGACTGCTTTTAGGGTCTCTAAGGACTCGGCCCTGTTCATTGGTGCGTGGTCAAGCACTATTCCAAAAGAGCTGATCCCTGCAATCAGATGTTCTATGTGCCACGCTTGGGGCGATACGTGTCGGAGCTCAATCCATACCTTGAAATTCAGCTGCATAGGGTAGCCGTTCACTGCCGGGTTCCAAGGAAAGGAAACATACCCGAATTCTTGCAGGGATTTTGCATAGGTTTGTAGGAAACGGTGACGGTCCGAGTTGGAAGGCAAGAGGAGGAAATATTGCGAGCCCGACATGTGAGTGAGCGCGAAGGGAAAGTTAGACTTTCATATGGCCATCAAGGCAGATTGCAACTTGTTTGTTGAGTGCGTCGAGCGAAGTCTCGCATCGATGACTATTGCGCAGTTTAGCTCGAGTAAGTCGTGCCGCATTTGATTAGTTTCGGGTATAAAGACGGTTGCCTTGCGGGGCCTATTCGGTGGGAGCTTGTCCTCACCCAAATTACCACGAGGTAAAAGAGGATTGAAGTGTGAACTAGTGGAATAGATTCCAGCTGCACATTGCTTGGCTTCGTGTCCTTTACCCCAGCACTTCGCACAAGTTCTATCCTCGCTCTTACATTCGTTTTGGTCGTGGCCAAATTTCAGACAATTGTAGCATCGGCCTTTCCAGCAGGGGCTGGCAGGGTTGGGTGGCAAGGGTAAAGGCTGTGGAATGGCTTCAGGAGGAGGGGTGTTTGGTTGGATGATTGGCAGAGGCCATGGGTAGCTGTCGGTGAAATGGGGCCAAGGAGGGGATTGGAACCTTTGGGAATGAGCCGGGTTGAGGTGTTGTTTCTGATTATAGTGTTGGGTAGGATTTGAGTGTAGCTGGGTGGACGTTGCAGCTTGAGAGTAGGTTTTGTGGGGTGTTATGGCGCTGGGTGAGTTGTTATTGATGGCAGGTGGGATTATGTTTGACTGCATTGTATTGGTGCATGGGGGTTTTTTGTTGGTAGCCATTAAATTATCTCTGGTGGTTGGGACAAAGGAATTAACTGAGGGTGATAAATGAACTGGATGAGGCGTTTTTGTAGTGGGATGGCCATTAATGCTCATAAATGCATGAAGTGATGGTGATGCAATTAAAGCATCTATAGTACTCATGCAATTAATGGTAGTTGCATTGAGCAATGGTTTTTTGTAAAAATTCCGGTTTGAAGGGAACTTACCTGATGGCTGACGATGGTGCACTTGAGTGTTATTTCTTGGGAAGTGGCGTGCGTGATGTGGCTTTGCTGATGTAAAGTAGTCTCCATTTTTGTAGCCGTTGCAATGGAGAGAACTTGAGGATCTGAGCTGGTGACGCCTCCAGCCTGCTGTACTGGGTTGCCGCTGTTGCTTGTTGGAGAGGTAATGGTGATGGTTATGATGACGCGAAACCACCGTGTGCCAGCCGTCGCCTGAAGGGATGGTCTTCATGATCGCCCAAAGAGAAAATCCAGTTGCTTGATCATTCATAAATTCTACAGCCATAGTGCTTAAAAGCGTAAATAACAGAACTTTTGGAATGGAGAATCTCGTACATCCAGGAGAGCTCAATCTCAATCAGCTTGTAGGCATCATCGGTTGCAAGGACCCCAAATACTTCTGGCTGTCCTCCCAATTCTTATAGCTCAGAATTAGATCCCCAAAGAGGCACTTGAATGTTGGGAAGAACTCGTACACCATGCGTACAAGTTCTTCATAGTTGGATTAATACTTGATTTGTTTGGATTGATCACCTATTTGCTTCTTGACCTCCACTTTGATTTTGGCTGTAATCCCAGCAGTGTTATATGATGTATACAACTGCACGAGCTTGGCATAGTTAAGGCCTGGATCAGGTTCGGTGATCATGGAACTCCACAAGGCAGACATGCTTGCACGTTGCAAAGACCAGATTCGCTCACCATACTTGAAGATTGCCACGGCAAAGATGAGAGCGGCCGGTAGCCGCAGCGCACCGACTTGTAGGTTCGATGAAAGATAATAGTATATTGAAAGAACAACCTGAGAGAGCAGTGTCAGCAAATGCCGTGCCCACAGCTCATTATCTTCGACATACAACGCAGTGATGGCGTCCTGCTCACCAAGGTGCACTACTACAAAAAGATGCTTCCTGCACTGCAGTTGTATACGAATTTTCTCTGTTTTAAATAAAACCGTGTACCAAATAGGATTTTTCCAATAATTAACGAAATCTCTAAGAATCCTCCACAGATTTTCCATTAAAAAATAGTGTGGGGAAAAAACCGTGTGAGAATCACCTTTCATACACGGATATTTAATTAAATATCCATGTAGGAATGTTAGAGAGCTACACGGATATTTAGTTAAATATCCGTGTAGGAAGATGATTTGTACACGGTTTTTAATTTAAATAGCCGTATATATATGTTGAGAGAGCTACACGAATTTTTAGCTAAATATCCGTGTAGGAAAGGTCATTTAGGGTTTTAATGCTTCTTCCAGCACTGTTTGATCACTCTCTCTTCTCTGGATTGGCTGGAATCTGATTTTTGCGCAGCTGGGATATGAGATTGCTGATTTTCTGGTGATTTTCTTCTCTCTTTGTGAGCCAAGTTAGTAATTGTTCTATTTTTTCTTTAATTTTCTGTTAATTTCTTGTTATTGCACATTTAGAATTTAGGGTTTGATTGATGCATGCATGGTTGTTTTAATTTGTTAATTAGAATAATTAGTGTATTGTTGTCTAATAACCGACCTAATATTATGCTTGTAGGTCCATGCCAGTTCAAAATTAATCCAATAGGGATTAATTTTGGATAGTCCCCGATTTGGGACTGCTCTTTGAATATTGTGTCTCATTTAGGATGTAAACACATGTTAGCGGGTTTAATTAGTATCTGAGAAAAGTTTGACAGTATTTCTCCTTATTGCTCTTACGAGTATGTGGTCTGTACGCATACTTGGGGAGTTAAGGAGAAATGCTGCCGAATTTTTCTCAAATGCTAATTAAATTCCTCTAACATGTGTTCACATATGAGGCACAATATTCAAAGAGTGGGTTAGAATTGCGACGTGACAGTGCAGAATATTTTGTCCGCGTTGAAGAGTTTCTACAATTTGCTGAGAGTTACAGAGTTTTGCAAAAGGAGGCCGACATTTTGTGGCCTTGTAGGGATTGTAAAAATTTTATAGGATTTGGGGACTTGGAAGAAATTAGATCTCATTTAATTTGTCGTGGATTTAAGAAGAGATATACACGTTGGTTCTTGCATGGTGAGAAAATAAGGGAAAGCAGTGGTACCAGTAAAAATTGTGAAGAAATAAATGAGAATGCACAAATTTCTGATAGTTTTGAATTTGATTGTAATGATGATTATGAGAATTTCGAAAATTTTAATAATGTTGAAGTCGATTGCAGCGACGATGATGAGATGACAAAGAATATTGATGAAAACATAGAACATGAGTTTACTGGAAACCTAGAGGACATATTACGTGATGTGGAAGATGAAATTGGTGGTGAAAATGATGATAAATTTCAGTATTTGTTTGATGAATCCAAAAGGCCGTTGTATCCCGAGTGTATCACATTTACCAAACTGTCAGCTGTGTTGAAATTATTGAACTTAAAAGCAGACAATGGTTGGAGCGATAAGAGTTTCACGTCCTTACTACAGCTTTTACGAGAATGCTCCCGGATAACAACGAATTACCATGTACAATATATCAGGCAAAGAAGTTGATCTCTCCAGTGGGATTGAAGATTGAAAGAATACATGCATGTCCGAATGACTGTGTATTGTACCGTAAAGAGTACGAGTCCATGCATGTATGTCCTAAATGCGGCGTTTCATGTTATAAACGTAAAGGCAAGGAAACTGCCGATTGTAATGATGAAGAAAAAAGGACCGGCCTTCGGCCAAGGTGCTGTGGTATTTGCCGATAATACCAAGATTCAAACGGTTATTTACAAATTCCAAAGATGCGAAATTATTGCGCTGGCATGAAGAAGAGAGGAAAAAATGACGGAAAACTAAGACACCCGGCTGATTCTCCTCAATGGAGAAATATTGATAGACACTTCAAAGAATTTGGTTCTGACCCAAGAAACCTTAGGATTGTAGTGAGCACAGATGGAATGGGTCCCTTCGGAAGTATGAGCAGTCAGCACAATACTTTGCCAGTTCTTTTATCCATCTACAATCTTCCTCCTTGGTTGTGCATGAAACGCAAGTATGTAATGATGTCATTACTGATCCAAGGACCCAGACAACTCAGAAATGACATAGATGTATATCTCGCACCATTAATCGAGGACCTCCAAAGATTATAGAAGACTAGTGTCTGGGTATGGGATGTGTACAGCAAAGAGGTCTTTAAATTGCGGGCCATGGTATTTTGAACAGTAAATGATTTTCCCGCATACGGGAATTTGTCGGGTTATAGTACGAAAGGAGAAAAAGTGTGCCCTATCTGTGAAGATGACACGCAGGTGCTGAGGTTGAAATATTGTAAGAAGAATGTTTTTATAGGGCATCGTAGGTTTCTCCTCGTTAATCACCCATACCGTAGGAAAAAGAAGGCATTCAATGGGAAAAATGAGCTCGGAGTGGCACGCCATCCATTGGATGGGAAGGGTGTCTTCAAGCGGGTTAAAAACCTTGATGTTGTTTTCGAAAAATGCGCCAAAGCACCACCCAAAAATATTTGGAAAAAGAAGTCCATATTTTGGGAGCTACCATACTGGGAATATTTAGAGGTGCGGCACTGCCTAAATGTCATGCATTTTGAAAAAAATGTATGCGACAGTTTAATTGACATCTTATTGGACGTTCCTCGCCTGACTAAAGATGGTATTAACGCTCGAAAAGACATGGTGAAAATGTGAATACGACAAAAGCTTCCACCGCAGGATAAGGGGAAGCGCGCATACCTACCCCCCGCAATATGCACCATGTCGAAGGAAGAGAAAAAAAGCTTTTGTAAATATCTTCACAGTATTAAAGTTCCGTCAGGGTATTGTTAGAATATTAAGAAGCTGGTGTCTATAAAGGACATGAAATTGATTGGTATGAAATCCCACGACTGTCATGTTTTAATGACACAGATGATTCCTGTCACAATTCGGGGAATTTTACCAAAGGCCGTTCGGCAGACCATTACGAAGCTTTGTTTTTTCTTCAATGCAATTAATTCCAAGGTGATAGACCCGCTCAAATTGGACGCTTTGCAAGCAGAGGTCGTCGTTACTCTTTGTCATCTTGAGATGTATTTTACTCCCTCTTTTTTCGATGTTATGGTTCACCTTGTTGTCCACCTCGTGAGGAAAATTAAGATTTGTGGTCCTGTATTCCAGCGGTATATGTATCCATTCGACAGATACATGGGTATTTTGAAAAAATACGTAAGGAACCGACATCGGCCCGAAGGTAGCATTGTAGAAGGGTATTCAACAGAAGAGGCGGTTGAGTTTTGCACCAACTATCTGACCAGTGTGTCTCCTATCGGTGTTCCAAAATCTCGATACGAGAGAAGACTTCAAGGAGTAGGGACAATTGGTTTGAAAGCCGTGTTTGCTAACATAGATGAACTACAAAAGACACATTTTATTGTACTACGGCACATGACAGACGTTTTTCCCTATGTGGATGAGCACATGACAATCTTTCGACAACAGAACTACACGAGAAGTCAGAAGTGGCTGAATAACTAGCATAATTATTCTTTTACATGATGGCTTAAAGAAAGAGTGAAGAAACACCCCGAAAGGTCGCCTGTAGATGAAATTGTCAAGCTACTGGCGAAGGACCCCAAATTGTTGTTAGAACATTCCAAAGATATGAGATTAATGGATATACATTTTACACTAAATTACAAAGTGATAAGAGTGCGATGTAAAATAGTGGAGTGACGTTGGTGGCGGCCTCCGAAGAATTCAGTAGATCCGGGATGCCCGGGCTGTAATAGCATCAAAGTCATATTACGGTGTTATTGAAGAAATATGGGAGCTCATTTACAGTCTTCACCTCAACATTCCCTTATTTCGGTATCAATGGGTCGAAGACCGGGTGTTAACATTGATAACAACAGGTTCACACTCGTTGATTTCAACAAAGTCGGGTATGCCGATGACTCGTTCATACTAGCCAAGCAAGCCACATTGGTCTTTTATGTCACTGACCCGAGTGATGCTAGGTGGAGCATCGTTCTATTGGGAAAAAGAAGGATTCTAGGGGTTGAAAATGTCGTGGACGAAGAAGAGTACGACCAGTTCGAAGATATACCTCTATTTTGTACCAACGTGCCAACCGAGGTACCAAGAAGTGAAGAACCAGAAGAAGCGAACTATATGAGATCTAATCACAACGAAGGATTATGGGCCGATGTACAAAAAGTGAAAAAAAGAGAAAAATAAAGAAAAAAGCCACTGTGTAATATTTTTTTTAATTATGTAATATTTTTTAATTATGTAATATTTTTATTTTGCATTTTCCATTATGATTTTATAACAAAAATATACATCTTAGACATTAGTTACATTATACACAAAATAAAGATTTATAAAAATTTATACAAAATATAGATTAAAAAAATATATTTCATTATTTTTTAAATATAGATTAATTAAAAACATTGGTTTGAAATATAGATTTTATTATTTTTTATTAAATAAAAATATATATTTATTATTATATTAAATATTTTATTAGTTTGAAATATATATTTTATTAATTAGTTATGATTTCAAAATATTAGTTTGAACAATATTATATTAAATATTTCATTAGTTTGAAATTAATTAGATTAAAAAATATTGGTTTTAATAATCGTGCTACTGTGTTTTATTAAATATGATATAATATACATATTTTATTATTTTGTTATTATTTAAATATCATATTTTGTACTTATTTTTTTCTATATGATTATTAAATATCATATTTTGTTATTATTAAATATAAAAATGAACCTCATTTAATTAATTTTTGATATTCATACACGAATAATTAATTAAAAATCTGTGTATGAAAGTGTGAGAGGTACACGGATTTTTAAGTGTACAAAGGGTATCCTACACGGATATTTAATTAAAAGTCTGTGTAGCTCTTCTGCTTCTCCTACACGGATTTTTAATTAAATATCCGTGTAGGATACCTTTGTACACGGATATTTAGTTCAAAATCCGTGTAGGAAAGTTCAACAGGCTAATTCCCTCGTCCTATACTCTAATTTTTGAAAAAATTTCTAAGTACCCGACTCTTCCCTCACCTTCTCTGATTTTGAAAAACCTTGACTGATCCGTCGTTGCTCCTCTCTCTACACCGCCTCTCCCTGGTGCTCGTCGGCTTCCCTTGGTAATAAAAACAATCTCTATTCTCTCTCTATTTCCTCCTTCTTTTGGCATTTCTGATTTGAACCACCATTTTGATTGTTTGTTCACCATTTTGGTAGGGTTTTGAATCACCATTGTTGGGATCCTCCCTTGCTGCCTTGCTGCCTCCCTTGCTGCCTCCATTGCAAAGGTATTGGTTTGGACCAAAATAAAAGTTTGAAATTAATTAGTGTATTGGTTTGGACCAAAATGCAAAATTAGATGTAGTTTAAAATTAATTAGAGATTGGTTTGAAATTAATTAGTGCATTGGCTAGTTTGAATTTTGAAATTAGATGTAGTTTAAGATTTGGAATTGTGAAATTAATTAGTGTATTGTTTTGAAATTAATTAGTGTATTGGTTTATTTGAATTTTGAAATTAGATATAGTTTTAGATTTGGAATTATGAAATTAGGGTACTTAGTTAGGTTAGGGTAATTTGTTACGGTAATTTATTAGTTTCAATATGATTGGGGTTTATGTTAAATAAAGAAAAATTTAAATTTGAATTGTATAGTTTTCTAACTATTTTGGTTTATTTTGATTCACCAAAATTAGGGTTTTAATCATTTTGATCATTTGAAAATTAGAATGAGATAATTAAGGAGATGTAGGATTTCAAAGTTTTTCCTCCGTTGATTTTACTCTGAGATGGAGGATTCAAAGTCTTTCCTCTCTTGATTTTACTCTGAGATAGAGGATTCAAAGTCTTTCCTCCCTTGATTTTACTCTGAGAAGATGGAGGATTCAAAGTCTTTCCTCCTTTGTTAATTTTTGTCGCTTGTCTAATTTGAACACATTGCTATTATTTTTTGTAGAATCATGTCACATTCGGGTGAGCATGTCAGGCACTCCGAAGACGAAGAAGAGCAAGGTATAGCCCAGTCGGAATCACAAAGAAGGACAAGAGGTCCGACGATGTGCAAAACCATTTAATTAGTACTGAATTCGGGTGGCTCAGAAAATGGTACTGAATTCTTGTTATAACTTGCGTCATTCAAACAAAATTATAACTGCCTTCATTTAATTAGTCTTGTGTTTTATTCAATTTTTTTAACAGTTGGAGATATGGAGGAGGAGGTCACTTCGGGTGCCCGCACAGTCTCGAGGAGTACGAGTCAAAGAAGGAAGACAAGATGGAGCGGCAGTGTCAGCAACTGAAAGAGGAGTACGAGTCAAAGCTAGCGGAAATGGAATCAAGAATCTTCCAACGCACAACCTCTCAGTTTACGCAGTCATCCGAACACCCACCTCCCATTTCACCGGGATTTCGGCGTAGCAGTGAAGCATCCGAGAGTTGGGGAGACGAGTTCGATAATCTGAAGGTAAACTAGTTCATAATCACAATTAATTAATTACTACTTTTTTATTTGTTGTTAGGTAACATTTCCTCTTAAAATGACTACTTCATGATAATTGCAGAGCGCTGCCGCATGCGAGTTGATTATTTGGAGTGGTACTGTGCCCATTACTATTGCTAAGGGCCTCGTACATCCAAGACCGACACATGTGGACCATAATCAGCTCGGTCCCGAAAATGCTTTGGTGCAGGTTGACTTAGTCATGCCGGGATGGGCGCACATACCTCTTCCTGTCCCGAGCGAGCGGATGCACACTCTGGATGATACCCAGATGTCATCTATCCCATGGCCCAAGAGTCAGCTCATTTTGGATCAGGTAATATCTAAACAATCAATATCTTTTGTTACATTCAAATCCGCTCTTTTGAAATGCTGAAATTGATTTAAAATTTGATACAGGCTCAGGAAAGGCATTTGTCACCGGTACACACGGAGAGAGAGCTGGACGTCGCGACTGATGCGCCAGGATCATCACACCGCTCTCTGATCACCGCACAAGAATACAGCTTTTTGCCCAGTGGTTGTCGTCGTCTCTATGACAAATTGATCATGGCACCCAATAGCATGGTGGACATCATGATCTCGATCCCACCTGAGATGTTTCTGCACGAAACATCTATTGTGATCATATCTTTCAAGGACTTGAAGGATTTTTTTCATGCCTCAGGTAGCGATAAATGGCTCGATGTGTCTCACATCACCATTTTCGCCATGTAAGTGACCAAAATTTATTTATATCAGATGTGTAGCACTGAAATATATGTTCTAATTTAATATGATGATTTTTCAGGAAGTTGATCCGAAACTTGAACATAAAAAGAACTTGAGTGTATTTCTGGATCCCGGCAAACTCAATGCCACGGCAGTGGAATATTAGTCCAAGGAATCTGGCGAGTACCTGTGCTGGGCGATGCACCATTTGCGCCGCGGATGGAAAGAAATTCATTCTCATGTCATACCACCAGAGGTTAATTAATTCTAACCTTCAATTTTTAAATTATGTATTATTTATATTTTAATTTAAATAATTACAAAAATGAATTAAATGTGACTATAATTGTGTTTATATTTCTCATGCCACAGCAAACACTAGTGTTTGCTCATCATCATCCCGACTGCAAATCAGTGCTTTGCCATGGATTCTTCAAAGCCCGTAGAAAAAATCCAACTACAAACGGCCAAAACGATCATCAAAATTATTAAACAGTAAGGAATAATTTTCCACTTGTTTGATTTTTTTTCAATTCTAATTAAATTGTTTATCAAAATTGCTAATTATAATCACTTAATTTTGTAAGGGCTTTTGGCAAATATATTAAAGACAGAGGACAACAAGCCAAGGCAAAAAAGCAAAAGAATAGGATGACTTGTGGGTGGTTACCGGTGAGCCCTCTATAATTATTTTATTTCATGTCATATTTAAAAAATTTATTGCCATTCTAACAAATATAGGCCGATCAATGTAAATTTTCAGTGCCCACAACAGACGGAAGGTTGTGAGTGCGGTTATTACACAATGCTTTCCATGTTTCAATGGATCGAAAGAATACAATTCACATTTCCAAAAGAGGTATGTAATTCATATTCATTTTTCATTTTATAATATCAATATTAAATCTTGCATCTACATTTTCTCGTTACTAATCACCAATTTATAATTGTTAGTATGGATCGACAGAGGACCCTTACTCCCGTGAGGAAATCGACGACATCAGAGATATGTGGGCAAGATTTTTTTTATAGAGATTTTTGTAATGAACAATATGGATTTGTATAAATTAATTAGTGTATATATAGTTTAATTAGTGCAATTTAGAAATTACATTTTGAGAATCTGATTTTTAAAAAAAAACTGCATATTTTAATGGCTAGCAAAAGTGGAGGCTAGTCAAAATGAAAAAAAAAAGCAAAAAAAAAAAAACAAAATTCCTACACGGATTTTTAATTGGAAATCCGTGTAGCTCTTCTCAAGAAATTTTTAATTAAATAAACCTACATTCCTACATGGTTTTTTAATTAAAAAACCGTATAGGAAACTATCCTGATAAAAATCCATGTAGGAATGTTGGTGAACCCAGTTTATTTATTTTGGAGAGCTACACGGATTTCCAATTAAAAATCCGTGTAGGAATGTTGATTCCTTTACGGTTTTTTCCATTCCTACACGGTTTTTTAATTAAAAATCCGTGTAGCTCGAGTTGGATTTGTACACGGCTATTATGGTTTATCCATGTAGGATTTATGATAATTGCACACGGATAAATATCCGTTTGCAAAAGATGTCCCATTCCTACACCCTAACATCCTACACTGCTGGAAATCTGTGTAGCACTTCGTGATTTATCCGTGTACAATCAGCATATTCTGTAGTAGTGGTGGAGGATGAAGAAAGGGGCCCAAAACATTAGCAGGTGGTGAGTCTTGCTTTCTAGAGTAGCCTTACTTTTTTCGCTCCCGGGGAGGTACGCAAGCGCGACTATGGCCACATAGTCAGCCAAGAGGTATGCCAACTAGAGAAGCCAGTGGACATATGAGCCAGAGGGCCATGCCACGTTGTAGTGGATGTTCGGGACAACCAGGATGAAATTACATGCTTCCGATAGCCGGCGAGGGCAAGGAGCAAGATCTGAAGGCCGAGGCTGCTGATCATGTTCCATAATTTTTCGAGGGAGTCCTTCATCTTCGCTTTGATTTCTCTCTTATTTTTCTTTTTGGACGAACTCAGGGATATTTCTTAATTAGATAGGTTGATGCTGTTTAGCCTTTTACTCGGACTCAAGTTTGTGCATGCTGTAGATCATTACATTTTACAGTTGAAACTAACTAAATAAAATATGCTCTAGCCTTACACAAAATATAATATTCCTTGTTTTATGGCGCCAAGTGAAAAACTGACACGAGCACATGGATGGATTCCTCTTTATATGCAGAAGCGTCAGTATTAGATGCTGGTTAATCAAAAGGCCCAACATGCGCACAAGGTTGATATATAGTACGTAATTGTACATTTTGGAGTTTATTTAATTGACTAGGCTTACTATGCAAAAAAAAAAAAAAGAAAAAAAAAAAAAGTACACATCGCTATATCTGACGGAAGTTATCATGCTATGCGGAAAAAATATTTTTTTTATTATTTTTACTTTTTTTCTGATTAGGGGGAATTAAATAAAAGTAAATGGGAAGGGCAGGAATAAAGTGACCAGTTTACCCCCGCAGTCTTAAATGGATCTAAGTCAAGGATATAAACAATACAAGTATTTGCTTCGTTTCTTCGCTGATGCTTCTCTCTCTTGTCTCATTTTTTTCTTTTTATTTTTGAACTGGTGAAAGAGATCTCTCTCTCTGGTTCTCTCCATTCCTCTCAATTCCAAAGTTGGTAATTTCATAGAAATAATTTCCCATATAATTTCCCCGTTTATCTGTTACACTACTCAATTCCTGATTCAGATTTTGGCGACACAGGAAGTTTTTATATTGGAAATCACCTAAAGCACGAATTCCAGCACCAAGTTTGGTGATTAAGTGTTAACGGAGAATTACAAAACCAGAACAACAAAAAGAAAATAACGGATTGCTAGAGTATCAACTTGGAGATTTTTGAACACAAGAGTTGGACTAATCTCTTACAAGGTAAAAGTTCTGTTTTGTTAGGCCTGCTAATGAGCTAGCTAGGTTCGGCTCAGACTCGACTCGACTCAATAAGAGAAGCATAATAGTTCAGGCTCGGCTTGACTCGGTTCATGTAAATAATTGGCTCGGCTCGGCTCGGCTCACGAGTCGGGCCCAACAAAGTAGTTATATATAATAGAACTTGAGTTTGATTGATTAGTTTAAAATAAAGAGAGAAGCATTTGAAAACAGAGCTGTTCAAATAAGATAAATGGGACGAGATAAATAAAACTCAAACTAATTTAAACAAAATTCAAACTAATTGAGTAAAAATATCAAACTAATCAAATTCATACTGACTGCTTCAAAAGGCATCTAAGCCTAGTGCATTGCGGTCAAAGCCAAGAGCGCATTAATTCATATTTGATGCACCTATTTGAATAACAGAAATATATCTATCAATTTTAATGGAGAGTTTACTCAATATTTCTACTGTAAGCAAGGAGTTCGACAAGGCGACCCTTTATCACCCTTTCTTTTTATTTTAGCAACTGATACACTGTGTAAAATTTTTCACAAAGGTAGGCAAGGTAATATATTGGTCAGATTAGGTCCACCCTGTGTACAAAACAAGGCCATAACAAATTACCATTATGCCGATGATACGATTCTATTTTTACAAGCTACCCAACAGAATGTAGCATCAGCATGGTGGGCAATGAAAGGCTTTGAAGCTTTATCAGGAATTAGGATGAATTTGGCCAAAACAGAATTATATCCTCTCAATGTAGATGGTTCTATACTGGCTGCCACTTTTCAATGTAAAGTAGGTACATTCTCTTTTCAATACTTAGGATTACCTTTGCATAATAAAAAAACTAAGTATTAATGATTGGCAATTCTTAGTGGATAATATAGAACATAAGCTGCAACACTGGAAAGGGCAGCTCCTTTCTTTAGGAGGTAGACTTACATTAATTAATGCCGTACTCTCTGCTATCCCTCTTTATACATTGTCTGTATATCGAGCTCCTAAAACAATAATTAGAAGAATAGATTCCATACGCAATAGATTTCTTTGGCAAGGGTCCGATAGGAATAAGAAAAAATATACATTAGTTAATTGGAATACAGCATGTCTAGATAAATTACATGGAGGATTAGGGATACTTGATTTGCAAAATATGAACATATCTCTACTTTTAAAATGGTGGTGGAAATTCCAAGATGACTCATATCAAGGATTGTGGAAATCTGTCATTCGAGCAAAGTACTATCATAATAACAATCTTAGATTACCTATATCTTATTTCTGGTCAGAAATTTTGAGATTAGATATACTTGGACAACTTAGCGTTACTTTTGAACCAGGAATCTCCTCAACTCTCTCTTTTTGGAATACCATCTGGTTTGGTTCTTGTACTTTGGCAACTCAATTTTACCAACTTTATGCTATCTGCTCCAACCCTCATGTGACTATTACATCTGTTTTTAATTCTCAAGGGTCAATATTGAAATTTCATAGAACCTTAGATGGTGTTATGCTCGCTGACTGGTACCATATTATCTCTATTATTAGTTCTAGTAGCTTTACACATCACATAGATAAAATTGCTTGGCGATGGGATACTTCAAGCAAATTTACTGTAAGGTCCCTGTATCATTTTCTAAACTTTAGAGGTATTTCCAATCACAAATTCTACATATGGTGGGAGATGCCACTTCCTCCAAAAATCCGCATCTTCATGTGGCTTGTGTTACATAATAGGATCTTAACAAAAAATAACCTCCGTAAAAGAGGATGGAATGGTGATCTTAAATGCCCCTTCTGTAATAAAAAAGAAACAATCAACCACTTGTTCATTAGATGTACCGTGACCCGTCAACTTTGGTTTTGGTTAGGCCAAAGTCAATCCTTATTCACTCAATGGAAGACATGTAGGAATATTTTTGAGTTTGCTCAGTCCTTAGATAATGTCCATCAAGTAGCTTTTTTGGCTGTGTTTAGTGCCCTTTGCTGGACAGTTTGGAAATATAGAAATGACACCATCTTTCAACATTCTAAACCCAAAACTGGTAGCACTCTTATCTTACTAATTCTATCTGTTTTTGAATATTGGTCAGGTCACATGAATAAGAGGATCAAAAACGCTGCTGCAGATTGGTTGCCAGCGGATCTGACGGCAATTCCATTACAGGTATGGGACCCCAATGACACCCAGTTGGTGCTGTTCCAGGGAGACGTCGCTGCAGGCGCTGCAGGAGGTCATGGAGATACAACAGTGTGATGCCATGCATACAACAAAAGTTTTTTGTATAGGTCCGACTTGCGGATTCTTTTACCTCCGCGCTAGATTAGAAGGATTACAAATCTCTTACTTTTCAATAACTGTTTTTTGGTGGATTGTTAAACGTGGGGCATATGTGTTTTGCTCTATTTTTGTGTTTCTTGATATAATTTGGATATTGGCGCTATGAATTTTGATCTCTGTAACTTAACTTCCAGTTTCTAATGAAATGGGCAATTGTTGCCTTTTGTTCCAAAAAAAAAAAGAAATTTATCTATAATTTTATTTTAAATTTGAATGATATTTTTTAAATTATTAAATAAATGTACTATAACAGTTGAAAACTTGACAGTGAATATTAAGATACTGTACTCGTAAATTTTTTGTTTTTCCTAATTAAATTTTTGTAATGCTCTCAGTTTCATCAAATTGCACAAATATTTAAATTAAATATTTGGCTATTAGCTATATTTAAACTTCAGAAAATAGCATTTTAAATTTTCTAATCAAGTCACACATTGAATTACACATCAAATATGACATGAGAAAAAAAATAAACTCAAAAATTACCGATGAATAATATTTTACAATCGGTTGATGCACTATCAGATCGAAATTCATAGAACAAATTAATAAAAAAAAAAATTCAAAATTTATATTAATTTATAATAAACAATTTAAAATTTAAGGTGAAATGATAATTTGCGTATGAGGACCGGAATATTTTTTACAGCTTTGAGGATGCTGCGAAGAATAATGTGCCAAAAGGTGTTTAAATTTTAATATTTAACGGTTGATAAAATTATGGCACATTGCTGCTATCATCACAGTCATAGATTGATAGTAAATGTCACAGCTCATTGGCTCATGAGCCGGCTCGGCTCGGCTCGAGCTCGGCCCTGTTTGAGTAATAAAATATGAGCTGAGCCGAGTTCGGGCTTTATTTAGTTTAGAGCCTAACTCGATATAATTTATTGAGCCGGCTCGGCTCGGCTCGAGCTCGGCCCTGTTTGAGTAATAAAATATGAGCTGAGCCGAGTTCGGGCTTTATTTAGTTTAGAGCCTGACTCGATATAATTTATTGAGCCGTCCAACTCATTGACTCATGAGCCGGCTCGGCTCATTAGCAGGCCTATGTTTTGTTGTTGGCTTGAATCTTTTGGTGCTTTATTATAACCTTATCTATTTTGAATCATACGAGGATTTTATTTAATTGAATGAATTGATTGCTTTATAGAATATTTTTTTATGTTTACAATGTAGTGTTAACTATTTCTACCATTACAAGACAAATTTAGCCATTGGTGGAATTTATAAAAATAGCGATTACGGGAAGAAGAGATTTTATGTAAATGGTAAACATCAGTAGTACGTGGGATAGGAGATGAAAAGGAAGGTGTAATATTCAAAAATTTCACTTGACATTATGCTTCATGTCTCCAAGGATTAGATCTTCCACAATGTGGGTTGTGTTAATGATCTCTAACACTTCGTCTCAAGTGAGGATAATATAGATCTATCGGGGTCATTCGGCAACAAAGGATTAAGAGTGAAGGATTAAGAGCTTAAGGAGCGCTAAGGAACCGATGTTCAGTTGTCTTAATCCGTGGGTGAAAGATTAAGCGTTTAAGTAAGGGGGAGGGGTGCCTTAAAGTTCGGGCAGAGGATTAAGATCCGGGTAAAAGGAGGCTAAAGGAGATAATCTTAATCCGCGCTAAGGAATCGGTGTTCGGCAGGATTAAGTTGCTAAGGAAGCTAAAGGAAGCGGATTAAGCCTTAAGGAGGCTTAATCCTCTCCAGCCGAACAGCACCATCGAGTCTAACTTGTGTACTATTGGTTGGAATTGGAAGTGTCACACCCCAAACCGAGAATTTCGGATTAGGGCGTGATTACCACCTCAAGGATGTCACGTGCCTAATCAGGGATTCCGAATTAGGGCGTGACTGATCCTCGCCTCGTGCTTATTAACTCAATAAACACGCAAGGCTAAACAAATATAATAACAAACAAAATACAGCAACGTGAATAATCATAATATCAGCATAGTCATACAATCCATAAATAAACATACACATACAATATCCATACAGTCCGAATTGGAAAGTAAAACACGAACTACAGAAAGGAGTACAAGATCTATCGAGTCCGATGTACTAATCAAAAGATCAGATCTCGTAAACCTAATCAAAAGGGTCCTATAAATATAAGTCAAGCCGCGGGGTCTTCGGGGATAGTCTCCAGCCGATCCTGCTGCAATAGGCCAGCCTTCGTACCTAAAACCCACGAAACAACGTGTGGGATGAGCGAATGATCGCCCAGTATGTGACCCAGAATTACCCTTCAGGGATCCTCTTAAGTCGAAGTATTTTTAAATGTAATAATTTTAAATGACACTTTTATATGCATATGCTTGAATGCAATTATCCTAACTACATAACTAGAAATAAAAATACATATAATAGATGCAAATGATGTGATTTACTGTCATGCCAACATGCAAAAGATTCCCAAAATAAAATCCAAAGAGAGTGATATATGTATAGCCAAATCGGAGCCCGGTACCTAAGTACCACGCCAGAAATTTATATATATAATAATACGAAATAATCATCAACCCAGTGCAGTGCCAATCGAATCACAAGATCCAATAAGATATATCCAAGTACACCGGTCAGCAAGTCCAATGATACACGATGCCTACTGACATCGCTCATTGAACCTCCCGTGTGCAACGAATGCAGATGAATATATCTCAATCCAGTGTTTGTTCCTTTCTCTAAATCGATCCTTCAACAAACATATAAAATAGGAGAAAACTACAAGCAGGACGTAAAAATAGTTAATCCGTTTCCTCATGAGCAGACAACGGAACTCCATTATTCTGGCCAGACTAATGGGACAACATGCCACGGACTCGAACCGCCACACATGACTACGCCACGGACTTCTGGCCGTGCGCGTAGATTTCAAAAGATACACCAACGGACTTCTGGCCGTTAGTGTATACGACACGGACTTCTGGCCGTGTCGTTTAAATCAGACTTACCACAGACCTATAGCTGTGCATTCTGATTTCCGTATATGGCGAGTAGCTCCTAATGTAGGGGGAAAGCTCCCGGATCGATTCGTACTCCCGGGCTTCTGGCCGGTGCACGTTAAAATGTAAAATGAAGCGGAGTTTTATATAAGTCCAAGTATACATATAATATATCCTAATAAGACCTCCAAGAGATCAAGTGATCCCCCAGCTCAATGGCTGCGAGGCCGACTCGTTCCATCCCAACAAGCCGGAGCGCAGTCACTCGGTCTTCTTTCTCACACTCACCATGCATATGATTATTTATAATAATAGTATATTGTCCTCTACGAGAAGAGGACAACAATGATCATATCTAATGTAATAGTCTAACTAAATTAATTACTCTACTCCTAATAAACAGTAAATTCTTTCTTTGAAGGGGATTATGCAAATCCTAACTACAGTTCAAAAGAATAAACATGCTCTAATGCATCTATTAATTTAAAGTGCGGATGACAGGTCAAGTGGTCGACTGGTAAGAGTACGCCACGAAAAAGTAATTCAGATATCCCACACCTGTATACTAAGCGGGAATCGTGTGCAATCGGCTACGCGTCAGGATAGCCTGCGGGATCCTCGTCTACACCGATGTAGCAGTCTGTGGGATCGGTCCATGGGTTGAGATCAAGGTAGGTATAGTGGCCTGAAATCCGTAATTTAATTTAATTAAAATTTAGTTACTACACGTAACCCCTCCCTCGTTTAAGTTAATTCTAACAGTGACTTCTTATATTCAGTCAATTCGGTCAGACGGACGTGTCCAGCTTAGTCAGCTATTGATTATTCAAGTTCTTGCCATCGAGCTTAGCATTAATCTTCATTAATAATTTAGTAAGATACTGATCATTCACTTTGACCTAATTTAATCTAACTTGATTTAAAATAGATGGTACTTTTATTATTTTAATCTGAAGATAAATTGTTCGTTAAAATTTTAGTGTCGAAACGTTCGTAAATTAATTAATCGTGAGTTGCGGTAACTATAAGTGTTCAACTTAATTTAATATATTCTAATTACTTAACTATTCTAACATGTATAAAAACTAGAATTATGTTTTGTTAATTAATTGTGCTAATTTCTATGACAATTACGTTTACTATTTTAATTAATGCGATAATTAGGCCATTTTTATATGTATAAAAATAGAGGTACAATTAGTAATTTAATTACTATGTTTAGGAATAATTTGAACTTATTTTAAACTATGTGTTTAGAATTAAAAATTACATCATTAATTAATTGTACTAATTAATTCACAATGTATAAATTAAGATTTGAATTTAAACTGCATAAGTTATATTCTAATTGGTGAACATTTATTTCAACTAAATTTTTAATTAAAACTTTGTAGATAATTTATTCTTAAATAACTTCACGTCTCATTAAATTTTGAATCTTGATTCAACACCACTTTTATTACTTGAGAGTTATTATAGTCATCGTACAAAAATTTTACGTTGTTAATTAATCAACATCTTATTAAGTTTAAACTGTATTTACGATAAATAGTTATAATTATAATTAATTCTACGGGGTGGGGCGCTTTACATAATTTATTTCGTCGGAATGTTTGTACGGTAAATATTGTCGTTCCTACGGTGTCCATTACAAAAATTAAAGTAACTCGTCTACTTAATTTCGAGTTGTATTTTATTAAGAAAAACGCGTTGGAAAATTATATTTGTAAATCTTCGGATTCGAATTTAATTATAGTACTTAAATTTAATTAACGTTCTTATGCGAAACCAACATACGTCGTTTAGTTACATATATATTTTTAATACGTATAAAAACTATATTTTGCTAAATAGTTACGTTAACTACTATAGTTTGAAAGTTAGTACTTAACTACGGGTTGAGTGGTGATTTAAATTTACTAATACTAATTATTTTTAAACAAAATTCCATTCTTTTATAATTTTCGGCCTAAGCCTAAATTAGGTTTATTTTAAACAAAAATGGCCCAAGTCCAAAAAACCCATTTAGAAAATAATTTATAATTTTCGGATTGGGCCTATGCTAAAAAATACAAAGGCCCAAACAAAATAAAATCTCAATCCTTTAATATTAGTATAAGGGCCGGCCCTAAGCCCAAATTTTTTTTGAAATCCAAATTTTTGCATTTAGGTCCCTAATCTTTAACAATTCACATAGGATCGATATTTTCCATACATAACCCCAGATCAAAATTAATTGCAATATGGTCCCTGTCAGTTCAAGGACTGGTTTTCACATCACAGAACCACCACCAGTACCAGTGGTGTCACTGGGCCAGTACCACTGGTACTGGCATCGCAAAAATCACCACAAGCACACCACCAACAAGCATCAGTAAGTCCTGGTACAACACAAGCAAACCAGCACAGGTACCAGATCAGCACAGACCAGACCCAAGCACAAACAAGCACAACACAGCACAACATCACAACACCAGAACCAAGCACAAACAAGCACAAACCAGCACAACATCGCAACACCAGAACCAAGCACAAACAAGCACAAACCAGCACAGAACAACACAGAACAGCACAGAAAGGGGAGACAGAAAGAAAAATAGAACAAGGCCGGTATCAAGCAATCACCCAACAAGCATCACAAAAACACAAGAAAAGGGGTTTTAATCCATTACCCGAGGGAGAGGCATAACCACACAAGAGAGGTTCTCAAAAACGGCCGATACCAAGCAATAGACTCGCCTTGCTGCCGTCAAGGGAAATCAGCAAGCACCACAGGAACAAGGCCCACCAAGCACCACAACCAGCGCAAGGAAGGCACCAGAGGTAGAAAAATCGCAAGAAGGCACAACTCAAAAATCTAGGGTTTGGTAAGAGCAACACAGAGGTAAACGGAAAGAGGGGAAAAGAGAGATTTCTCAACACATGAGCGGAATAGAGTAACCCAAAGAGAGAAAGACCAAAACCGAGAGAGAGAGAGGAATATATATCACCCGGAACCACAAGAGGCACAAGGTCAACAGGCACAGAGAGCAGGTGCGCGAATCACGCTTCAAACGTGATTTAGTCGTCGCGATGGTACGGGAGCAGCTCAGACCGCTGCTGCGCGGGAGAGAAGAGAAAGAGGGAGCTCGGGCTCCTCTCCATTTTTAAGCAAGGGACAAAGAGGAAGAGACCAAGGAGCGGCCCCAGCGGCAGGGAAGAAGAAAAAGAGGGGTGGGGAAGAGGATTTTTAAAAGAAATGGCTGCTTTGAGATTCGTGCAATATATAGATTAATGGTTCAGATTTTCCACAGAGAGAGAAAAGAGAGTGGCTCCCTAATGGACGGAAGAGAGGAGAATTAGGGAATATAAAGGGAGGGGTTTAAGATTAGTGCACAAAGGGATTTGAACGGTTGAGAAATTTCCATGAGTAATAATAAAAGAAACCATATAGGTTGATCAAATTTAGGCAAATCAAGATACGTATAATAACTAATTTCATTAGTATCTAGATTTATAATTTTTACTCAATTTCAATATTCGTTGTGTTAGGTTATATTTTATTTATAACAACCATCAAATTTTTATTTTTATAAACTTAGTTCTAATCATGTCTCAATTAAAAATTCGTATTCTAATTTTATGAGCCTCTTATTTGTAAAATTTAAAAATTTGTAAATTTTAAGTTAGTTTAATAACAATCCAATGAGTTTATTTAATCAAAAATTTTAATTAGTCGTAATTTGGAAATTTATTAGTTAATTAATTATTTAAAAGTTGCGGATTATAACAGGAAGTATTCAATGCTTTGGTAAATATATCGATTAGTTGCTCCTTGCTAATGTGCATATGGTGTTTCATATTTTAATAGTATTCTTTTTTCAAATAAAGTGACAATAAACCTTAATATCCTTTGTTCTTTCATGAGCTACCCAAAATCAAACCGAACTGTTATTGCGGTACATCTTTCATGGGATCATCATCTTAAATTCCTCTATTCTTAAGCACCTACATGAGCCATGTACGGTCATTTGCTATTGTGGCGATCGCTTGATACTATGCCTTGATGCTAGATCTTGCCACGACATATTACTAAGACTCTGCTCCAGAAGGGGTTACATGGAGGAAGGGGAGGAGATAATCACTGTGTGGGGGTGAAGCTTGTCTCAGACCATCCTTGCCCGAAGGTTTCACTTGCTCTAGAAGAGAAGAGCCGGAGAGGTAGCGGAGGTGAACGAACACTGTTCGAAGGGAAAGAAGGCTCAGCGTTGCGTTGTATTTTGGCAACAATCCTCATCTCCAAATCGGGGTGTAAAATCACTGTTCGGAGGTGAGTCTCACCCCGATCTCTTCCCTTCCCCTTCCATTAATGAGGTTTTACCCTCAATTTGTGGAGCACAATCTTAGTGTTTTTCCCATGTCATGAGGTTTTTTTTCTAATGAATATGCAGTTGCCTGTTGTGAATCGTGTATATATCATAACTTCATGTCCAATATGTTGGAATACAGTGCATGCTAAAGGTACATTTTTAAAACTTACTAGCATGCTACACGCAATCTTACTGTAGAACAAGCAATCAATCACACGCAGTTTATCGATCGTGCTACACACGCGATCAAACAAGTATTTCAAAGTTCATACCTTGTCCTCTTGCGAGGTGACGGACTTGGGTGTCTCAAGTTGTCGCTTCACAATGCTCTCGCTTCTTTTCATCTTTTCAAAATAGGAAAATCAAGAGGTGTACACAAAGGGATACTCGAATAGCTGGCTCGTGTGACTGCTAAATCAACTCGCCTGCTCCAATTGAATCACACCGATATATCAACTCCAAAACCCCTTTTGGATTGATCAAACCGATTCTCAATCAACACACCCTCGAATTTAATCTCCAATCCCAATCTTAGATCAATCAAGTGATCTAAATTCTCAATTGAGCAACAAGGAAGAAAGAGAAAAAATGAGAGATTGAAAAATCCGAATCAAACAAGAAGAAGAGCTAATCAACCTTGCTAGATCAATCAACTCACCACAAGAGAAGGATCAAGCTTAATGGATTTAGATCAAAACGGATCTAGATCCAATAGGTGATAGGAGGAGGGCCGGCCTAGACAAATGGCAGTGGAGAAGAGGAGGCTCGGGCCCGCACTAGGCAGAGCAAGGCCGAGTGGCGGAGGAGGAGCAACTTGCACCTAGGCAGTTTAGGTAGTCGCCGGTCAAAGATCGACCTTAGGCCGATCGGACCAAGGGAGGTGCGGCGCGTAGATGGAGGCCGAGCCACGGCTCGGGTGGAGCAACGACAGACCAAGGAAGAGGAAGAGAGAGTGAGGGTGAGGGGGAGAAAGAGGAAGATAGAAGGGAGCTTCTCTCTCCTTGATCCAGATCTAATCTAATCAAAATGTAACGAATGCTTGGATTGAATTGATCTTGCATGGAGGGATCTCATGTTAAAATAGATTTTTTAAATTACCATCATGTCCTCATAAATATCTATAGGATGAAATGGATTAATAAAGATGCATATGGTAATTCAACATAAGATTGGTCTATCCAGTAACTATTCAAAACTTGCTTAACCTTTAAACAACCTCTCACTCCCATTTGTTGACCAAGTCAACTCAAAAAGACATCTCACCTGGTCAACAGCGTTTGACCACTTGTTGACTATAGTTGACTATGACCTCTCTTCACTATTTTGTCCATATCTTTTGAACCGTAAGTCCAAATCACACATACCACATATCTACGCGCTCGTCTCTCAATCCTCTATAACATGGTACAATATAATTGCACAAAATAGCAAAAATGATCAACTCCATAATATGTTTAATTTTGTTAAATATATTTTCCTCATTCAGTCAAATCAATTTGTACATACTTGTCTACTAAATTAATTTGACTAATCCTCATATGATTAATTCTTCTTGTGTAAAATCTTGTGTGCTAAATAGAATTAATCATTCCTCTTTATACTTCTTGTATGTTGAGTGAATGCTTATTATGAACCTGCATAACTAAGTATTTCAGGATTTGACGTGTACTCTCGTAGTACACTGCTGACATCATATACTTGTATGATGAAAAGAATAGAGCCCTTGTAAGTGTGACCTGCTTGGATCTGTATCATGTTGGCAATGGAAATCTTTTCCAAAGGTCAAGATCAACATCTAGCAATGAGTCAAGACAATCCAAATGATACAGACGATATGTAACCAGACAATATTGCGATCCAATATAGACAGTGTGTAAACACTGTCTGTCTCATATCCAATATCACATGCTATCTCTAATGATAAGCACAACACATGATAGTGTCATTTTTGTCAACTTATTGATTATGTTTCTTGGTCCATGAATCAATTTATACTTGCGATCAATCGGGATCACAATACATGTTGTATAACTTGATTCTACCAAGGAGCCCAAGAATATCATCACTCGTACAATATACTGCCGGATGTGCCTGAGGGATATTAGTCCTCCTGATTTTATGAACTTCACAACACGGGTCTATACATGTCAAGAAGATACCCTTATAACTCCCTGTTACGACGAGTGTTAGGCATCAACACAAATATATATTTCTCGAGCATGAAGCACTGAATATC
This sequence comes from Carex arenaria, assembly GCA_964058825.1. Taxonomy (NCBI): domain Eukaryota; kingdom Viridiplantae; phylum Streptophyta; class Magnoliopsida; order Poales; family Cyperaceae; genus Carex; species Carex arenaria. The sequence goes on from CAXKVW010000201.1 coordinate 145,221, forward strand.
TTAGACGTAAGATAACAACACCACATGAATCATCAATGATATAATACACAGAATCCATTTGATGTTCATGTATGGTCAATCCAATGCCATATAACTCCTTATATGAATCCACAAGACATTAGACCGGAACCTTTCCGATTTGATCTCATCAAATGCCTAATTATTGTGCTAGTCATATATGTAATCAGTGTTCCTTGCTAACTACTTCAACTAGGGATTTTCAGAATGAATTACTAAAAGTTCAATGAGTTATCCTATAACTTAATGTCCATGAACTCAATAACATCAAATTCTAGGAACAAGTTGAACAATTCAACCATCATATAAACCCAAATCATAGAGTCAGCATATGCTCTATGACACTAATGATGTTAATCTCTCACTTGGCCTTGAGTCAAACTATTTGACTCTTAGCCTATTGAATGTACTGGATACTGAAGCATGTACAACCTATGTACCGATGCTTGGTTTCTTTATTCCAATACACCCTCATACATAAGCCTAGAATCTATATGTCAAACACCACAGATTTAACTCTTGGTCTCAGCTTCCTTGTAGAGGTTTGGTTAGTTTAACGGCTGTGACCTGTTTACGTCTGACCAACTAATACTTCAATATGTTGCCACCTTCTTTTGATCTCACATATCAGGGAACAAATCAATTGCAATCCATGGATTATTAGTGGGATTATGATTCATTTGGCTCAAGCAATAAAAGCATCAGTGACAATAATAATTATTTGACCTGCATTGCTTATGAATCGATCAACACTATAGTTTTTCCGGTAACTACACATAATCCATCTTGTGTTTGTCATATCGCTTAACCAAGTGGAATTATATTCTAATGCAAATGTTAGAGTTCAGTTATATTTCCTAAATTTGAAACTGTTTTCAAATCATAACTATACAATTGCATAGAATATGGATCCTGATACAAATCATTGGTATGGCCTCTTATAGAAACCACTAATAATGCATACATGTGCATAATGATCGGTTTCTATTACCACTAGCAAGATATTATAATTTATTCTCAATGCATCTCGGCTGAACTTCTTTTTCGATATCTTATTTCTAATGCTGGAAGCATGTAAGCAATTGAGCAATTGCATTATTTGACATGATAGAATCTATTGCTTCGAACATAAGACTGCATGGTCATCAGATCATCATATGTATCTTGGTGAATGTGAATCCCATTTACACTACAGCAGATCGGACCATCAGCGACCGGTGAATCCGATGGCTGATAGTTAAGGCGCCGGTCGCTGATAATAGATACAGTCGCTAATGACAAAAACTGGTTGCTGATACTCCGGTCGCTGAAGGTGTCCTCGCTGATGCTTGCCCGATGACGTCACCAGCCGCTGAATGACGTCATCCCTGTCGCTAATGAGTTATTAGCGTCCAATTTTATTTGGTCACTGTTGGATTTTGCTGACATCATGTAAAGGCATCAGCGACCAAAATAATTGGTCGCTGAAGGTTATTTTATTTTTTTTATTTTTTATTTGTTCTGTTTTTTTTCCAAATTGGTACGAAATGTACCAAACAAATGTAACAAACTATCATTCATATGCAATACAAGCAACAAACTATTATATTGCAAATAATAAATTATCTCAAAACATGATCATATTCATCCAGAAAGCAATATTCATCTAAAATAACACATCAAAAGTAGTGGTACAATAACACATCTAAATTAGCTAGCATATATTCTCCAATACTAATAGGAGTGACAAAGAGTAAATAATTTAGCATATTGAACGGATGTAGTAGTACAAGTCTCAACAACACCGCAATCTGAAATAACACATCAAAAGAAAAAATTTATACTCCACAGTTAACTTAAAATTCTGGACCAATCAAGCCAAGACAGCTAAAAACAAACTAATTCAGAAGGAAGTATGAAACAAAGCAATTTAGAAAACTTCACCTTAAAACCTGATCTCTGAATTGCAATAGCAACTAGTTGAAACTTGGGGTCATCTTTTAATTTGGATATTACATACGGTCTTCCAATCTGCAACAACAGATTACCCTTTTCTCATTCTTGATTCCAATAGACCAAAATCAGATCATAAAATACAATTCCGATCCTACAATTTGTTAATTAAAGCTAGAGAATACCTTCGAATCGTATTCAGATCAATCTCCTCCCGATCTGTTGCCGTTTTGAATAATTCAAACCTAAAAAAAAGAAATACAGTAATTAGGTCAAAATATAAAACAGAAAACAACACAAAAAACAGAAATAAAAAATCCTAAAAAAACAGAAATAAAAAAAAGAAAAACGGAGGAAAAAATAGAAAAAGCAAAACGGAAATAAAAACAGAAATAACAGAAATAAAAAAGAAATAAAAAACCTAAAAAAACAGAAAGCAAACGGAAGAAAAACAGTAAAAAAACTGAAAAAACAGAGGAAAAGCAGTGAAAAAAACGAAGGAAAAGTAGAAAAAAAACAGTAAAGAACAGTTAATCTTTTTCATTTTACAAAGAGTTTCTCATTTTACAAAGATTAACAATTAATCTTTTTCTATTTCATAACTAGATGCTTGTTTTCAGATTAATAGAACCATTCTATCAATCTGCAAACACTTTCCTCAGCTACTTTAGAATACCCGCTATTCAAGTTTAAATAATATGAATTACTTTTCTAAATTTCATGTAGAAGAACAGTCCATTTATTTTATCTCTAATGATAAGGACAAGATAAGATAGTGTCATTCATGTCCACTTATCGATTATGTTTCTTGATCCACAAATCAATTTATATTTGCGATTAACCGGGATCACAATGCATGTTGTATAACTTGATTTTATCGAGGGATCCAAAGATATCATCACTCATACAACATACTGCTGGATGTTCTTGAGTGATATTAATCTTCTTGATTTCACGAACTTCACAACACGGGTCTATACATGTCGAGCAGATACCCTTATATTCCTGTTATGGCTAGAGGTGTGATTAGGTCGGGTAGGGTTCGGATACTATTATATTTAGATCTGTACCCTAAAAGTGCTTGGGTCTGAATTTCGATCCATATACTTATTAGTTTCAAATCAGGTCGGATCCGGATCCGGAAACCTATATATCCATAGATATTTCAGATCCATTCTTTCGGTTCTGGATATATAGATACCCTAAATTGTTTGTGAGTTATCGTGTCCGGTTTGGATCTAGGGCGTGTCCAGATCCGGAGCGAGTACATGCCACAACTCAAAAGCATTTGAGAAACTCTTTATGTTTAAATATAATTATAATTTCTTAAACATTTCACATAAATATTATTATAATATTATATTAAAATCTTGTTCAAAATATTGAAGGAGAGATAATTTTAGAAGGGCATATATTAATACCAATTTGTTTCAATTAGCGAAGAGAGCAATAACCTTCAATGATCTGTGCAAAAAAGCGAATTTATGGTAGACAAAGAGATCAAGAAAGGAAATAATTAGCTTCGAAAATTTATAGGCAAAAGATGAACGTTGTTGGGTTAGAGAGGTAAACACCAATAAGGTTGTACCACACAAATTATTCTAAGAGTAATTCCCTCAAACACCTTGTGTGCATACACTAAATCACAAATAAATGGAGAAATAGAGGAATCACACAAGACACCCAAAAATAAGTAAGCAAGCACAAGAAATAAGAGAAGACACAAGATTTTACGTGGAAACCCTTTCGGGAGAAAACCACGGGAACACACGGCACAAATCCACTAGATCAAAGAGTCATACAAGTACAAGATATTAGAACTCACAATAACACTCTCTCACACACTCTCTTACAAATTTCAAGAAGAAGAGAGCAAAACCTTAGAAGATTTGGTGAAGAGGCAACTTAGAGAAGACCAAAGAACAGCTCTGTTGGGAAATGCGGCACACACATAGACTCTCTGTTTGTCTCTGTATATTTCCTATATGGAAATCAATTCATGCCAAAGAATGGCTTAATGGGCCGGGCCCAACATTGACTTCAACGCAACAATCTCCTCTTTGAAGGCAATGCTCCTCCTTGATCTCATAAGCACCGTGCCATGCTCCAACCTACTCTTTAGGTAGAGCCCTTAACTAGACCCGCCTTGTCACGACAAGCTTCAAGCTTCAAAGGTGGTAAGGACTTTGTGAACATGTCAGACCTATTTTCTCTTGTATAGACCTTCTCCAACAATAATTCTCTCTTCTCAAGCACATCACGTATCCAATGATAACGTATCTCAATATGCTTAGACCTGGAATGAAAAGTAGAATTCTTGCTCAAGTGGATTGCACTTTGACTATCACAAAATAACACATACATTTCTTGCTGAATGCCCAACTCATGAAAGAATTTCTTCATCTACAGTAGTTCTTTTCATGCTTCTGTGATTGCAATGTATTCAGCTTCAGTTGTGAAGAGTACAACACACTTTTGTAGTCTCGATTGCCAAGAGACAGCACTATTCGCAAAATTAACCAAGTAACCAAATGTTGACTTTCTCGAGTTAACATCTCCGGCCCAATCAGCATCAGTGTATGCTTCCAAAACTGGTTTCCTTAGCCCCGTAACAGAGACTATAACCATTGGTACCGCGAATGTACCTAAGAATCCATTTCACAGCATTCCAATGAGCTTTACTATGATTAGAAAGAAAACGACTTACAACTCCAACGGCATGAGCAATATTGGGTCTTGTACACACCATTGCATACATCAAGGAACCGATCACAGATGCATACGGCACCTTCTTCATTTCTTCCTTTTCTTTTTCATCCTTCGGACAATCATCAAGTGTCAACTTGAGATGACTTCTAAACGGAGTAGAACCCGGTTTGCACTTGCTCATATTAAACCGTTCTAGCACCTTCTCCAAATACCTTTCTTGTGCAACCAAAGTTTGCATCTTTTGCGATCTCTAGTGATCTTCATGCCAAGAATTCGCTTTGCGAAACCCTAATCCTTCATTGCAAATTCATTTCCAAGCTTCTTTTTCAAAGCTCCAATCTCATTTACATCATTCTCTACAACCAACATGTCATCAACATAAAGTAAAAAAGAATGATGAAATTACCACTAGAGTACCTTTTCATGAAGACACAATTATCAAAAGTGGTCTTGCTAAAATCGTTGTCACACATAAAGCCATAAAAGCTCCTCCTCAATTTCCATACCATGTCCTCTTTACCTTTTTGAACAAACCCCTCGGGTTGCTCCATGTAGAGCTCCTCCTCCAAATCACCATGGAGAAAAGCAGTTTTCACATCAAGCTGCTCAATCTCCAAATTCAAACTAGCAGCTTATCCGAGTACAACCCGGATAAAGGACATCTTGACCACAGGTGAGAATATCTCCTCAAAGTCAATCCCTTTCTTTTGATCAAAACCCTTAACAATTAACCAAGCCTTGTATCTCGACTTTGAACTTGCACCTTCATATTTCACCCGAAAAACCCACTTGTTTTTAAGCACCTTCTTACCCTTTGGTAACTCTACCAAATCAAAAGTGGAGTTCTCATGTAAGGATTTCATCTCATCTTGCATAGCCTCAATTCACTCACCTTTGTGCTCATGACAAGGCTTCTTCATAGTATTAGGGTTCACCATTATCTGTAAGCATAACATACTCATTTGAAGAGTATCTTGAATTAGGTCTTTGTTCATGGTTTGATCTTCTCAACTCTTGTTGAGGTGGGACTTGATTTGGGTGTGAGATATCATTCTCAATAGCATTTTCGGATTGCTCATCTTGGTTTTTGGTTTGATGGTTTCGGTTGGTCTCAACTGCTTGGTTACTTGTGATTGGTGTAAGGTCAACATGGGAACTCTAAGAGGTTTTCGCATTGTCAATGTTGTTCAAATTCTCAATAGTTTCTTCTTCAAAGAAAACTACATCTCGACTTCTAACCAACTTCTTCTCAATCGGATCCCACAATCTATAACCAAACTCACCGGTTTTGTAGCCCAAGAAAATACACTCCTTTGTCTTGATATCAAGCTTAACCCTTTCATCTCTAGGAATGTGCACAATGCTCTACAATTAAATACCCGCAAGTGTCCATAAGACACATATTTGCCGGTCCAAATCTGCTCGGGAACATCACCATCCAACCCATGTGAAGGTGACAAGTTGATCAAATGGACAACTGTGTTTAAAGATTTGCCCTAAAACACCTTTGAAAGCTTCAAATGAGAGAGCATACATCGTATTCTCTCACAAATTGTGTGATTCATCCTCTCAGCTACTCCTTGGTGCGGAGTTTTTGGAACCATTCTTTCAAGCTTAATGCCATTACCTTTGCAAAAGGTCTCAAATGGCCCACGGTACTCACCACCATTGTTAGATCGAGTGCATTTTAATTTCCGACCTGCTTTTCTTTCAACTTCAGCAACGAAGTGCTTGAACACTCTAAAACCTGATCCTTGGTCTTCAAGGCATAGGCCCACAACTTTCTGGAATGATCATCCACGAAAGTGACAAAGTAAAGAGCTCCTCCAAGTGTCCTATCACCCATAGAACACAGATCGGTATGAACAAAATCCAAAACATTCAATTTCTTTGTGGTAAGACTTCTTTTGAAAGTAATTCTATGTTGCTTACCTGCCAAACAGTGAGTATAAGATTTCAGAGATATACCATCACTCAGCACATAATCCTTTTTGGCCAAAATTTGAAGCCCTTTTTCACTCATGTGACCCAACCGCAAATGCCACAAATCGGTTGAGTTGCCTTCAACCGCATTCACTTCACCACACAATTTAACACGCATTGTATAAAGCGAGCTTGTCTTTTCACCCCGAGTGACAACAAGAGAACCTTTGGTCAATTTCCACTTACCTTCAGCAAAGTGGCTACGGTACCCTTCATCATCAAGAGCACCAACAGAAATCAGATGAAGCCTCATATCCGGCACATGCCGAACATTCTTGAGAAGTAACTTATACCCCACACTAGTCTCCACACAGAGATCTCCGATACCGGAGATCTTGCATTCCCCATCATTCTCCATTCTTACCTTGCCAAGGTCACCTTGCTTGTAAGAAGTGAACAAATCATGTCGAGAAATGATATAAAATGAGGCTGCTGACTCGATCACCCAAGTGGAGTCTTGACTTGTGTAGTTGATAAAACCATCATCACAAGCAATGAACACTTCATCGTCACACACAACGGCTGCAGTGTTTTCCTTCTCATTTTCATCTCTAGGTCTAGATTGGTCTCTCTTACCCTTTTCTTTCAATTTTCTACACTCGGATTTTATGTGGTCCGGCTTGAGGCAATAGTAGCAAACAATGCCCTTACAAGACTTTGATCTCCCTTTTTACTTGTCATTGTGGTCATGACCGTGAGAGTTTTTATTTGAACTCCTTCCACGGTTCTCGGTAACAAGAGCTGCTGACTCATTTGTAATGCCCAACTCTTTGCGCCTCAACTCCTCATTTTGCATACTATCTTTTACCATGGCAAGAGTGACGGTACCGTTAGGTGCCAAATTACTCAATGACACCACAAGAGTCTCCCAACTATCGGGTAAGAAACTCAAAAGGATCAAGGCTTGCAATTCTTCTTCCAAAGTCAATTTCATAGTTGACAGCCGATTTACACAATCCTGAAACTGACTCAAATGCTCACTCACAGATGAGCCCTCTTGATACTTCATGTTCACAAGTTAGAGCCCTCTTGATACTTCATGTTCACAAGTTTTCGAATGAGAAAGGCTTTGTTTTGGGCTGTTTTGCCCTCATACATACTTTCAAGTTTCTCCCACAATTTCTTGGCATCAGTTTCGGTTGAAACATGATGAAATACCAAATCATCAATCCACTGTCTAATCAAGACAACGGTCTTGCGATTGGATGTGGTCCAAACCGCATTAGTGGTTGTGTTTGGTTTCACACCGGTTATTGGTTCATTGGCATCTTTACTAAACAACATATCCTCCATTCTAGACTTCCAAATAAAGTAGTTTGTAGAGGTCAATTTAATCATGGTACCACTACTACTACCCTCCTCCATTTTAGAAATTTACCTCGAATTGCAGCGGAGCAATTGGAAGAGCGACCTTTGTCCTTGAACTACCGATCAGATCTGACGATCGTGTAGATCGGCTCTGATACCACTTGTTGGATTAGAGAGATAAACACAAATAAGGTTATACCACACAAATTCTTCTAAGAGTAATTTCCTCAAACACCTTGTGTGCATACACCAAATCACAAATAAATGGAGAAATAGATGAATCACACAAGACACCCAAAAATAAGCAAGCAAACACAAGAAATAAGATAAGACATAAAATTTTACGTGGAAACTCTTTCGGGAGAAAACCACGGGAGCACACGGCACAAATCCACTAGATCAAAGAGTCTTACAAGTACAAAAGATTAGAACTCACAATAGCACTCTCTCACACACTCTCTTACAAATTTCAAGAAGAAAAGAGCAAAATTCTAGAAGATTTGGTGAAGAGGCAACTTAGAGAAGACCAGAGGAACAGCTCTGTTGGGAAATACGGCACACACACAGACTCTCTGTTTGTCTCCGTATATTTCCTATATGGAAATCAATTCACGCCAAAGAATGGCTTAATGGGCTGGGCTCAACATTGACTTCAACCCAACAAACGTGACATATGATTTCAATTATTTGTGCGAAAAGAGTAGTAAATTTCATTCCTGAAAAAAATTACTACAAATAATTGTTTTTTCATAGTTATTATATGTATTTTTATATGAAATAATTATAAAGAAATGGTATTACCATTTTATTGGTTTGTTATAGGGTACCAGGTCAGGTTCAGTTCTCTCAAAATTAAAAAGACTTTGGAAGCTCAGCATTAGAATTGCCACTGACATTTTGGAACTCGAAGTTTTACGGGGTTTTAGTTCTCTGGACAACCTTTTGGTATTGACCATTACATGGGAACAATATAAGTATAAGGATATACCAACCTACCCTTTACCAAAGAATCTAGAAAAGTTGGATATCATATGCTATCCGGAAGCTGATGCTTCAAAGTTGCAAAATCCTGAAGAGCTAAAAGAGTTGAAGAGATTATATATTAGAGATGGAAACCTTGCAAAAATTTCTTGCCATGATAATTGGAAAGTGGAGATATTGCGCCTCAGATTCTTCAAAAAGTTAGTTTATCCAAGCGTCTGGAATGAGCTCAGGAGTTCCTTTAAGAATTTAAAGTACGTGGAAAATGTGGAATGTACCAAACCCATTAACTTTCCCAACAAGGATGGCAGTAGTTGGAGTCATGAATAATGAACTCAGGTGATTAATGATAAATTTTAACGAGATTAATTTGTATTAAATATTGAATAAATTAATTCAACTGTTTGTTTACTATTATTGTTTTAACGGTAAAAGTTAATATGCAGACCTCACCTTGTGGATGAAAAGAATTGGTATGTCGATTTTAGGTGATATTTCAGATTATAATATCGTATTGCAACTTATATTTTTATCATTTATCATTCTAGTATAGTTCATTGCATGGAATATATGTTGTATAATTTTTGCTGTTGTTATTTTTGTTTAAAAAATGTTATATCTTAAAAGTTGGACTCATAACATGTTTAGAATTTTATTGTTGTCATTGCATTATATTTCATTGATATTTTTGTTTAGACCATTGTGAGCACACCGGCCCATTCCAATGTAAAATAATATACAAAACCTGTATAACATTGAAATTTTTACATTCACAAGCCGTATCAAGATCCGATCCAACTTGGTTGGTCAGGTCGTAGAATTAGCTGTCGATTAATGAACATGTTTTTTATTGTGGTCAGTGCCATATGTTGGATGATATGAAAAAGTTAGGAATGAGTTATGCTTTAATAACAAAGATTCAGTGCCATTTGAACCGATTTGGAAGTTTCTAATAAAAAAAAAATTCACAATCAATTAGACAAATAATAGTTCTAATTTACTCTTTGTTGGATTATATATTGGTCAGGATCATCAAAGATAAAATTGCTCAATACTTATCTAATTGGAGGTCTGAAGATCTAGATATGAATCATATGATACCACTTCAATCCATGTGACCTCAGATGAATGATTTGATTGAAGAGGGAGAAGAAAACAGTGTACCAGTGGTACCACTGTTGATAGAAGAATAGTTGTGGTAGAGAGTGTGGCAGTGTTCTACCTTTTTCTTACAATAAGTTGTGTTGCTACTGATGTCTCTAATAAAAGGAGACTTACCCTATTAGGTTTTTGGGATGTTTCAGTAGCTTGGGGTACCAGCTCAATTACTGGTTATTAGTTTTGCTTTATCTGTTCTAGGGTTTTGAGTTTGAATGTCCTGTCGATGATGTTTAAGTGCGCTGAAACAGTGAAATCTTGAACAGTATGGTCCAAATTAAGGCCGTTTTTAACTTGATCTTGGTCTTATATATTCTCAATTGAATGACCATGTGAGGTAAATAACATAAAAAAATGAAGAGTTAGGCTATGTTAATGTGCATATTACACAATGGCCCTCTTGCTATGAAGTATTAGTTTTTTTTTTTTTTTCAGTGCAACTGAGAATCTTAAATCAGAAGTATATTTAAAAACATCTCACCACATACAGCATTAACTAAAAGCATACATATGCATAATGTAGTTAAACCACACACAACAATCCGTTTCACACTTCTATTTTCCTCTAAATTTATACACATGTACATTTTTTTTTGTCAATTTCTCTTATTTCAAAGTTGCCATTTGTATCGGAACTTCTTGAGCATCACTGATACCTTCAACTTAATTTTTGCAGAAATTTTACACACTGCCTCGTCAATTCTCTATCTGCATTTTTAATATTTTCTAACAATTCACCGAACTTATTTATTTTCTCTTCAATAGTCAAGTTCTCATGCTCCTCCATGCCGGCATCAGAACACCTTTTTAGTCGGTTGAGCTTTTCTCTTATAGAACACATTTCTTCCTCAAATTTCTCTAGTGATTCACCGAATTTAAATGACATACCTTGTCACAAATAATAATAGAGATAGCTCAAACACAAGACTCCCAAGAATCTCCCTTCCCTCCCTGATTTTTATTATTTCTGTCTTTAATCAAATTACACGGCTGTTGTTCTTCTTATATATCACACAGCTAGATATTACAATAAATCAATTACATGTGTGAAACATAGAATATTCAATCTAGCAATAGAAAGAAATCAAATACTATCTATATATAAAAGAATATATATGCTGCTCATATTTTTTTCCTTCCTCCTTTCACGTCTTCTTTCCTTCTCTGAATGGATATGGATCTTACCATATTTTGTTTGATCTTCAAATCTTCAACTGCCAAGTGTGTCTTCAACACTCCCCCTCACGAAGGCAAGTAAATATCCACCATTCCAATTTTTTCTAGCATCTCTTCGAAAGGCTTAGTGGACACTGCCTTAGTTAAGATATCCGCCACCTGTTCATTAGATCTAACAAATGGTAGAGATAAAATTTTAGAGTCAAGTTTTTCTTTAATAAAATGTCGATCTACCTCTATATGCTTCGTCCTGTCATGTTGTACTGGATTGTGTGAAATGTCAATGGCAGCCTTGTTATCACAATACAATTTCATCTCGCCTTCATATTCCACTCCTAACTCAGTGATCATTTTTCTTAACCATAGTAGTTCATAAATTCCCTTTACCATTCTCCTGAATTCAGCTTCAGCACTTAATAAGGCTACCACATTTTGTTTTTTACTTCTCCAAGTAACCAAGTTATCCCCAACAAATGTAAAGTAACCAGAAGTTGATTTTCTATCCATGATATTTCCTGCCCAATATGCATCTGTATACCCTTCGATATTTATATGGTTATTTTTTCCAAACTTGATTCCTTTACCAGGTGTCCCTTTGAGGTATCGTAATATTCTTATGACAGCCTCCATATGATCTTCACTTGGGTTGTGCATAAATTGACTTACTACCCCTACTGCATATGCTATATCTAGTCGAGTGTGTGACAAATATATTAATTTACCTACTAACCTCTGGTATCTTTCTTTGTTCGTGGGGCATTGTTCAGGACAAATTTTAAAGTTTACATTTTGTTCCATTGGGGTACTAACTGGTTTACAATCCATCATCCCAGTTTCAGCAAGGAGATCAAGTACGTACTTTCTCTGTGACAAAAATATACCTCTTCTAGTTCGTGATACTTCAATTCCCAAAAAATATTTTAGACCTCCCAGATTTTTCATTTCAAATTCCTTCGAAAGTTTTGTTTCAAGCCTTTCAATTTCAGCTCTATCATCACTTGTAATAATCATGTCATCAACATAGATGATAAGAATTGCAATTTTATCTTTACTCCTTTTAAAGAACATGGTATGATCAGAATCTCCTTGATTGTATCCAAAGTTTTTCATGGCCTTGCAGAACCTTCCAAACCATGCCCTTGGCGATTGTATCTTTCAATTTTTCCTGGAAGTTACCCTTTTGCCACCAACCTCGCTTTATATCTTTCAATTTTTCCCTCTGCATTGTACTTGATTGAATACACCCATTTACACCCAACTGTCTTTTTTTCCGGTGGTAAATTCACTATTTTCCATGTATAGTTTTTTTCCAGAGCCTGCATTTCTACATTCATTGCTTTAATCTATTTTTCACTTATCTTTGCATCTTCAACCTTTTCGGGTATGTTAACAGAAGACAATTGTTCTGTAAAAAATTTCAATGGCTGGGGTAATTTTATTGTTGATGTATAGTTTGCAATAGGATACATTATTTCTTTACTCGTCCTATCTTCCGGGATGTATCTTCTTGGGGGTTTACCCCGGTTAATACGGGAAGGAAATATAGGCTGAATCTCAGAAAAACATACCCCGTTGTTATCCTCCACAGATTGTGACCTCGGGACAATAAAATCTCATTGCATTGCCTCATTAAGATCTATCCAGGGCTTAATTCCATTTGGTGAAGTGTCTGGCTGACCTATATCTCTCGCTGGGCTCCTCTTTAGGCCCGAATTAGCTGCCAGATTTTGTTGTCTGGAATGTTTTTCATTTCCTAAACCCGAGTCAGCAGCTGAACCCAAATCCGTTGCTAGATTTTTTTCCCGAATTAGCCGTTGTACCCGAATCAGCTGTTTTACCCGAATCAGCTGCTGGAACTATACCCGGATCAGCTTCTGGACCTGTACAAGGATTAGTTGTTGAACCCGATAAAAAATCAAGATCAAAGCCCTGTTCACTACTGCTGCTGTCCTCCTGAATCAGGACTTGGATTTTGTCAAAAAATGACTCATTCCAATTACTTTCATTTTGTTTAAGTTTATGGGCACTTTATTCATCCAATTACTTTCATTTTTTTTTAAGTTTGCCCATTAACAATTTTATTAATAAAAAAGTATTTGCGAACAATTAATTTTTCATTTTTATTAAAATTAAAATGATCAATTTATTATTATTCTGAAAGTTACAATAATTGTCTTCGTTAATTTATAATACTTTATTGTATATTGTATATATTATACCAACTGCAGCTAAATTATATCCAAACATGCTTCAGTACATTTTGGTCATTAGAAATTGCATATTCTGACTTAGAAAAAAAAAAGTAATAGAGTAATTATGAGTGTATATAAGTGAGATTAAAATTTTAGAGTTATTTAGAGTAATTTGGAGAATTTTGTGAGGATAAAAATTTAGATTTTGTATTGGGGAGTTATTTGACTCGTTGTAAGTTCGGTTTTCTTATCAATGAAATTGTTAGTTGACATTTAAAGCCACTAACCTTAAAAAAAAATAATGGCTTAACCAAATAGTGAAACTAGGTACAAAATCACTTTATCGGATGGTCCAGGATCTCCTTAAAATAATAATTTTGTACCTATCTTAAAAAATAGTAAAACAAATCTAAAAAAATATAAAATTTGGTCTCCAGGCATATTTTATTATGAAGATCGTGTTGAGCGGTTCGGATAGACTATTCGGACTTTGAAAATGAAGATAAAAGAGATAAAGAATTGGGAATAAATAGGAGCATAGAAATTTGAGTGCATTTGAACCCTCCTCTATATACAATTAGTGATATATATACTTTTGGTTTCAATACTTTGGAGATATTCATCCACGGCCTTTGGGAAATTGGAAGGTGCAAATCACAATTTTGTGGATGTTAATTGTCAGAAAACTAGCTGTAGTTTTTCCAAGTAATAGAGGGTTGAGGTTAACATTGGTCATGAATCATGATCAACTCTTATCTAATCTTGGTCTTATCAGAAAAAATAGACACAGAAATCAGAATGAAATATGGGAAAATGACGTACCAGTAATGCAATTATAAAATGCATAAAAGCTTAAATAAATATATTTTCAAATCAATTTAATAATAAATTGACCACATAATTAGCTGTAATACACATAAATTAGAATATGTGATGTACATGTTTAATAATATTATCTTTAAAATTGAAGTAATCAAATAAGATGCCGTGACTTCTATTTTTCAATTTTCATATTTGTAATATTCAAGTAATTAGAGCGAGTCTCAGATTTTATTTATTTATTTATTTTTAATCAAGACTAATTAATTGGTTTGCCAATATGCAAGGGATACAGTAATCAGATAATGATATCCATTTTTTATAAAAAGGAATTATAGGATGTTTATGTGTAATGTCAACCCTTAATTTAATTAGGAAAAGATACCATCACGTCCCCACACGGCGTGGGCCAAACTCCGTCGGCCACTCCTTGATGCCGATCAGATGACTCCAATGTACCGGATATTATACTGCATTTGGTCTCATGCCCATCGGACCGCCTGGCACTCCTTGAGCTTCTGGATGTCGGGAGTACTTTTTTAAAATCAATTAACCATATGTTGATTTTTCAAGGAAATTGTCAAAATTCTAACAATAAACTACGAATAATATAATAAAAAAAAATACTACTATTAGCATTTGTTTTCGCCAAGACCAGATGCAGGGAACCTTCTTCTCTTCTCTTTCTAGTTCAAGAAATGGTTTAACTAGTCTAGTATGTAGCTTCCTCAAGGGCTGACTGGAAATTTCATACAAAACAATCTCAATTTTTTCAAAATGAAAAGGCCTAAATTGTTATAAAAAGTTAGTGGGGAATGACATTGAAAATAGTCCTTGGCTTGCTCAAAATAACATCGAAAGCAGTAGAAAAAACACAACAAATCTGCAAAATTCTTACTGGTAAATGCATTAACAGATGTGCTATGGCGATTGATAGGAAATAGAGCTACAACAGTGATGAAGCTGCAACGGTGTTAAGAAATAAAATGCATTAACACATATACTATCAACTTCGTTTTAAGACTTTCCAGTAAAAAAGCATTAGAATTTTTTTTTTGAGCAAATCAGGCAGTGGCTGCCAGATACTGAATAAATATAAAGTAAGAGCGGCACAGGATACAAAGCCATCAAACCAAAAAAGCATTAGAATTCCTTTCAAAATATTAGGTGATGATTAATCAGCCAAAAGAAAAGGGAGGTCAGCAACACAATATAATTTGAAGGGCGAAATTGTCCTTTTAATTTTATACTAATATGATATTTATTTTTTAAGTGATTATATTAATGCATTGGGATATTAATAAAATGAGTGAATTTAGATGGGGAAATAATTAATTTAAAATTTTCAAAATAATAATTACCCAAAAAGAAAAAAAGAAAAAATAATACCTCATAATTAATTACTACATAACATAGACATACAAATTCATGCATCCATACAGAGAGAGAGAGCTACCTGATTTCTCAAATTTAGCTCTATGTTTATTCTTAGTGCATCTATTATGGTAAGTCCTTAAGACGGGATCAATCTATTCAAATTTTGAAATGTTATGTCATGATGGGCTTATTGTTGTATAAAAATCCCACAAAAGGCAAGGAGGGATTTTGTACATGGGCCCTCATTACTGTTCTAATATTAGTCTATTTTGGGCCTAGCCCAACATGTTTTGGGCCTAAAGTTATAAAAGGAAAAATAGTACAAGGTAGGTTCCGCTGTGTATATCATACATCAAACTTCCAAACCTCACTTGGTTAATTAATATTCACCAGACATATCAGCAAATATATAATAATTCTTTGAATCTGTCATCATCAGTTTGTACTTTATACACCATGCCAAGCATCAGAAAAACGCAGAATTATCTATCAGAAAACTTCTACTCCTAAAATTGGCTATTCAACGTTAATTAATGCTTCCTTTATTAAATTGAGATTGGAAAGTTCCACTCTAAGAAATCATCACATATAGACGGCTGGGTAACTTTTCCTTATTTGCAAACTGATAGGCTAAATAATGCGTGTTAGGGAGAGGACATCTACTTATTTTTTCCAGAATGGGTCCTGTGAAAGTTGTAATTGCATCCTACGGGCATTTATGAAACAAAAAAAAAAGAGTTGGTCTCGTTTTAAAATATTCGGATTTTGATAACCACTGTCAGTTTCTATTTTTTATTAGCACTGTTACTTTATTACTTTTTAATATACATGAAATTCTCTGGACAATTTTTTTTATACTTTCACTATCGAGAAAAAAGAAATTTAGTAAGCAAATACTAATAAAATTTCTTGTTTCCTATTTTGCAAAATAAAAAGTATAAATATTATGGGCAGGTGTTAATCGGTTAAAAACTTGCATTGGGCCATATGCCCATATCTAATGTCAAATCCGGAGAAAAAATATAATAAAATGGACGAGAAGTTCCAGTAATGTGCGAAATAACGAAATATTAATTAAATTGAAAAGCGGAGTTAACACTATAAATACTAATCTACATGCAAATATTCTTTTCTAGCTAACAACGCACACAAATTATATGGTTCCTCATTTCCCAGTTCCTGCATTTGTCCTGATGGCAACCTTCATAGATATAAATACTTAGAAGACAATACATTAACACTTGAAAAATAAGATATTAATACTTCAATACATAACTTGTTATGATTATTCCTTTTTCAGTCCCCTAATCGTTCATGCATCAACATTCCTCTAATGAAGTAGTGGAGACCCCGTATCACCTCATCAATCTTCTCAAATTGCCCCCGTGTCAATTTTTTTCTAACAAAAATAGTTAACTACACAAGTATAAATACTTTAGTGCATATGTATAAATACTTACAATACTTGATATTAATACTTTCAAACGTCATCTAGTGTCATATATAAAAAATACTTACAAGTATAGGTATAAATACTTGCATGATTAGATATGAAATATTTGTGTGATGACGAATCGAAAGTACGTAATCATGGATCTCATTTTAAAGATAAAATTTCATAAAAGACGTTTTTGGTTTTAGATTTACAAACAAAATTCTTCACAGATCGTTAAAAATATGAACAAGATTGAAAGTAGAAAAAACTGACCTCTAAAAACATGTATGGTTCCCTCATGTAGTTTGAGTGGTCCTCCACAGGTATTTATGGTACAAGTACGTTGGAGAGATTTTGTTGAAAAGACAATTTTTTATATAAAAATTGTTCACCTCATAAGTATAAATAATTTTGTGCATATATATATCAATACTTTAAAAAAAATCAGTGCTGAAGTTTTTGCGGTCCCCCGGATAGTTATGATGCGGGTACAATGAGAATACTGTTATCAGCTTCCTTTTAAAAAATCATTTTGTACAACACTGCAAAATAATTTTTTTTTTAAATATTAGTGCAACAATGTAATTTCTCAACCTTTATTTTTTTAACATCTTGAATATGGGCTAAACAAATTCAAACATCTTATTTAATTACAAATTTGGAAGTTCAATGTAGTGCTATAAAATATTAAATGAAGGTCAACGGTCCAAATTTATATATTTCAAAGCCAATCTAACAATTTTGAGTCAAGCTTACTGTTGAAAATGATACTCGCGGTATATTTTACTATTTACTAAAAAAATATGAAGTACATATTTACTCATTATTACTAAAATAAAAATATGTAATATGTTTAACATAAATATTAAGTTTTTAAATTGGTTCGTTTATGAGGACAAATAGTTTTTATATCTATTTGTGATGCATATACTGTGACATACTGCTTAGTTTTTTTTTTTTCATGAATGGTAAAATAAGAACTTTATAAATTTAAAATGAGTTTTAATAGAAAAAACAATAAATTAGTGAAATTGGGAAATTTTTTAAATTTTAAAGATAAATATGATATTATGAAATTTAAAAGAGGAAATATGTAATTTCGATACTTTTGATGGGTATACATGAAATTTTTCCTTGAATTAAAAAAAATATAGCAAATAATCATTTATTTGTATATTATTTTATTTAAGCATAATAAATTTGTTTAATATTTAATCAGTTGTCAGTAGAGGTTTACTGATCAGATTGGTTGGATTTTGTGTATATTTTGAATCCGATCCAAAATCGTTAGCAGTACGTGATTGGTGCATGTGTGAGAGAGGTCTTCAACCGAATTGAAGATTGAAGACAATAATAGTCATTCACTTGGATGTATTTAGCGAATTAATAAATCCGGAGAAAAATATAATATAATTTGGGAAAGTTTTATGCTGATGTTGGCTGGAACTGGGACCAAATACAAATAATGCAATATTTCATTTTCAGAATTTGTGAAGTTGAGATTTAAATTAATTAAGGGAGCGAGGATATTCATGTGAAAAGCTCTTCTTCATTGTCTATAATACATTAAAATTGTTTTGGCTACAGTACAGTAATTAATTTTAATTAAAATCTGAAAATTAGTTGGATGTCTCTCACTTCAAAATATTTAGGGATAAAACAATCTTTTCAAATTAGTTGGATGAAATATTTAGGGATAAAACAGTCTTTTACCCTAACTAATTTAGGGCTTGCTGCAACCGTTTCATGAGGGCCTCCAACTCAGCTAACTCCACATCAGCACATAATATACCGATCTTTGACAATTGCTCCTCTTTAACGGGGGAATGGAATTCAGAGTAGGTCCGATGCCCTCATGAAAATGACCATTTTCAAATTAGTTGGCTCGATGGGTGAAATGACCATTTGATTGTATCAAGATCCATGCTAAGTGTATTAAAATTCGTGTAGATCTGTTTCAATTTCCGTGCACACTAATTTTGATGTTAATTGTACGGTGTTAGAGGTAATTGAACCTAAAAGTAGGTCCGATGTTCATCGGACCTACTCCTATCATGGGGGGAATGTTCTCTCTACCGTATACATCCTCTTAATTTATTTGCGGGGCACCATCTTCAATCAGTACACATTCCTGCTTGAACGATTTCTCCATAAATTTCTTCTTCACTTAATTTTCCAATCTAATTAAAACACTCTCCATTTTGTGTCTCATCGTATCTCAATTTCTTCATCACTTAATTCTCCTCTTTTATCGTATTTCAATGAGGCAAGCCGCCGAGGAAGAGAACCAGCAGCCCTCCGCTGTAACTTCGCAAGGTATAATTTCTCTCCAATCTAATTATTCATGTTTGATATTCTACTATTTAATGTTGTCTCTTTTATTGCTAATTAAAATATTACCGCTGGAATTGTATTGCTTTGCTTATTTGAAATCTGTACCCTTTTCATAACTTCTGTTTTTAATATAAGAAATGGCTAACGGGTTTTAGTGATAAAAAAAAATAAAAATAATCCTATTTAAATTAATATATAGGTAATACGGTGTGAAAGATATAATTAAGCCTACTGTATAAAAATCAATTTAACCAGATTATATGTTTGCTTTATGAGCTGTATAAAAGGGCTGGAACTCTTAAAACATAAGCAGCTCAATTTTTTTTACAAGAAGCTCAATTTTTTGACAAGAAGTTCAATTTTTTTTTGACAAGAAGCTCAATTTTTTTATATAGAAGCTCAATTATTCTACAAAAAGCTCATTTTATTTTAACGAGAAGCTCAATTTTTTAATAGAAGCTCAAATTTTTTAATAGAAGCTCAATTTTTTTACTAGAAGCTCAATTTTTTTACAAAAAGCTCAATTTTTTTACAAGAAGCTCAAATTTTTAATAGAAGCTCAATTTTTTTTACAAGAAGCTCAATTTTTTTAATAGAAGCTCAATTTTTTTACAAGAAGCTCAATTTTTTAATAGAAGCTCAATTTTTTTACAAGAAGCTCAATTTTTCTAATAGAAGCTCAATTTTTTTACAAGAAGCTCAATATTTTTAATAGAAGCTCAATTTTTTTACCTCAATTATTTTACAAGAAGCTCAATTTTTTTAATAGAAGCTCAATTTTTTTTACAAGAAGCTCAATTTTTTTTAATAGAAGCTCAATTTTTTTGACAAGAAGATCAATTTTTTTACCTCAATTTTTTCACAAGAAGCTCAATTTTTTTTACAAGAAGCTCAATTTTTTACAAGAAGCTCAATTTTTTTAATAGAAGCTCAATTAGTTTACTAAAAGCTCAATTTTTATACAAGAAGCTCTATTTTTTTACAAGCTTTATCGAAATATTTGTTGGATTATTTTAATAAAACATAATGAGAGACAGAAAACTCTTAAAATTCACGAAAAAGGGCTGGAACTCTTGTTTTTTTAGAGTTAGTGGAAATTTTTCACTCAAAAATATATTGATAAAGAAGAGTATTTACATAATCTTACGTCAACCCAGTGGTTTCCGTATAGTGCCTAAATACTCTGAAACTATTTTTCTTCCTGCTCCCAACAAAAGGTCTCATAATGGAATTTTCTTTAGAAACCATAATTAAAAAAAAAATTACCAAACCAACTAAAATAGTTTTTACAAAAATCAGAAGAACTGAATTGCCATTTTGATCCGAATTTTTTTTATGTACTAAATTGCCATTTCGGTACGAAGTGTTTTCATGCTAAAAACCAGTGTTCTAAATAGCTAGCTATAGCTTTTTCAGACCATAAAAGTTACGCTATGAGATAAAAGTGCGCTATTTCAGCTACGGATGCTATAGCTGTAATAGCTGACTGTTTTTATCGCCATGCGCTATTGCTACCGCTATGCTACATGAGCTTCTGTACTTTTGTTCATATTTTTGATACTACATGATTTGCTATAATAAGTATGCTAAAACCAAACCATGTTCTTTTATTTCTATTTGTGATTTAGTCTCTTATTCTATATCGGAAGATATTCAAATATTAATTATTTCTTTTGTTTTCTCTTCTAGTATTCACATGTAAAATTATCGCCATTCATTTCATTAAAAGCTAATTTTGATTATTATAATATATAAAATATTAAAATAAATATACTAACTTTATTTCACTTATAAAATTAATTTATTTTCATCTATTATAATATGTAATACTATAAAGTATGAACTATTAAATAATGTTACCTTGTATATCTTTTTTTTTTCCTTCTTATTTGCATGATTGAAAAAAATATAGACTTAAATCAGTTATCATTTAGTTATTACCTCAATTCTCTAATGTTGATCATGTTGATAATTAGTAGAAATATAGACAGTAAATTTTGAAAAATAAAAAAAATGCTATGTATAAAAGCTTCTGCTATAGCTGCGCTATTCGCTATAGCTTTTTTTGTTGTCTCCCAGCTATGCCACTATAATCGCTATTTAGAACCTTGCTAAAAACTAATTTACTCTATATGAAAACTTGTAAAAACATCTCGTACCGAAATAGCGATTCAATACATAAAAAACTCTTTCAGAAATGACAACTCGATTCTTATAATTTTTTAAGTAAGCATAAAGCTACGATATATTTAATTTATTCTGTTTAGTTATGCTGGTCTCATAAAAATAAGCATGCAATTTTAGGCATGAATAATAACAGAAGTTATGAAGGTAAGGAAAGACAAGGAGTTATATTTTCTCAAAAAAATATAAAGGTCAATTTAATTACCCATAATATTTTTGTAACACTATACAAAATGCGTATATAAAATTAGTAACTAAAAGTAACGTACGAAACGTTTGAATGTATATGAGTAAAATAATTAAGTGAAATTATAGTTAAATATGATAAATTGATTGTTTGGAAATCTATTTAACTGAGATAAAGTTTGTATAATGAGATACATCGAAATGAATTTCTAAAATTCAGAATTGACACGAGAAATAGATATAATAGAAAATTAATACATGATAATATATAATTGGACTAATTTGCAAACTTTGATAACTTAAAGGGTAACTATGAGAAAATACAAAATTATGAAACGAAAAGAAAAAAAAAATGACCAACGTGGCATGAAGGCCACGCGTCCCTCACTGGTTCACACCCCACCTTAATACCCCTTAATTAATGGTACTCTATCTCTCTCTCTTTTAAACTTTCCATTTTCATTTAATTTTTCTTTTCCTCTTTCCGTTAGGCAACAGAGATGAATATCTCTTGAAAAGAAACTATGTTATTAGATTGATATTTATTCTTTGTTTCTTCTTGGAAATTCAAGGTTGACACTATATAGGTATTTCATTTCTCTATATTGCTCTTCCTTAATCTAATTTAGACTTTTGACAGAATATGAAAATCAACAAGTTAAAGCTTGCTAAGAAAATTAAAAGGATTATTGGGTTATGATATTTGAAGGAATATTGGTTTAACATATTGAATAAGACAAGCTAAAATTTTGTGGGAATTTAATTGAAAATTTGTTTAATAAGTATTCTAAAGGATTTGCTTAAGAGGTTTCCCTTTTACCCCTGTGTTCCTTAATTGAATTTGAACATGAAAAATTGTTATGGTGTTTACCTCTGTAACAAGATTACTTGGGTGATTCAATTGAAAACTGGTACCGATCCGTGTCGGTTTAAATTGGTTACTGGTATACTTATATGAGCTTTTAGGGGTTTGATTGCAGGATAAATAGAATAGGAAGGGTGTAATTTGCAAAAGCACAGTGAATTGGTAAATTGAACTCGTCAGGGGGTCTTAGTGCAAATCCATATATATAGATTAGTTGGAATTTTAGATAATGAAATTGATTTGGATTTGAGGCTTTCGGATTTGAATAATAAATTAATAAGGATAAATGAATTGGATTGAATTTGTGGAGTAGCTTGAGATTTTTGAATTGAAATTAAATTAAATAAAACAAAACAGAGATTAAGGAAATGATAAACTAATTAATAAAAGATATACTAATCATTTTAAATGGGTACTTTTATTTATTAAATAGTGATTGAGAATGATAGTAAAAGAACTTAAAGATATATATTATTTGACATAGGCGTAAAGAGACTGACGAGACAGAAAGTTTGGAATGTACAGACTGCTAATGACTTCATCTGGTGCCCTACGATATCAGGTGCGAGGTTATTGGATTAGTCTGAGATTCATAACTAGGAATTAAATCGTAACTCGCTGTGCATTTTGAATATTTGATTGACTGCATTGATTGAACTATTGCATCATATGCATAGCCCAATACAATTGAAACTGAATTACAGGTGAGTCTGTTGACTGTCATGTTGATATTGTTTATCGATTGATTGATTCTTATTGCAAATGATTGATTGAAACCACAGTGACTAAATTGATTGAATATTGAATACTGTAATCCTTGAACCTCCATATAGTGGAGAAAAATGATTAATATATATCGTAAAGTCTAGCTAGCTACTAGACTTTACTCCAGGACCCTTATGCGCATATGGTGAATGGCCCCAACTGAACCCAGTACCTGTTGGGTAGGGGATATTAAATAAATATGAATTATGACTGTACGACTAATGAACTGTGGTAACTGTCTTATCAATGATTTTCTTTCGATAATGACAGTACTGTGATATTGATTTCGTATTGTTTCTGCTAACCGATTGTCAAGATAGTTAGAATTGTCTTATCATCGATTTTCTTTCTGATACTGACGGTAGTGAGATATTAATTCTATATTGTTTCCATTAACAAATTGTCAAGATGGATAGAACAGTATAAGCCCTAACACGACTGATACTTGTTCTGGTATCTGTCAGTGTTACCAGACTAGAAATTATAAATGTAAGAAACCAAACGTTACCAGACTTTATGGTTTAAAAGATTTTGACCCAAACCATTTATTCTGATAAGATCCTTAGAGTTCTGATTTATTTGTGAAATTCGTGTTGTTCAATTAGATACTGTTATTGAGCATTTGCATTCGTCATTTTAAAATGAACTGTTAATTTCTCGTGCGGTGATTTCATTCCGAATATGGATTTTCTTCGAATCCAATAATCTGAGTGGCAATCAGCACTGAGAAATAATTTATTATTTCTCACTCGTTTCCCCTTGTGGGTTACAGGTTTATTAGACGAAGATTGAGAAACGTTTTTGGGACTTTAATTGACAGCAGGGCCACCTAAAGGATTGAGATTTGGGATTATTTTATCTGACATGTTGCAGAAAATTCATCTAGCATCATCCACTGTAAAATGTCAGATAATTATTGTAAATAAATTGAAATGTGGAAAAATAATGGATGCTATTGGCAATGCATAAAAAGATCCATGCCTTGTGTTATGTGAATTGATATGGAAAAATAGACGTGGTAGAACTATCGCACCTCCGTATCGGGGGTGTGACAATTTTGGACTAAACGAAATTGCAAATTCTTATAAATCTTGAAAATTAATGATCCTCATTCTTTACATGTAGATCTGCTCTTAGATATATAAATTTATACATAAAATTAAGCCCCGTGTAGTGTAATGTGATGAGCAGATATTAAAAGTTTCTGATTAAAAAAGCGAATGAATTATGTTGTTTTTAATTGTTAAATATTATTTTCTTAATTCCTTTGATGTTTTGATCTTAAAACAAGCGAACACAAAAAAAACAAAACAAAAATTGTCTACACGAATTGGGTCGAAAAACAAGCCAACAAACACAATTCAGTATTTTCATTTCAAAGTTTAATATTTTTTTGGAGTAATGGTAACCGGTAGGTGGTCAAGTCATGTAATTATTTAATATACACAAAAAATTGTTTTTTTTTTTTGAATTTCAAATCTGCAACTTTTTACACAGAGAGTATTGTCTTTATCGCTAGATTAAAAACTGATTCTCAACATCAAAATTTAATATATTATTGCGAAACAAATTGAGCTCCTAAAAAGACATATATTGTCTTCGTTTCTTTCTCTTTTTTTTCTTCGAACCAAGATGTGAATGCATTAGGTGAAATTAGATTTTTTTTTTTTTTTTTTAATCTCCAAAGCACCTGCCCACATGAGAGGAGCTAATTAGTATTACCTCAATAAACACCAAGTATAACGCCTGAAAATTATACAACAATAGAAAATAAATTAAGCATTGTTTGTTAGGCCCCACTAACGTTTGAAAATTGTAGGTTTCATTAATGGGTTCGCTAGGCCAAGCCCATATTACATATTTGGACCGACCATCTAAACATTGATATCGACTAATGGCAATTCAGACCGTTGGACTGCATTATTTCCTATTGAATTTAGACCGGGAGCAGTTAAAAAAAAATTCTTCTTGGTTTGGTTAAACATATCAAATTTATTCAATCACTCCCTCTTAATTTAGACTAATTTAGATTAATTCCACCAACTAACATCTGATTAAATAAATTTCAAGAAAAAATGAAAAATAAATAGGAAGATTGTCTAAATTTTCCATCCAATACTGTTGAAAATTGAACCCACCAAAAGAATAGTTTAGATATTTCTAAGACTGAATTTTGTACTCAATAGTTTAATTTTTAAATGGAAAAATGAAAAATTAATCACAAAAATTTAAGCTCCTTAAATATAGGAGTCACCGCAGGTGTATATAAAAAAATTGGGTTACTTTGCTGGATCCGAATTCAGTGGCAACCGGGACCTGGATGTTATTCAAATAAACCAACTTAACATTAAGACACATATTGAAAGAACGTTTTGCAAATAATGTTTTAAAGAACCCAAAACACTTCCCTGGAACTTTTTTATTTTGTTAATGTTATATTTTGTGTTCCAAATAGAGAAGGAAATACGTGACACGTCGTGATTTGGTCACGTGACGTGATTAACTTTTTTTTTCACGTTACGTGACGTGATCAAAATGGTGGTGGATGGTCACGTCACGCGTAGTCACGCCGTGACCATACGTGATGTGATCACACGTGTCGTGACGTAAATTAACCACGCCATTTTTTTATATTTTAATTTAAATTGTTGAAAATTTAGAAAAAAAAATATGAAAAATTCTAAAATAAGTAAATAATGTTGCAAAGATTATTTTTTTTTTAGGAAAGGATGTTGAGCATCTGATATTCAAATTACAAACATTCATTAGACTAAACTAGAGAAAATAAAAATCAGTACTACGTAAGTACCAGTATCACCGAACCTACACTAAAAAAAATCTGAATACTCTATACATACTAAAAAAGTTTGATACTCTATATTTTATACCGTGACGTGACGTGACGTGATTGGTTCGCGTGACATGACGTGACGTGTAATTTTTGCCCGAATGCGGTCACGTCACGCGACACGCGAGTCACGTCACATAATCGACACACGTGACATGACGTGACTAGTCACGCCGTGACAAATTTCCTTCTCTAGTTCCAAATAACAAAATATAACATTAACAAAAGTTTCGAAAGTTTTATAAAACCTCAAGTATTTGGAACACAAAATATAAAATTAACAAATAATAGATGAATATTACCTAAAAGTGATCTTCACCAACATAAAAATAGTGACTCAAATTTACTTGACCATAAGATTTTTTTTTTTTAAATTCAAAAAAAATTGTGAATCATGTTCAAATTTTCTTAATTATAGTGGTAAAATCATATCCCATCAGCTTTTATTTTTCGGATACAATACGATCCGATATTAGACTGGTACGGATATTCGCTTTCTATAATAGTGAATAACATAATTTTTTTCATAATATATATTAAACGGTAAATTTTATGAAATACCCCACTTCTCAAAAAGTTCAATCAAAATACCCTTCCTCCAAATTTCTTGATAAAATACCCCTCTGGAACCTACATTTACTCCTCTTTACTCTCATTGTTTTGACCTAGATTTTTTTTTTATAGCTCTTCTGTTAATTCACCTGTTCCAGTTTGTTGGTTTTGTCTTTTTTTCAGTAATTTTGCTCATGTATTTTCAGATGTGCGAATTGTATTTGGTAATTGCTTAAAAGAATCATATGTTCCTGAAATTGGCCATGATCGGAAGCAATGATGAAGGTGAAATGAACCCAAATTAGTTGATTTCATTGACGAGAAGAAGAAAATTAGTTGAGTGAAACGATAAAGGAGAAATGAATAGAAATAATTACGATTTAAAATTGTTTGATCGGATCCATTATATTAACGAGAAGAATTCATTGACAAGAAGAAAAATATCATCCATATTTTCATCAAATTTACAAATGTTGCCATCAAAATTAGTTAATTATGCACCCAAATTACAAAAATATTTAACTGAATGTAATGAATTAGCAAAGCATGGAGTTCGGTTCTAAAGCTCTTATTATTTTGAGATGCATGCACAGGTGGAAGAATTTACAAAGGCAGTGATGCAAGAATCAGAGGATCAAATTTATGGTGGAAACACCAAAAAGCTCCTAAAGTTACGTTAGATGTTGTCAAGGATGGTAATTTCAACCTTTATGTGATGTGGAAGGTCCTTATCTCTTAGACTCTTGCCTTTGAGATTTTTTTTTTTTTTTTTTTCCTGTTGAACGCTGGAATGGACGAAGAAAAGATGCACCAGATATTGATATTATAATAGCTAGTATGGTGCCATCCTTAGATGTTGCTTTTGAATGCTAATCTCTCTAAGAAATTATTATCTTCGAATTATCTCTCTCTGTTTTTTTTTGGAAAGATTGACGGGGCTAACACCGTCATATTTATTTATACCCTACTTTAAATAGAAATTGTTCAACATGACCACCAAAGTTAGGTTTTACTAAATATACCCAAACCGTCCAATTATTGGCTGATTCTTAATTTTTAATGGGAACTGGCCAATAATTGACCGAACCTTAACTTTTTTTTTTTTTGGAAAAAGTTATAATTTTTTAATAAAATATTAGAAATATTCTTTTTATTTCTTTGAATTATATAGAATACGATATAATTTGATTTATTAGAAATACTACAACAAATAATCCGGATCAATATTTTTCAGATCGGATTTTTCATAGCTGTAAGAAAAATTAAAATATTTCTTTGTGTGTTTATTGGAAAAAAATAAAAATACTTTGAATCTTAGTTATTGATCTCTATTCAAAAGTCACTTCTAGATAAATATTTCTTCTATTATCAAAAAAATAAAAGCTATCTCTACAACTGTGTCAGAAGTTTTTAAAACTATTTTCTTTTTTTATGAAATTGAGATTATATTTTATTTTTTATTAAAATATTAGAAATTTTTGATCCAGATCAATATTTTTTAAAAAGACTGAAACAGAGTTTTATTAATTGAGAAATTGAGAATAATATATAATTTAGAGTCCTTAACTTTTTTTTTTAGAAAAAATTATAATTAATTTATTTTTTATCAAATATTCGAAATTTTTTATATGTTTCTTTAAAATTGGATAGAACAATATATAGTTTAATTTATTAGAAAGACTGAAACAAATAATCCGGATCAATATTTTTTAGACCGGATTTTTCGCGGCTGTAAGAAAAATTGAAATATTTATTTTATGTGTTATTGAAAAACAATAAAAATGCTTTGAATCAAAGTTATTTATCCCGGATCAAAATTCACCTCTAAGTAAATATAGAAAATAGTTAAATTTTTTTATTTTTGAAAAAATAAAAAAATTCCGATGGTGTGTCAGACAACAATTGCTGAGAATTGATTTTTTTTTCAAAAATAGAAAAATTCAATTATTTTCTATATTTACCTAGAAGTGGCTTTTGATCGGAATGAATAACTCAGATTCAAAGCATTTTTATTTTTTTTCAATAACACACAAAAAACATTTCAATTTTTTTTACAGCCACGAAAAGTCCGGTCTGAAAAATATTGATCCGGGTTATTTGTTTCAGTTTTTCTAATATATTAAATTAGATATTATTCTATCTAATTTAAAGAAACATATAAAATTTTCAGATATTTTATAAAAAATAAATAAATTATAATTTTTTCAAAAAAAAAAAAGTTAAGGACTGGCTAATTATTGGCCGGTTCCTATTAAAAATTAAGGACCAGCCAATAATTGCCCGGTTTGATTAGATTTAATAAAATCTAATTTTGGTGGTCATATTTGACAATTTCGATTAACATATTACAATATTTATATTTGATAACGCGTTAACATAATTTATTCGTCATGCAACTTTAAAGACAAACTAATCTTTAGCCCTGAACCATTAATCTTTCAAACATTAAAAGTGCATAGTTCGGTTTAAACTAGATGCCGTGTCAAATATAACAAAATTTATAAATAATTCAATTTGAACATTTCTTATAATTAGAGATGATTAAGTGACGGTGCATGTAATATCTAAAACTTATGTGTCAAATTATTTTCTGATCTACATACAAATAACATATGATCTCATCTTAGCATCATACAATTACCAACATCAAGATAATTATATACTGGTAAAAAAAGAGTTGATTGAACTAAATATAATATTTAACGGGCCTATATATAGAGTCAAAAGAAAATTAATGATCTAATTTGACATGTAATTAGTTTAGGGGCCAAAATAGGGTTTTTCTTTGCCAAATTAATAGTTTATCTTTTGCAGAATCAGTTCATCCATACAAGTATTATTCTCAAGTAAACTAATATTATTGACAATGATTGTTGAAAAAATTGTAAAATATTTTTATTGAATTTGCTGGTTAAAATAAGGTTGACTCCTGATTAATTTTCCATTATCGGAAAAACTTTCATACATCATATTAGTATAATTGATACTTGTAGTATAATAAATTTTATATAGTTTTTTTTTTTATAAATTATGTAGTTGCACTTTTAAAAAAAAATTAGCTTAATGGTCTTATAAATTCAGTACCGTGAGTAGTGTATTACAAACGGGCAGGGCCGGGCAGGGCAGGGCGCGGGCATGCGCGGGCACAGGCGGATGCGGGCACGGGCGTCACGGGCACACGGGCACACGGGCACACGGGCGCGGGCACCGCGGGCATTTTTTTCAAAAAATCTGCCCTGCCCGTTTAATGCCCGTGCCCGCCGCAGGCGCGCGGGCAGGACGGGCCGGACACCGCGGGCAGGGCAGGGCAAAATTTTTTTTTTTTTTTCTGTTTTTTTTTCTGTTTTTTTTTTTTCTGTTTTTTTTTCTGTTTTTTTTTTCTGTTTTTTTGTTATAATAAAATATAAATTAAAAATTTCTTAAATCAATTACTTTAAAAATAATATGTCAAATGAATTTAAATTGGCATGAATTTGGATTTATAATTTATTGGTTTTCAAAAAAAAAACAGAAAAAAAAACCGAAAAAAAAACAGAAAAAAAAATAATTTGAATAGGTTAAATCAATTACTTTAAAAATTCAAATCTAATTACTTTAAAAAAATCTAACATATTCAATTACTTTAAAAAAATCTAACATATTCAAAACAATTACTTTAAAATAAGAAAATATAAGAAGTTTTATAAAACTCCATATTAAAGTCGAAGGTTCAAAACTTAATTGGAGATCTCTAATGGATATTAAAAATATTTGAATGGTTTGATCTCAACTTTATTAAAAAAAAAAAAACACCATATTAGAACTACTTTTATTAAATATGATTTTCCAAAAATTCAGTAAAAGAAATATTATCATGCCTTTCATCAATAAAATAGAATTATTCTAAGATACTAATGACAACATATCATGTGATGTGCTAGTAATTTAAATCAAATTTTTTTTATGTTCAAATGGTATACTCAAGTAGGATTCAAACATCACATCCTTTATCTTAATCTTCGTTTTAAATATTTAAACATTCGATCTGAACTGCTCAATATGATCTCCATATTAAAGTGTTCTTGGAGACCAAATTTTATAAACTTTTTAAATATGATCTCCATATTAAACTTTTTTGATTGATATTAATGTTGTTAATAAAAATTTCGGCAATATTCCAATTTGAGTGTCATTGATATTTCATAAAAATGGTCATTCTATCTCTGTTATTAATTTTTTTTATGTTGATGGCGGCTTCCAATTTTAAGGAATAAAATTAAATTGAAAAATTGTTGATATTGTGCAAAGCAAATTGAAAAAAATATATATTGATTTTAACATTAATAATACTTATGAAATAAAACAAGGTAACTGTGTACTAGCGGCGGAGGGATGGGTCGCAGATCGTTACACTGTGTACTAGCTCGAGGTGACCATCGTGGATCGGGCACTTCCAAAGGGTCCACACCGGGGGCTGGCCTTCGGCTCTAGGTTCGGTATCCATACATTCAGGATGAAAGTGGTACCTGCAGCGGCTACACTGTATCATGTACTTCTTTAAGCCTGGCTTGACGCACAAGCGACAGATTCGCTCGGGATGACCATTGAGTGGTGCTCTAGGGGGAGTGCGCGGAGGGTCTAACATCTTCACATATTCAAAAAAATAAATCTAACATCTTTTATTAACCTATTAAAAATAAATCCGAAATTAGAAAAAAAAATCTAACCTATTCAAAACAAATCTAATTACTTCACATATTCAAAAAAATAAATCTAAACCCTTCTATTAACCTATTAAAAATAAATCCGAATTTTTAAAAATAAAATCTAACATATTCAAAACAAATCTAATTACTTCATATATTCAAAAAAAATAAATCTAAACCCTTTTATTAACCTATTAAAAATAAATCCGAAATTAAAAAAAAATCTAACCTATTCAAAACAAATCTAATTACTTCAATATTCAAAAAAATAAATCTAAACCCTTTTATTAACCTATTAAAAACAAATACGCAAACACGCAAACGGAATTTTTAAAAATAAATCTAACCTATTTTTTTGAACCTATTAAAAATAAATCAGAATTTCAAAATAAAATATAACATTTTCTAAAATAAATCTAATTACTTCACATTTCAAAAAAAACAAATCTAACGTATTTTTTTGAACCTATTAAAAATAAATCCGAATTTCAAAATAAATTCTAACATATTCTAAAATAAATCTAACTACTTCACATTTCAAAAAAACAAATCTAACCTATTTTTTTTAACCTATTAAAAATAAATCCGAATTTCAAAATAAAATCTAACATATTCTAAAATAAATCTAACTACTTCACATTTCCAAAAAATAAATCTAACCTATTTTTTTAACATATTAAAAATAAATCCGAATTTCAAAATAAAATCTAACATATTCTAAAATAAATCTAATTACTTTACATTTCCAAAAAATAAATCTAACCTCAAATATAACTACTTAACAAATTTAACAAATCTAATTACTTAACATTCAATAAATCTAACATTCAATTTAAATTCTAAATTTATCTACAAAAAAAAATCTAACATCAAATTTAATTTTTAAATTACTCTACAAAAATAAATCTAACATTCAATATTTCAATCTAACAAAATTTAATCTAGCAAAATTTAATCTAACAAAATGTAATCTAACAAAAATTAATGTTACCTTTTTAATTTCGCGGGAAAATCTTCGAGAATAACTTCGTAATTCCGTTTCCGTGTTTGCGTTTGCGTATTTGTTAAACAACTATATTTTTTTTAACAATAAAATTAAAATTGGAGAATAATAAAAATATTGAGATTGAGATTGAGAGAATGAGAGATGAAAATATTGAGAGGAATGGGTGTATATTTATAGAATTTTTTTTGGAGGGATTAAAATATGAATTTCAAAAAAAAAAAAAAAATTTGAGAGGTGGGGCAGTGGGGGTCTGGCTGGGGGGAGAAGGAGGGGTGGGGAGGGGGGGGGGGGGGTGGGGGGGAAATCAAATTCAAAAAATTTGAATTTTTGGAAAAAAAAAAAAGGGCGCGGGCACGGGCGCGCGGGTGCGGGCGGCGCGGGCACGGGCAACGGGCACGGGGGGCCGGGCAATCACGGGCGGGGTTCCAAAAAATCGTGCCCGGCCCGTTTAACGCCCGCGCCCGCGTGCCCGCGGCTGCCCGCGGTGCGGGCGCGGGCAGGACAGGCACGGGCACGGGCAGGGCACGGGCAGGGCGCGCCCGCGGGGGCAAAATTAGAACACTAACCGTGAGGCTTCTTTATTAAATAAAAAATATATACGATATTAACTAATCTCACTCGGTCAACAAAAAAAGAATAGTCGGAATTTTGTTAATTTGAGAAATGGAGAGATAGGTGGGGTCCGGGCTTAGCACAGTAACCTGGGGACAAATTAATGATTGATATGAGGAATTATGAAAGGGTGCGTATCCTCTGAGATATCTCAATTTTTGCGTGACCGACGTGTCCGGTGTCTATTCGGGGAAACCTAGGGGGCTAGTATTATTCGAGCTTTGAGCTTCGTGCAGAACGTATTTGAACGATTGAGATATTCCAGAAAGTCACGCAAAGTTTGAGATATCTCAGAGGATGCGAATTCATTATGAAAGGAGTGGATTGAAATGTTGGAAATAAATATGCTGCGATTCTTAAGGAATCGCAAGACCCTGTTTGTCCATATCCAACCATTAATGTTTTTTGAGATTCTTGCAGAAAAATCAATTTATTTAGAGATTCGTGCTTTCCAAAAGATTAATGGTTGGATATGGACAAGCAGGTCCTGCGATCTCCTTTAGAATCGCAGCAGATTTATTTCCTGAAATGTTTCCCTTTGCCACTTGGCAGTTGCAGGAGGCAGACCTCTCGGCCTTCATATATACTAGATGGAGGCCTCGCGTTGCTTCGGCGGTGGGACTGAAGGAAGAGTATTGAGGTAACAGTTATAACGGCTCATCATCTCGTAGTAGCAGTTCCATTGTCCTTTTTTTCTCGCTTCATCTCCCTTAGTTTTTTGAAATTAAGAGAATTGAGGTAAAGTTATAGAGACCTTTCTACTTAAATGAGTACAATATAAAATTGATAAATGGAAGAAGATAATCAGCACTGAATTTGTAAACTCTTCTATTTATGATTGACACATTAAGATAGCAATAGATTGTC
The DNA here is from genome assembly GCA_964058825.1 of Carex arenaria. Lineage (NCBI taxonomy): Eukaryota > Viridiplantae > Streptophyta > Magnoliopsida > Poales > Cyperaceae > Carex > Carex arenaria. The sequence continues at coordinate 179,213 of CAXKVW010000201.1, forward strand.
ATAACCAAAAACACCTGATAGATGCTCTTTTTCATGTCCACTTTGTTTGTTGTCATTATTATTTTTTGTTTAGAATTTAATTTGGAGGTATTGAATGTTTCTTCTTATGCTAAAGCTTACATGAATTTTACATTTTGTAGAAATATATAAAAGATAAATTATATCTCAAATATCTCATACTATTCAGTCATGGAGGTGTCATATACTAAAAGAAAGGGAAACTTACCCTTCTAGCAAATTTTAGGCAATTGTCATGATCCTAAGTTCATCTGCATATAAAAGATCAACCCATCACTTGCTGCTTTTATGTACGCCAAAAAATAATGCAAAATTAAACCAAACATAAAATAGATGTCCAGATTTGAGTACAAAATTCATAACAGAGTAATCTTTTTGACACTTAAGGTAGGTCACTGGCATTAGATCTTTCAAGCTTATTTTGCACATTCTTGGCATTTGTGTCCTTCAGAATTAAAAAAAAAAATTATGCATACAATTAATGTACTGTATTTTTTAACTGCAAGTTCCTATTTTGCATATACTTAATTGTCTAGACCCACAGATTGTAAAAAATTATAAGCACATCAGTTACCGTAGAACTGTTCTACTGAGATTCTGAGAATCATCTATACCACCGATTTTCCAAGAAATCGATAGATGCTTTATGAAATTATCAAGACTTCATGCTCTGATTCACATATCGTCAAAAAGTAACAACAATTATCACAATTGAGTTGATTATAATAATTTATTAACCTTTTTTTTTCTCAATAAACCAAAATAAGAAAACAAAAAAAAATTGAGATGCAAAACTGAATGATTCATTTAAAATTGAATTTCCTCAACTACATTACCCAAACAATACTATGATACCCCCATCTTTCTGGCTTCAAAATCCAAACGTTTCTTTGTATTCCACAAATAAAAAAGTATTTCAATTAGACATTTCACAGAAAAACCTAACCACAAATTCAAGATTTCACAGGGGCTTCATTAAGAGTACCAGCAATTGTCTGAGGTGCTCCCTTGAGCTTCACAGCTGGTTCCTCAATTGCTTGTCTGTGCTTGTATTACCTCCACATATTAATTATAGCATTAGTGCATATAACTGTTGCGAGCAAATATTCAATTAGATTACTGATTAGTCCTCGAATTAGTGGATTGAAGCATAAAACAGAGAAAAAGAAAAGAGATTGATTAAAATTACCTCTAGCACCAACGAATTGAATATTTGAAAAGCTGTGATCATATGATTTCGGGACTTTGTCTTCTCATTTTGTTTCTCTGTATGCTAAATCAATTTATCAATCAAATTACAGAAAATAAAATCCTAAATAGTAGATTGGTAAATCAGAAAAATAAATAAAAAAAAAATCCAAACTTTAGTCATTACACCAAATAAAAATAATATTTTTTAGTATATCAACTAATTAACATTAGATATCATTGCTCTATAACAACACAAAGATGTAACAGATTTTTCAGAGAAGAGCATCAAATCACCTTGACACGGTCGGATCATGGACCAATTGAAGAGCCCGCACAAATCACAATAGTTTCATCGTCATTAACTCAATACAGTAGTGATTATTTCTTCCTAAAAAAATGATTTTGCGAAATACTGGGGAGTGTTATGTAAAAAGCAATTTGTACGGGACAAAGTTACTTGACAATAGCAAACCCTGACTGAATTGCAGCTCAGGATCAAAACACTAACCCCCTGTTATATAATTTTCTTGAGCTCAATCTAATGTAATCAAGAAATTACAAAACCCTAAATCCTAAATCAGCAAGCTGGAGGAAAAGGGAAGAGATAAAAATAATGTCTGAGCAACATAATCAACAAAGTATTAAACCCAACCGTAAAAGACAAAGAAATAATTTCATACCTTGACTTAGTTGAATGAACCAACCCGGAGAAGAGAAAATTGCAGCACAATTCACAGTTGCATTGGCAGCAAATGATCGCTGACAGAAAAAGAAGAAAACACAAACGAAATTTTTTTAGCAACAAAATCAACAAAATACTGAACAAAACAGTAAAAGAGAGAGAAAACAAAAAAATCTTTAAGTACTTAGTGGGAAATAAAGAGAAGAGAATCGCAGATGGAGCAAAATACGGAGAAACATTTGATACTCTTTTTTTTGGTCATTGTATAAAATTTCTTTTCAATCAAAGAAGCATTTGAACCAGATGACAGTGATCAATATAGAGGAATAGCCAATTAGTACCGGGAAAACATACACAAATTGAGGGAGAATCTTTTCTTAGAACCAAATAGAGTATATGTCAGCATAATGAATATTATGGCTCTTTCACATATCAACCATTTGATTCATGGTTGCAGCCTTAAACAAAAAATAGTATGCTGTTGGTATTTGGTACGCAAAATGTAAAGTTTTGAAAGACAAAACTTCTTACAGGAGTTGGGAAGCTAGCACAGGCGAAGGCAAAGACAATAGGTTCATTCATGTTTCTCAGAAAGGGACATTTTTCAATTCCTTCTTGAACAACTGGATCGTTTAAGCATTCAGCAAAAGCCAACTTGAAGATTGAATCCAAAGTAGGCTCTTCAAATTAAACTGTAAATAGATAAGACGATCAGGTAGTTTGTTATTTTAAATTCTAGAAGTTAGAGAACATCAATTAAGAGAAATTGACATAACCTAAGATTGAAAGTATTTACAATTGACAGTAAGATTTGAAATTTATTAAACATATAATATGGTAGAATATCCTAACTGCATGTATTTATTGTAGAACCACACGGCGTAGAATGTTGTTTGTTCATATAAGAAAACAAATCTGAAGCAAATTTCAATATTTATTGAAGTTGCTGAATTCCAGACCAACCACGGAGAATTACATAAATATAACAAAAAAATTAGTAAATTTAGGGAACTAACATATTTCAGAAAAACTCTTTACACAGTGGGTTGGTTCTTCAAGGTCAAAAGGTTATATAGAAATCCAACTTTTCTAAATTTTGTCTCTTTGCACTAAGAACTCAATGACACAATTGCAGGAGGCAAGCAAAATCGAACAAAAAATTAGAAAAATCATACGAATTCTATTAGAAACCTCATAAACCACCGATTTCGCCATACCTTTGCACTGACTCTGAACTGCGAGATACAATGGAGGATAACAGTGGCTAGGGTTAGTCTCGATGTGGAGAAAGCACAAAGAAGAAGAGGAGAGAGAAGCAATCAGCTGTTGAAACTATAATTTGTAATTTGTACTAAATCAATTTGTAGAGAAAGTGAAGGAAGTACTGAACCGGCAAGAAATCTCCGACAAAATGTGGACAGAGAGGCAGAGAAGAGGGAGTGCGCAGAAAAAGAAAAGGGAAAGAAAAAAAAAATGAAGGTGGAGAGGAAGAAACAGGTGTCATAAAAAAAAGAGAAAAAAGAAACAGGTGTCAACGCAAGAGACTCAGATCGCTGGAGAACCGTTGGATACAAATCGGATGGCTACGAAGGTGATAGCACTGAATGAACAGTGCAAATCCCTTCCAACATTATATATATAATATAATAAAATAGATATGCAAACTATCTACATCAACACCCAGAAGAATTTATCTGAACATGCATGCATCACCTCATATTGACCGTTCGATTCAGTTTAGTGGTCCAAGTTTTACAGATGGATGATGGAGATCTGTTATTGGTTGAGTGGAGAATAGCTGATCCGTTCATTGCCCGGCTTCCACGTCAGCACAAGTTGGCGCTGACTTTGGTAGCATTGCTTAAAATATGCCCACTAAAACATAATGCACGTTTATTTTTTCATTTTTTTTAAAATAGAAAAATTCAATTATTTTATATATTTATCTAGAAATGACTTTTGATCCAGAATCAATAACTCAATTCAAACCATTTTTATTTTTTTTTCCAAGAATACACAAAGAAATATTTTAATTTTTCTTACAGTTACGAAAAGTCTAGTCTGAAAAATATTGATCCGGATTATTTGTTTCAGTCTTTCTACTAAATTAAATTATATATTATTCTATCCAATTTCAAATAAACATATAAAAATTTCTAATATTTTAATAAAAAATAAAAAAAACATAGTTTTAAAAACTTTTGCAGATATATTTTTATTTTATTTTTGAAAAAAGAATTCAAATATTTTCTATATTTACCTAGAATTGACTTTTGAATCAAGATCAGTAACTAAGATTCAAAGTATTTTTATTTTTTTTCAATAACACACAAAAAAATATTTAATTTTTTTACAGCTGCGAAAAATCCGATTTGAAAAATATTTATCCGGATTATTTGTTGTAATTTTTCTAATAAATCAAATTATATAATATTTTATCTAATTTCAAAGAAACAAAAAAAATATTTCTAATATTTTAATAAAAAAATATAACTCTCTCCAGAAAAAAAAAAGTTAAGAACCGGCCAGTAATAGATATTACTATTTTGACAGATATTGGCGGTAAATATTAGTCTGCTTGGTGGTACCGGTGCTATAGTTGTTTATTTGGCTCTACAAAATGGAACTGCAAGCTAGCTAAGATCCATGTCAAGTGAGCATGTTGCTGAGAGAATTAATATTCCATTGATTATTTCACAGTTTGTGTTATGTATGCTTTTGTCCGTGTGGTAAACTAGAGGGTTTTCAGTTTATCGACATTTAATTCAATTTTGATATATTTCTATTAGGTTCTGTTACGCGGGGGGGAGGGGGGGTTTATTCTGTTTGTCCGTGTGGCAAACTGGAGGGTTTGTGATTTATCAGCTTAACAAAACAAAAATATGTATATATATATATATATATATAAATTTTATTTTGGGTGTTTATAAGAAGTGTTATAACTGTTGTTTTCATTCTATCATTGGTTTTCTCATCTATCATTTATGATTACTAGTCAAGTCCCCGTACTTTGTAACGGGAAATGAAATGATTTTTGAGAAGCGACATAGAATGAATAACACGAATGTTTAAGAACTAAGATTGAATAAAATATTTTTTGGAGAATAAAATAGAATGAAAAAAGTATTTTTTTAGGAGCTACTTTGAAATTCTAATATGAACACAAAACTAATAGCACAACAAAAAATATAAAATCACCCTCTCATTCCTTCGTACCAGTACCTGTACAGGTACCGATATGTATATAACTACTTTAAAATGAAGTTAAATTAACGAAATTATTTTATAATCATTTGTTAGAATTTTAAGATATTGGTCTATTTTGGGCCCTAGCCCAACATGTTTTGGGCCTAAAGTTATAAAAGGAAAAATAGTACAACGTAATTTCCGCTGTGTATATTATACATCAAACTTCCAAACCTCATTTGGTTAATATTCACCAGATATATCAGCAAATATAAAATAATTCTTTGATACTTCATCATCAGTTTTTACTTTATACACCATGCCATGCATCAGAAAAACGCAAGATTATCTACTATCAGAAAAGTTCTACTCCAAAAATTGGCTAATCAACGTTAGTGCGGAACTCGGGGGGGGGGGGGGGGGGGGGGGGGGGGGGGGGGGGGGGGGCACCCCCTATAAAATCGGTAGTTACAGTAGGTATATAGAAGGATTAGGACCCGTGGCACCCTCCAAGTTCACAATTAAATGTTAAGTATCTATTTAGTCCATCAAGAAAAATAATTTTTGAATTTTTGTTATAGAGATGTTATAATTTTGAGTTTATTTAGTATTTAATATTGTTGTTAAGATGGTTATTGTTTAATTAATTTTTATATTTGCGGCTGTTCTTGTTAAGAAGATGAGTACCAGAGAGCAATCACATCAACACAGAAAGAAAGAAAATTGAGAAAGAATCAAAATCAGAACACACAGATTTTACGTGGGAAACCCTCTAGGAGAAGAAAACCCACGGCCGCTCGCCAAAACAAAATCCACTATTTCTCAAAGTCAGTTACAACACATTACAGAGAGATTTTAATGTATATATAAAAGACAAATTCACTGAAAGGGCGTAAAAACAGACTAATCTGGACCGCACATCTTAATGGGTAACTTGACTAATCTGGGCCGTCGGTAAAAGAATTTTCATGCAATTGACTTCTCAGAAATAATTTTCTCCGGACTGAACAGGGGGCTGCCGCCCCCCTGCCGTCCCCCGCATACTCGTAGAATCAGGCCCACATACATAACAGTTCTTTAATCTTTCAGCGGCTCGGCCCCCTCCAAATTTTCATCCTGCTTCCGCCCCTGAGTGCTTCCTTAATTTATTACATTGAGATTGAAAGATCTGACAGTAATTATGAGTTATTTCTTTTATACATTCTAAGAAATCATCACATATATATTTTATATATAGTATTCATTATTGCATAAGCTGTAGCTGTAGCTGAATTCTCAGATAACTAACATCCCTTTACAAACTAAGATCTATATATGTGGCTTCAATTTATTCCTTGCTGAAAAAGCAAGAAAATATTATGACGATAACGACTATAAATTAATAATATTAATTAGTCCTCAGTAGCAATAATAAACAGTACCAGCTGGCTCTGGAATAAAAACTCCTGTTCCATTTCCATTCTTTGGTTTCACAACCTTCACATCATAGAATGATTAATTGAACAATAAAATGTTCTCAAATATAATTTTAATTCATTGAACCAGTAACTCTAGGTTTACCTTGTTAACTCGATGCACCATTTCAATTTTTGCATAATCGCCGATCTTGTACACTTGAGATTCGGAGTAACTCGAATTGGTGCAGCTGCAAGATCCATGAACGATCTTGAACAAATACAACTACAATTTAACGCAGACCACAAATGTGAATTAGGATCAAGAATTAAATTTTCATGAAATAGGGTGGTTGGTAATGGCCATGATACCTTTTTCTGGTTAGATCGATGGTTTGGTGACTGTGCATTATACTTTGTTTACCCTAATCTATTTCGAATTGCTTTTAATCAACAACTTCTAGTATCTAATATTTTTTCTCATTCTATTCTTACTATTCAGTTTACTAGACAGCTTACGGGTATTTTGTTTACTGAGTAGCAACATTTAATTAACTCCTGCACCTATAGCTCTCTATTTCCTGAGCCTAACTCTCCTGATAAATTTTTTTGGAGATGGACTCCCTCGGGTTTATTTACTGTACATTCTCTATATTTGTGGTTGTCCAATAGGGATATTCCAAATACCTCATTTTTCTACCTTATGGCATGCCAAAATTCCTTTAAAAATTAAGATTTTTGTTTGGTTACTTCGACAAAATAAGATCCTTACTAAATGTAATTTAGTTAAACGTGGTTGGCAAGGTAATATAAATTGTCCATTCTATGGTGCACCTGAGACAGCCGATCATCTTTTTGTGACATGTCCTTATATTTCTACCATTTGGTCATAGATAGAAAATCATAACAATTTTGATTACAATTGTACTACTATTGCGGATTTATGGCTTTTTTATTACTGGATTCCTTTAAAAGATTCATTACTTGTAGAATTAATTAGGGGTGCAACTTTATGGTTGGTATGGCTTACCAGAAATAAAATTTGCTTTCAGCAAATACCGGTCCCTCCTATTAGCTCTGTAGGTTCTGCTATTATAGCTTTAACTTCGTATTGGTTTAAAGCTCGTCTGGATAACTCCTATTATAAATTAACTTTGATTCTACCTATGGATATTACTTCTTTGAACCAGGCAGGCTCCTTGATCATTCCTTCAACTCAGGATACGAATTTCGACGAGGACGCTTTTCTTAGTTTAGAGGGACCGGACCTCTCTGACTATATCTGTGATAGAGCTACTTTTGATTACTAGTTTTCCTACTCGTATTACAGTTTATGATTCTACTTGATTGTATTTATGGACTATTTCTCGTTTTACTTAGGTTTTCTATTTGGTATTGCTTTTTAGTTTGTGTAGTTTGTTATTCATATTTGCTCTTGGTTATCTTTGTATGAACATTTTAGTTTCGTAATGAAGCTGGTGGTATCCCTACTATTTTCAAAAAAAAAAAAAAATCATGAAATTGGAAAGAAATCATTATCTTTAAGAAAGCACCATGCATGTGATATGTGTTCTTACAGGATCGTTTGAGACATTAGACCGGACATCGGACGAGTTTTGATTGTCATCGTCACATAAGAGAAGCAAGAGGTGCCTCTCTATATGCAACTTCTCTTCCTCTCCATCCTTTTACAAATTCCATCCTAGCTAGCTAATATATAGTTTCAGATAGTTTCTCTATTGTACGCTATTGAGGAAAATAACTTTGGTTTTTTTATAAGTAGCTAGGTTGTGTAATGTTGTATTAAAAGCCGGGCAGAAACTGGTGGGGTGTTTAATATTTAGTTCCATGTATTACTTTATTTCCTGTAACAGATGGCATTATTGATTATCGGGAAATGGCCCGCTACGTAATCACTGTGTTGAAAAAACCACATAAATAATGGATTCAATTGTGGGCTCATACAAATAAATAATGGATTCATTACATATAAATTTTGAACGGATTCAATCGTGGGCTCAAATGAATCTTACACAGTATTTTTGAGAAATCCATATTTAGATATTTGGAAACAACTTAACATACAAGTCGATCCACATGTCAACACATTTTTTTTTTATTCAAAGTTCGAATCAAACTTCGCAATCAAAGTTTGAAGAGTGAGTCTATGGTACTATGCATATTACGGGTTGATCCGTAATACGGGTTAATATTTTTATTTTCAAAATTTTAATGGTCAATCCGATCCGTTCAACATGATTTTCATATGAATATCTACTTACAGATCGAATTTTATATTTTTAGAATTTTTTTACTATTTCTTAAGATAGGTAGAAAATCACTTGATCTGAAAATTCTGGACCATCCAAAAACAGTGATTTTCTATCTATCTTCAAAAAAAATAAAAAAATTCTAAAAAATATAAAATTTGGCCTGTAAGTACATATTTATATGAAAATTATTTTGAACGATTCGGATCGACTCTTAAAATTTTAAAAGCGAAAATATTAGTCCGTATTACGGACTAAATCGTGAAGGTCCACAAATAATGGATTAGAACTGCAGGTAGAATCGCTATTTATATTCGTTCAAAAGTATCTAACAGAAAGCGTTATATTTCTTGAAAAGGTCCTGCTGCATCCATCTTGTTGCTAAAAGAAGAAAAATGAAAAGATACTCTTCATTCGCAAGAAGTATACTAAATTCTTTGTATTTTTAATATGCATAAATTAAATCTTCTATGGGTATGTTTGGATGCACAAGAATAGCCACTGTTTCTGGGATAGCATTGCTATTCGGAACAGGGTGCATCCAAACGACTTTAGAGCTATTCGGAATAGCTACTGTTTTTAGAATAGCGTTGCTATTCGCTATTCTTAAAAAAACATGGAATAGCATTTGTTCATTTCAATATTAATACTAATCTAATATTTAAGCTAATATTATATTACATTAATATTTAAACTAATATTATATTATATTTAATATTTAAAATAATATTATATTACATTTAATATTTAAACTAATATTATATTATATTTAATCTAATATTATATTATATTTAATCTAATATTATATTATCTTTAATCTAATATTTTATTTAATACTAATCTAATTTTTAAATTAATATTATATTACATTAATATTTAAACTAATATTATATTATATTTAATATTTAAAATAATATTATATTACATTTAATATTTAAACTAATATTATATTATATTTAATCTAATATTATATTATATTTAATCTAATATTTTATTAATATTAATCTAATATTTAAAATAATATTATATTACATTCAATATTTAAACTAATATTATATTACATTAATCTAATATTATATTACATTTAATATAATATTTAAAATAATATTATATTACATTTAATCTAATATTTTATTTAATACTAATCTAATTTTTAAAATAATATTATAATACATTTAATATTTAAACTAATATTATATTATATTTAATATAATATTTTATTTAATAGTAATATAATATTTAAAATAATATTATATTACATTTAATATTTGAATTAATATTATATTGTATTATATTTAATCTTACACATAAATTATTAAACAGTAGCTATTCCCTCCAAACCCTATTCCAAATATGCAATCCAAACAACATTTTCACTGTTCTGAATAGCACTGTTCTTAAACAGTAGCTATTCTTATTTACTATTCTAAACAGTAGCTATTCTAGCTATTCTAGAGTGCATCCAAACGTACCCTATATGTATTGCCGGATAGAAAGAAATCAACTAGTCTCGGATAAAGTAATATTGTACCTATGTAAAAAAAAAATAGTAAAAAAATTTTAAAAAAATATAAAATTTGGTGCCCACGCATATTTTATTATGAAGATCACGTTGAGTAGTTCAGATCGACTTTTCAGAGCTTGAAAACAGAGATAAAGTATGTGAACCTCCTTTGATGGGTATACATGAAATGTAAAAGAGGAAATACGTAATTTCGATACTTTTGATGGGTATACATGAAATTTTTTCTTGAATTAAAAAAATATATTAGCAAATAATCATTTATTTGTATATTACTTTATTTAAGCACAATAAATTTGTTTAATATCTAGTCAGTTTTCAGTAGAGGTTTACTGATCAGATTGGTTGGATTTTGTCTATATATTTGAATCTGATCCAAAATTGTTAGCAGTATGTGATTGGTGCATGTGTGAGATAGGTCTTCAATCGAAGAGAAGATTCAAGACGATAAAATTCATTCATATTTCTCGAATTAATAAATCCGAAGAAAAATATAATATAATTTGGGAAAGTTTTATGCACATTTCCCGATGTTGGTTGGAACTGGGACCAAATACAAAGAATGCATTATTATTATTATTTCATTTTCAGAATTTGTGAAGTTGAGATTTTAATTTATTAAGGGAGGAGATCATGTGAGTAGGGTTGCACAAAAAATTCGTAGTTCGTGATGCGATTTGAGTTTGATTAGAAAAAGTTCGTAAAAAATTTGATTCGAAATAGTTTGAAATTAATTCAAGCCAAATTCAAATTGGATCTGGTTCGTTCGAAATAGGTTCGCGAACTATTCTAGTTCGAATTTCATAGTAACGTGAACCGTTGATTTCCGTTGGTGACTTAAAACATAAGGCCGCCCAGCCATAAGTCATAACTCGTAAGTCGTAACTCTCGCTCTCAGTTCTAAAACTCTAGACGACTTTCATCTTTCACTCTCGGCGACTACGATCACTCTTCTTTGTCGTAAAAATATTTGTAAAAGATTCGAAATTGAGTTCATAAAAAATTCAATTTGAAATTAATTCAAATTGGATAAGTTTGATTCAATTCGATTTGTTTGTAGCCTACATGTGAGTGACAAGCTCTTTTTCATTATCTCATAGTACATTAAAATTGTTTTGGCTATAGTATAGTAATTGATTTTAATTAAAATTTGACTATTAATTGGATGCAGAGTCTTTAAATTATTTAGGGATAAAACAGTCTTTTCCCCATTTATAAGTTTGATGCTTCTTTCGAGCGAGTGCTTCTTTGCTGCTTCACTAGTTCACTCTCTAAAGATTCTTTGCTGCTGCTTCACTAGTTCACCAAGCTACTTATGAATGTCACCACAATTACTCTCTAAAGATTCTTTGCTGCTTCTTCGAGCAAGTCTCCAAGCTCATCTCCAACGGGAAATGTTATAATGATTTCTTTTTTGTTTTCTGAAAGGAACTGTAGATGCTGAAGCTGCCAATGTTATAATGATTTCAATCGTCCGATAACACCCGACCAAAATAACTTTTTAGAGATGGGAGAGAGAAGGTTACCCACCCCGCAAACCGGATAGGAATGAAAACAGATCGGATATGGTCCAGATAGTGGTAAAATTATATTCGTATCTGTTTTTTTTTTTTAATACGGATACATATTAGATATTAGACGGATATAAATTGGATCAGATATTTATTAAAAAAATATATAGATATTATTAAAAATACTAAAATTTATAATATTTGTCTAATTATAATGATGAATAACTTAAAAAATTTCATAATATATATGAAATTATATGATATATATCTACTATTTGAATACATATAATTAAATTTTAAAACTATATTCGTATCCGTATTCACAAGAATATTTGGATATCTGTATTTAATTTTCGAATATGAATCCGGATACGGTCAGATAAAATCCAACCCGTTTTCACCCCTACACCCGGACTGTGAAGAGTCCGTATCCTCTGAGATATCTCAATTTTTGCGTGACCGACGTGTCTAGTGCCTATTGAAGTGTAGAGGCCAGTTTTAGTTGAGCTTTGAGATTCGTGCAGAACGTATTTGAACAATTGAACAATTGAGATATTCCAAAAATCACGCAAAGTTTGAGATATCTCAGAAGATGCGAATTCGACTGCGATTCTTGAGCCTGCTTTTTCATATCCAACCACTAATTTATTTTGAGATTCGTGTATAAAAACCAAATGATTTGAGATTCGCGTATTCAAAAAAATTGATAGTTGGCGATCCAACTCGCGAAACACCTCGCGAAAAATTGATGGTTGCTTTTTCATACGTTTTGCACTTATTTTGAATCGCAGCAGATTTATTTCCGATCCACCTCGCGAAAAGGTTACCCCTGGAAGAAGAAGATTCTTTTGAAAAAGATTACCCACATCGCGAAGAATGCGTGTCCTCTGAGATATCTCAACTTTTGCATGACCGACGTGTCCGGTGCCTATTTGGGGGCAGCGTAGGGGGCAGTATGACTGGAGCCTTGAGATAAGTGCAAAACGTATTTGAACGATTAAGATGTTCCAGAAAATCACGCAAAGTTTGACATATCTCAGAGGATACTAGTCCCTTCGCCAATAGGATCGGCGGGACCCATGTAAGTCACCTCGCGAAAATGTCTACAGATTATTTGCAGCCACTTTTTGCGGCCACTAAGAAACTAATTAAGAAAGTAACTTCAATTCCTATTTCAACCATTGTCTATAAAACGAGAGCAAAGAGAGTCTCATTTCTCCATCACTTAATTCTCCAATCTAATTTTCACACTCTCCATTTTGTCTCTCATCGTATCTCAATGAGGCAAGCCGCCGCGGAAGAGACCCAGCAGCCCTCCGCTGTAATTTCGCAAGGTATAATTTCTCTCCAATCTAATTATTCATGTTTCATAATCTAGTATTCAATGTTGTCTCTTTGCTTATTTTGAATCTGTACCATTAATATAAGAAATGGCTAACGGGCTTTAGTGATAAAAAAAAATAAAAATTAATACTATTTAAATTAATATATAGGTAATACGGTGTGAAAGTGATAATTAAGCCTACTGTATAGAAATTAATTGAATCAGATTATATGTTTGCTTTATTAGCTTCAAGTATCATATAAATTCTGATATTACCATCTGTAAGCTCAATTTTTTTTACAAGCTCTATTGGTTTATATGTTGGATTATTTAAATAAAACATAATAAGAAACAGAAAACTCTTAAAATTCAAGAAAAAGGGCTGGAACTCTTTTTTTTTTTAGAGTTTGTGGAAAATTTTCACTAAGAAATATATTGATAAAGAAGAGTATTAACAGAATCATTACGTAAACTCCGTGGTTTCCGTATGGTACCTAAATGCTCTGGAACCATTTTTCTTCCGCTCCCAACAAAAGGTCTCATAATGAACTTTTCTTTAGAAACTATAATTTAGAAAAAAAATTTTACCAAATCAACTAAATTAGTTTCGTTTTTACAAAAATCATAAGAACGAAATTGTCATTTTGATCTGAAACTTATTTTTTTTATGTACTGAATTGTCATTTTCGTACGAAGTGTTTTCATGCCAAAAACTAATTTACTCTATATGAAAATTTGTAAAAACACCTCATACCAAAATAGCAATTCGATACATAAAAAAAGACCTCTTTCAGAAATGACAATTCAATTCTTATAATTTTTGTAAAAATGGAAAGAGATATATATCAAGACTAACCCAATTAAGTTGATTTGAAATTCAATACATGGATTGTATCAGTAAATAGTACACCTACCTCGGAGATATTAATTCATTTTTCAGTACGTCCTTAATTAGCTTTCATTTTTAATAGTCATATAAGTTTTTGTCATATATTCTCATATATTTACTTTACTTTTACTCTCTCTATCATTCCTATTACTCAGACCCAGAAGCCCAAAACTTTGAAGCCCTATACTACCTTGAAGCACAAATTTCTCGCCCAATATAATAGAGACAGTTGAGATTATGGTTAGAGTTGTAACAGTTTGCTTAGCTGTTGTAACAGAATTAGTTAGCTTAATCATGTTTGTTAGAGTGGTAGTGTTGTAATTAGTGGAATGATTAGGTGTTGGTTAGAGACCAAGCTTCTGGCTATAAATAGAGGAGAATACAGCCATTGTACATAATAGAATTCAATCAATAAAGAATTCATTCTCTCAAATTCTCCCTCTCTTTCAATTCTATTACAATACACAACACAGGATGGCTTAAATACGTTGTTAATTTCGTTTTAGGTGATCATCACTCAGAACCAATTTGGCGGTTGCGGCTCCTTGCTACCTTCATCTTTGTCGCCCTTGCAATGTTTGGTTTTTTCTTCCTCCCCATATATCTTCACGAGCTCCATGGAACATACCAAGTATATATTATATCTTTCTTGCTTTATTTATTCTTCGCATGTTAGTTACTAATTCTTCCGGATTTTAATTATAATTATTATTATCGGGCTCTAAGATTTAACATGTAACTTATGATGTATATGATGATATATTGTCAGTGCTCTGGTTGGTTTCGCGGCGATCAGTCTTTTTCTCAGCTTTTGGCTTCCATCTGAAAGAACCAATTGGATCACAGGTCTATTGGTAGGAAACATTTGTCTGTTTGGTAGTGCCATAGGTGTTTATTATTTGGCGCTACAAAATGGAACTGGACGCTAAGATCGATCGATGTCAAGCGAGCTTGTTGCTGAGAGAATTAATTAATAGTTGATTACTTATTTCACAGTTTGGGTTCGTTAGGTCTATGTTAAATCCATATATATATGGTGGTAGTATATGGAGAGTCGTTCCAACTCCTTTCTCTTTTCTTCTCATTCAATGGTATTTGAAAGAAATGTGGGTATAATGTTTTTGTCTGTGTGGTAAACTGGAGGGGTTTCGGTTTATCAGCGTTTGTTTCAATTTGATGTGTTTCTGTCAGGTTTTGTTATAGAGGGTGGGAATATATGTTGTTTGTTGGTGATGATTTTGTGTAAGATATGTAAAAGTTTCTATTATTTCGAAATTATGGACTTATATATTGTGTACCACTTATATATTTTGTGTTATAACTGTTGCTTTCATTATATCATTGGTTTTCTCATCGATTATATTTATGATTATATATATATATCGTATTTTATTAAGAACAGGCATAAAAAAAGAATATATATAGATTTCTTAGGTTATGCTAATCCAAATGTGATTTATTTAAGAACAAAAATGAAATTCTTGAGAAAATTATCAATTTATTGTTAGCGACCATATATAACGAAATTTAATTTATATTTTTATGTCGATCGCTATTTACTTTGCTATGATGTTGGAGTTAAGTAAGCATAAAGCTACGATATATTTAATTAATTCTGTTTAGTTATGCTGGTATCATAAAAAATAAGCATGCAATTTTAGGCATGAATAATAGCAGAAGTTATAAAGGAAAGGAGTTATTTTCTCAAAAACTATAAAGGTCAATTTAGTTACCCATTATATTTTACACTAAACTAAGTGGAAAATTCTTATAAATTTTGAAAATTAATGATCCTCATTCTTTACATGTAGATCTGCTCTTAGATATATAAATTTATACGTAAAATTACGTCCCGTGTAGTGTAATAGCTAAAAGTTTCTGACCAAAAAAAGTGAACGAATTATGTTGCTTTTAATTGTTCAATATTATTTTGTTAACTTCTTTGATGTTTTGATCTTAGAACAAGCGAACACAAAAAAAACAAAACAAAACAAAAATTGTCTGAAGGAATTGGGTCATAAAACAAGGCAACAAACATGAATCACTATTTTCACTTCAAAGTTTAATATGTTTTGGAGTAACGGTAGGTGGTCAAGCCACGCAATTATTTAGTATCCACAAAAAAATATTTTTTCGGATTTGAAATTTATAATTTTGTATACGGAGAATATTACAATTACCACTAATTAAATACTGATTCTCAAATATGTGAATGCATTAGGTGAAATTAGAGATTTTTTTTTATCTCCAAAACACCAGCCCACATGAGAGGAGGACAATAAACACCAATTATAACGCCTGAAAATTATAAAACAATAGAAAATAAATTCCACATAGTTTGTTAGGCCTCACTAACGTTTGAAAATTGGAGGTTTCATTAATAGGTTCGCTAGGCCAAGCCCATATTACATATTTGGGCCGAGCATCAAAACATTATATCGACGAATGGCAATTCAGACCGTTGGATTCAGTCATCCTTTCCTATTGAATTCAGACCGTTTGCACCCCTAAGTCTAATTAATTGGTGGGTTAGTGCAGAACGGAGGAGACGTTGGTTGTTGGGACTCTCTGGTGATGAGAGTACCTGAATTATTTATCTGCATTTTTTACTTGTGTGTGTTCATGTTTGAAATTTTGTATTCACACACGATTAAACTATATAGTCACATAAACAGATTATGCTTAAATAAAAGAAGAGATAAGAATATTATGCTTTATTTGTAAATTAAATTAGATTAGCAATAATATAATCCAAGAAAACTATTTTTTCTATGGTTGTTCTTAAATACAACCGAAAATTTTAAATTTGCATACCTAAAACAAATAACCATGATTTTCTGTAAATTTCAAATTTGATATGGTCGCAACCTGTGGTTGCAGACAACCATTTCGTTAAAAATTCCAAATTCAATGTGGCCGTTGAATATATTTTTTTATTAATTTTCAAAAATGAATGAAGGAACTTATAATTTGAATATACTAGAAAGAACATCAAACAAAATAGATAAAATATCTTATAATTTAGATGAACTAGAAGTAATATGAAATATTTTTCGTGCACGATTTTTTGCGGCTGTTAAAAAAATTAAAATATTTCTTAGTATGTTACTAAAAAAAATAAAAATCACTTCTGAGTATATAAAAAAAATATATCATGGTCCTTCTATAACATTCAAATTCTAAAATACTATATTTATTTATCTAGAATTGATTTTAGAAATATTTTAAAATAATAGAGTTACTTATAATATGAAATACCCTCATCGAAACTTTGCAATAGTACATCAGTGGCGACGGGTCCAAATCCCCTAAAATAACTCAATTTTAGATTTTGGATTTTGGATCAGGACCGTCCGATTCGAATCCATCGCTCGGGATTACTTTGGGGTTCGAATTCGTCTCTCAGAATGTGTGCGCTCCACTACCGGATAGATTGTCACGGATTCGAATCAGACGGCCCCGATCTAAAACCCAAAACACTTCCCAATTCAGTCGATATTATAAGGTGTTATTCAAATAAACCAACTTAACATTAAGACTCATATTTTAAAGAACCCAAAACACTCCCCTGGAACTTTTTTATTTTGTTAATGTTATATTTTGTGTTCCAAATAACAAAATATAACATTAACAAAAGTTCCTAAAGTTTTGTGAAATCTTAAATATTTGGAACACAAAATATAACATTAACAAATAATAGAAGAATATTGCCAACAAGTTATCGTCACCAACAAAAAATATTGACTCAAATTTACTTGACAGTAAGATTTTTTTATTGAAATTATCACTAATAAAATTCAACTTATTTTGAAATTGATTTTATTTTTATTTTTTTGCAGTGAAATCGGAAAAAATAATCCTAATCAATATAGAAAATGCAATGACAAAAACATGTCAATTTAGAGTGCACATTGGCCAATTACCACTACATAACAAACTGTGGTATAAATTGAGCTGATCTTTTTTAATAATATTCAACTAAAGTTTTACATGTCTATAACTACTTTAAATTGAAGTTAAATGAACGAAATTATTTTATAATCATTGGTTAGAATTTTAAAATATTGGTCTATTTTGGGCCCTAGTCCAACATGTTTTGGGCCTAAAGTTATAAAAGAAAAAATAGTACAAGGTAATTTCCGCTGTGTATATTAATTATACAGCAAACTTCCAACCTCACTTGGTTAATATTCACCAGATATCTCAGCAAATGTATAATAATTCTTTGATCTGTCATCATCAGTTTGTACTTTATACACCCATGCCATGAATCAGAAAAACGCAAAATTATCTATCAGAAAAGTTCTACTCCTAAAATTGGCTAATCAACGTTAGTGCTTCCTTAATTTATTACATTGAGATTGAAAGGTCTGACGGTAGTTATGAGTTACTAGCGGTGGGCCTCGCGTTGCTTCGGCATCGTTGTCACGACATGTGGTAAAACATATAGATAAGAAAAGTGTACTGAAGTACTATAATAGAGAAGCACATAGGTGATAAGTAAAACAAAAGTTGTACACATATAAGTGTATAGGAGTAATATAGTTATATCACATCTTGTATTATTTGAAAACACAGTTTTTTAACAAAATGATTCCCAGTGTTTGTTTTCGTTGAGATAGTGGGCAAAATAATATTTACAATATACAACAGGTGTGAATTTTTTTTGGAGCTGCTGCAGTTATTCTTCTTTTTCCTTCCCTTTACTGTTATCGGTGCTGCATATATTGAAAAGTGTGTTAGTTTGTATTGGATATAATTCTGGTGTATCATGAAAGGAGTTTGTAACACTGTAAAAATAAAAATAAGCTTAAAGGTTTTTGTTTATTATTATTCATTTGATTGCAGAGAAATGGTATTTTTGATGGGTAATTTACAAATGGGCAAAAGAAGTGATGCTAACTGCATAACCTACAGCATTTTTGTCCATGAGCAGTGGAAGAGAAGCTAAAATGTTCAAAGCTGTATGAATAAAGCTGTTAACATTTTAATTCACAACACATTAGTTGAAAGCAAGGTATCAATTAAGAATGACACATTTTAATGTTCTCTTTCGTTATTGATAACTTAGCACATATATAGAGGGGATGTGCAAGAAATCAGAAAATTGTAAATCATAAAAGATGTGGTGCTAATTGATGACCTATAGTATTTTTACAGATGGATTGTAGTATAACAATGTGTTCACTAATTTTAAAAAGGATATAGTTTTTTTTAATTATTACTTAGTGCTACTCACTATTTCTTTTTGTACAAAAAAAGCAAGCTCGGAAAATATCACAGTACCTTTAATAGCTGAACCTCAAAAATCAGTGGCACATTTGCATGAGATAGTAGACTCGTCCAACTGAACAGACTGATAAAGACGGGGAATAAAACCAAAATTAATGCAAGGCCTTAGTGAAGGTAGTATGTGGTAATTACTTAAAAGATATGGGCACACAAAACAAAACAAAAAAGCTAGGACATATAGATCAGAAAAATTTCAGTAGAATACACTTCATACTTGATATATTAAGGTCAATAGGTGGTTAACAGCTAATTAACATTAGTTAGAGTAAAGCGGTAAATTTCAAGAGTTACCTTATACAATATAGGTTTTAAGAACTCATTAGTCCTTAGCATATCCTACTTCAAGAGGAATTAATGGTCTCTTTTTTCCTGCATATAACAAAAAATCAACAGCAAGACAAAAATATAAAAATGATAAAGAAAAAAAAAGAAAGGTTGTATATAACTGAATTGTGAAATAATCATAAAAGGATAAGTTAAAAAATATTCTGTCTCAAAAGCAATTTACCTTCAACTGATAACAGCTATTACTGAAGCAGTCCTAACTGATAAAAATAGGTTGATTAATTCGAATATCAGAGGAAACCATTTTGCAAAATCCAACTAAATTAGATTAATTCAAATATCAGAGGCATATGATTCAGTTAGAAAAAAGTACTGTTCATTTTTTGTGTTCGAGGGTTTTTTATTTCTTTTTGGTTGAAGGATACCAAAAGGAAAAAAAATAACAAACACTAAAATTAATCTATCTTACTCTTACAGCATTCTTAAAGTTGGAAGCTGTATAAAGGGAAACTAAAACCATGAAAAATTAATCATACTTGAACTGTAGAAACATTTGATTTGCAATAATAAATAATAATTTTTTTACTGATTGTTGTAATTCAATTATAAATAGAATTTTAGGCAAAGTACCTTGATGTTGTTGCAATTCTTTTAGAAGAAATGATGTCTAAAATTTCTCCTTCCACTACCTTTGATTTTGGAAGTGAGACAATATCAGATTAATTATTTTGTGACATTCTATTTTACTTAATTCTAATCTTTTACTTTGTCGCTGAAAATAACTGATACCAGTAATGGCAAACCTTTGGCTGACTAAAGAGTGATATAATTTTACTCAGCATTAACTAAACCCTAAATCAAGTGGCAAAAGGAAGATAAGAAAAAGTACCTAAGTGCACGCCGACAGAAGCTCCAAAGATGACTGATAATCGCTATTTATCCCGAGACGATGTTGAATAAGGTAATCCCTAATTCGGCTAAGGAAACATGCAAAAAGAAACAAAGTTTTTGAGTTGCCTCTAAAATCAGTTCACTGAAGCAAGAAATTGAATTGAATCTGCTCAATATAAACTAAACCCTAAATCAGATGAAAAGGTAGAGAAAAAAAAATGAAGAAAAATACCTCCAAACATACAGAAAAAACAGCCCACATGATCGACAATTCCGGAGATGACACTAATAAGCTAAAACAAAAACTGACTCATTAAAAGATAAAAAGAAACAACAAAATTCACAGGGAACTATGAAGGCCATCAGAGATAATGGAAGGAATTTATTGAAGTGCACTTAGAGGAAGTTTAAGAGAAGAAAGGTAGAGATGTCAGTACCTTGTTGTGCACGCTGCGTCTTGGGGATTTTGGATGGAAGTGCTTTCTCCTTCTCGTGCACGGAGGTCGCCATGGACGTGGAGGAGCGGTGGGAATGAGGAATCACGTTTTTCTTTAGAGGAGCGCAGAATTTTTCCAGATAAGTCAGAAGGGAAAGAAAAATATCAGGCGCTAAAAAGTGGGACCCACCTGTAAGTCTTATTGTAATTTTTACTGTTGCAGTATTGTAACAGCCCCCACGCAGATTATATATGATTAAGCATAGTAAATGAATTATTCAATATATCTACTTAGTGGAGAAAAACACCATGAAGTTATTAGTAAAAAAAATACAACAGTTAAACTAACTGTTGGTTCGTGAACTGCTAGTGGTAATGGACAATTCTCTTGCAGCAAATTATTATTGTCCATCAATTAGTAGACCGTCGTTACTTGAAAATAAAGCTGCAAACATAACAAAGTACACTATTTTGACACATTGCAATATGCTAGCTTCAATATATCTACTTAGTTGAGAGAAGCATTACAAAGTTATTAATAAAAAAGACAACAGTTAAACTAACTGTTCATTCGTAAACTGTGACTCTGTGAGTGATATATAATCGACAACTCTCTTGCAGTTGATTAGTATTGTCTTTTAATTGGTAGACCGTCGTTACTTCAAAATAAAGCTGCAAACATAACAAAGTACACTATTTTGACATATTGTGGAATAAATTCATAACAACAATATTGAAAAAAGAATGATACCCCCACACACAATTCGAAAAGAGGAAAGAGAGAAAATGTTAACTTTTTTTATATCTGATATATATAATAGAATTATGTGATACATTTATGTCAAAATGTGTAAAATTAATGCGCGGTATCATATTTGTAGATTATATTTTAATCAATTAAAAACTGATCTTCAATAATGATAATAGCTAATTTTAGTGCAAAGCAGCTCCGTTTTACAGCTAACATTGTTGAAGAGAACTAAAAGTTTTAGGCCAAACAGTAGGTAAAAATAAGCAAACATAAGAAACATCTAAAGGTAGCTTACCTTGTTACTGATTAAGTTGTGGCTACGTTTAAATCTCCAAAGGTAGCAGCCTGTATTTGCCTATAATAATAGTATAACACACACACAAAAACATATATTTTTTTAAGTACAATTACTAATGGAAGAAACAGTAAAACTCTCTATTAGAGTCTAAAATCATTGTTGTGTTATACTTGTATAGTAGATGAGCATTTTTAGCGCATTGTTATAATATAAAAGAAGTGTATCAGGGGAAAAAATGGACCATTAATTTCTATATATTTCCATATATTTACTTGGTCAACAATGCATTCTCATATATTTACTTGATCATAACAGGTTGGAAACTAAATTGTTCTGATTTCTGTTGGCGTTGCAAATTATTCTTCAACAGATTAGCACTAATTATCAAGCTAACTACCTTTTCATATTGTCATGCATGTTGAAGACAGTGACTTTTTTCTGCAAAAAAAAAAGGAAAAAGGAAAACAAAGAAGAGAAAATAATTTGTCCCAGAAAAATATATTTTTTTTGTCATGCAAGCTTGGACCATGGATGTATCACATAAAGCAGGATTGTACTAAATTTGTGCGTTGTATAATTAAGAGTTAGTATTAGCAAGGTACTATAATTCGTCACCCACCTTAAAGCTTGGTTGTCAGCATTATAATTTTGAGGCATGAAAGACACAGTTTATTACATATACCTTTTTTTCTACACTATTGAAATAACAAATCAATACCAGCAAGGCAAATTGCAACTTTTATTCAAGTTTTGACGTTCAAAGTAGCAAATGTTGGACAAATCTTTCTAATTCCCAATAATTTCGCAATGTATTGTCAACTTTATGGAAAAATCATCTCATGCTTTATATCTCTAGGTAATGACTTTGTTCCGACAGTTGATCATATGGTTCTCTTAAAAAATGTGTATATTTTAATTAATTCAGAACTGATTTGAATAATGATAATAGCTAATTTTAGTGCAGATCAACCCTGTCTTATTGCTAATACTGTTCAAGCAAACTAAAAGTTTCAGACAAAACAATAGGTAAGAATAAACAAACAAAAGCAACATCTAAAGGAAGCTCACCTTGTTACTGATTAAGCAGGTATGACTATATTTAAATCTCCAAAGGTAGCCTGTAGTCACCTGTAATTTTTTTTTTATTGTTTTCAGTACAATTACTAATGTAACAAGCATTAAAACCCTATTGGAGTCTAAAATTAATGCAATTGGAGTCTAAAATCAATGCAGTTCCTAATGAGCAGGTTTGAATTGAGCATAATTTTAATTTGAAGGCACTTGGGAAGTTTCCACTTGTTGAGGTGGAAACGATTTCTCTCAAAACAGAAACAAAATCAAAGTCAGCCTGTTTTCTGGCTTCAATTGAGATGGAAACAGTTTATCTCGAAACCGAAACAAAATCAAAATCAACATGTTTCTTGGCTTCAATTTGAGAACCGGTCTGCTAGAGAGTTTAATCATTCACTTATTTCTCTTTGCACATACGGGGTTAATCTGAAACTTTGTCCCTGTTTTGATATGAAGATATGACCCTGATATATGCAATAGTTGCTTCTTGTGATCTTATCTAAGCACATAAGACAGTACATTGGGCTATTCCCTTGATGAATTTTTTAAAAAGTTTCGACCTTTGTTTCTTCAGATGCTCCACTATATGAAATTAGCATTGATTGCTAATTGATCGATTGGGCTTCTAAAGATCTCACCGTTTCTGGAGAAAATCCAAAGAAAGATCAAATCATCCTCCTGATTTTTCTCAGTAATTGCAGTGCTCAGTAAAAAACCAGTCTGCTAGAGCCATGTATATAAGTAACAAAACAAAAAAAAGTACCTGTAAAGCTAGGAGAATTGGACTTGAAAGTTGCGATTGTTAATTGAGAGAGAGCCAGAGGGAGCTAGGATAGTGCAAGTAAGAAACTGCAGCTCTGTTTTGAGAGCGGACCGGTGAGGAGAAGATCCTAGAGAGCAGAAGGAGACCGAGACAACAGCGATGAATTTTTTTTTTTTTTTTGGTTTTTCACTCCTGGATGAAGAAGGCGGCTAGATTTTTAGGTTAGGGACTTTTTTCTTTTAGCAAGAAAATGGAGAGAAGAGAGGCGGAAGGAAAAGTCAATTTTTCTGTAGAGAATTAAAGAAAATAGAAAGAGAGAAGAAGACAGTAGATTTTAGTGGAAGTTTCAGCATAAAACTGAGAATGAGGACCTGCTTGTCAGGAGTACTGTGGATTTTACTGTTGAATTACTGTAGCTCCACGATCTTCTCATGCGCAGAGATCGCCATGAACGTCGAGGAGCGAGAGGAGGCAGAGGCAGGAGAAGGAGGAGCGGTGGGAAATTGGGAATGAGGAATCACATTAGAGAAGTAAAGAAGAGCTGCGTATCAGATCGACACGTAGCGAAGAAGAGGACAGGTGCAAGCGTGAGAAAAAGTCTATCTTCAATCATCGGATTTTGATCAGACGGTAAAGAAGGTTGGTGTCACTGTTGGAGTACTGTAGCTCCCGACGCGGATTATATATATATAATAGATTTCTTTTTTACATTCTACGAAATCATCACATATATTTTATATATAGTATTCATTATTGCATAAGCTGTAGGTGTAGCTGAATTCTCAGATGACTAAAATCCCTTTACAAAGATCTATATATGTTGCTTCAATTTATTCCTTCGGCCGAGATGCCCAGCTGCAAAAGCAAGAAAATATTAAACAGTACTGGTAATAATAGAGGCCATGGATGTTGGTAATGTTATATGCTATTATGATCAATTTTTGTACATTTAATTGTAAATTTTGTAGCTATATTGGATGAAGAGTATATTTTACATGGCTCTGGAATAAAAACTCCTGTTCCATTTCCATTCTTTGGTTTCACAACCTGCACATTGTACGTAGAATGATTAATTGAACAATAAAATATATGTTCTCAAATTTAATTTTAATTCATTGAACCAGTAACTATAGCTAGGTTCACCTTGTTAACTCGATGCACAATTTCAAATTTTGCATAATCGCCGATCTTGTGCAGTTGAGATTCGGAGTAACTCGAATTGGTGCAGCTGCAAGATCCATGAACGATCTTGAACAAATACAACTACAATTGTAATAACAAATGTCTAGACTTTACGTTCAAGAATCAGGATCAAGAATTAAATTTTCATGAAATGTGGTAGCTAGGAAAGAAATCATTATCTTCAAGAAAGCACCATGCATGAGATGTGTGTTCTTACAGGATCGTTTGAGACGTTAGACGGGACATGGGACGAGTTTTGATTGTCGTCGTCGGATAAGAGAAGCAAGAGGTGTCTCTCTATATGCAACTTCTCTAATTCCTCTTCATCCTTTAGAAATTCCATGCTAGCTATAGCTAATATATAGTTTCAGATACTTAGTTTCTCTGTTGTACGCTATTGAGAAAAATAACATTGGTTTTTATAAGTAGCTAGGTTGTAATTAATGTTGTATTAAAAGCAGGGCAGAACTCAGAAGGGAGGCAGAAAGCCACAAACTAGTGGGGTATTTAGTTTTCCTGTAACGGATGACATTATTAATTATATGGGAAATGACCCGCTACAGAATCACAGTGTTGAAAAAACCACAGCGGATGAGTAGAATTAATTATCTGATTTAAGTGCTGTTTAATTGGTTTTGGGCGTCCGTGTATACTATAGTATAAGGTCGGGAGTTACAATTTTCACTAATTGGCTTCACATGGAATGGAATTAATACAAACTACTGCACACGTCCTTTTCTCCTGTGCAATCTAATTAAGGCACTCAGTAACTGCTGTCATCTGCATATTGGCCAATTACCACTCCGAATTTTTTTTTTTTTTTTTTTGCCACTGACATAAATCTGAATTAAATAAAAACCATCCAAATTCAATTAATTCACAAAATGTTAGCCTAGCAGATTCAGTTCGTGCATCAAATTGGGTTGGTTCGCGAATCCAGTTTGTGCACCAAGAGGTGCACGTATCCAATTTGCACACCAATTTTTTTTTTTAAAAAAAAACGAAATGATCACCAGACCAACAGAGCAACCTTGAAAAGAATGCACAGAGCAATACTCAATAAAGTAAATTTTTACTTTCTAAAATTACATGTCGCAAAATTAACAATTGATGTAACAATATATATTTTAAATTTTATCTCTTAAAGAATTTAAAACTATAAAGCAGATAAAATTCAGCATCCAAAATAGCAGAATTATAAAACAAAGTTCATAAAAGAAAAAAAAAGCATAACAGAACAGAACAAAAAAAAAACTTGGTGCACAAATTGGATCACGCACCCATCCAATTTGATGCGCGAATTGGATCTGCATGAGTGGCGTTTTGTGAATTAATTGGATTAGAGTGGTTTTTAGTTAATTTAGATTCATGTCGGTGTCAACTAAAAAAAAATTCGGATTACCACTACATAACAAACTGTGGTAAATTGAGCTGATCTTTTTTAATAATATTCAACTAAAGTTTTACACGTCTAACTACTTTAATATGAAGTTAAATGAATGAAATTATGTTATAATCATTTGTTAGACTTTTAAATTGATAATTTTTTTTTCCTGAA
Organism: Carex arenaria; assembly: GCA_964058825.1. Lineage (NCBI taxonomy): Eukaryota > Viridiplantae > Streptophyta > Magnoliopsida > Poales > Cyperaceae > Carex > Carex arenaria. The sequence goes on from CAXKVW010000201.1 coordinate 205,727, forward strand.
AGAAAGGCTGTAAGTATAGTCCATATTATGATTGACTAGTATTGTGCCCGTGCGTTACAACGGAAACATATTATAAAATTGAATATAATATGAAGATATCTTTTTGTTTGACATTCACACAAAATTAAGAAAAAAAATATTAAATAAAAATAAAAGGCACACACGAAAAAAAAAATTCAAATAATAAATAACAATGAAAGAAACAACAAATGGAAAAAGTAAATCAAATATAACATGAAAAAAGTTCTTGAAGTATCATTGTCAGTGTGATCCTCTTCAATATGTAACATTTATGAAAATGAACAGACTAATACGAAAAATATACTAATTAAAAAATAAAAAAATAAACAATATTTATGAAAATGCACACATTAAAACAGCGAGTATAGAGTATTTTCTTACTTTTAACCAACCAAAGAATGTCAGCCTCTGCCTTTAAAAAAAATATGTCAAAGAATTATGTTGTTGGAATATTACTCAAATTATATAATAACTAAATAGGGCAATAATTCGACAAAAAGTTGATAATCTTCATTTAGAATAATAAACGAATTTAGTTAACCAGCTAAAAAAATAATTAATTAAGCTGCATTTTTCCTGAGCTAGAAGATCGATATTTTCTATATCCTCTTAACTAATAATAAAAATATACAATATTTCCTATATCCTCTCATATTTATGAACGCTCTACTATATGCATGTTTCATAAAATCGTATATATTTTTTTCTTGAAAATTTTCATTCTTTGTACAATATTTTTAGAACTTGCAGGTTCAATGAATCCATTTATTTTATAAGATATGCCATAAATGCATGAATAAGAGAAAATGGAGAAATAAGGAAATAATTTAATTACATGAATCAAAAATAGATTTAAGGAGGAATAAGAAAACATATCGCTAGAGATTCATTCTTAATTGTAACAAACTATATAGCAGCATGTATGACGAGTATATTTTTAACTAAATTTAGACTTCTACACATAAAATAGATGTATTTAATCAAAAGAATACAGATTATGTGATTGGAGGGCTGATATTAAATCTGAAAACTCATCTTTCAATCTTAACCGTTGGCGGATCAGGACAACTACGTGCATTGTATAAGAATGGAGATATAAGAGCGGGAATCCACTTACACTCCTTTTTGGTGATACCGAATTACACTCTACGTTTTAAAGTCCAAACAATAGACCCATACCGTTCAACATGATTGATATATTAAAATGTGTTTGCAGATTAAATTTTACATTTTTTTTTACTATATATTAAGATGGCTAGAAAAATTCAATGGTCTGAAAACAATAATTTTGTAAAATATTTAAAAAATAGTAAAAAAGTTCGTAAAAATGAAAAATTTGTTCTGCAAGCACATTTTATATTCATCATGTTGAACGGTTTGGATCGACTTTTTCAATTTTAAAAACTTTGAAATATATAGTGTAATTTGGTGTCACAAAATAAAAAATGTAACTGAATCCCTCCTCTTGATATATAATAAGATGGTTAAATTTTCATGATTGATTCAACACTGTCAATCATACAAATCAGATTGAGTCATGTATCTTAGAATAGGAAAATAAAAGATAAACATACAAGTATAGCAAAAAGTTAGTACAAATGCACAAAACATATGAAAATAATTATAGCAAAAACGACAAGAAATTTAGTACAAATGCACAAAATAAGTATAGCAAAAAGTTGTCACGGAATGTATGTTACAGCGTAGAAATAAAAATTAAAGTCACTAATTTTAGTATTCCATAATGACCGTAATTTTTTCATTAATAATTTAAACTTAATTTGAATAGTAGATCTCATTCTATTTTCACATTTACTCGATCTCAAACTAAGTATTAAAATTGAAGTTAGTTTATACAAACTAATTATATATTTAGTGATATTTGACGTGAATGCTATAATTTATATAAAAACAAAATGATCTTATATTTGAAATTTTGAATTTTGAATTGTCAGTAAAATTATTATAATCATGACAAGTCAAAAAGGAAATATGAACATTGAAGTTCATTCATCTCTACAGAAAAAATAGTACACTTTGCAGAAAGAAATTCTGAAAGTTTTGATTTGGAACCTCTTTTTTTTTTTTTTTGTTCTGATTTCGTAAACGGCTTTCCCATGACGAACTGTGGAACACGTGTAGTGATTAAAGTCAGACTGTCGTGTTCAGTGGTTCACGGTGCATACTTTCAAATTTCTTTAGTACACTTCTTTCCTGCAAGTCTGTAACAGAGTTCCGGTCTACCAAGACCGCGTCTCTGAAGAAAAATCGCTTTCTACCTCACGTGGTTCTCTGATTGCACTTGCGCGGATCCGGATTTCCTAAAGTAATCCAATTTTTCATTTTTGGATCTAAATAGTCCGATTCGAATCCGTCGCTCAGAATCGTCTCGAAATGTGTGTGGTCCATCCGGATAAATTGTTCAGATTCGAATCGGACGGTTCCGATTTAAAACACAAAACCCAAAGACTAGGTTACTTCACATGATCTGAATTCCACTTGCACGCGGTACCCCGAGAAAGGCATCTCCATCTCGAACCAAAACCCAAGTCCAGGATCCGCGCAGTTCTGGCAAACAGCAAACACCATTTTTCCTTCAATGACGTCCGTTAACATCGCAACCGGTAGACATTAAGTGCCAGTGAGTGTTTCCTGTTATGCGTCGAACAGCTGGCACAGATACGAATACGAGGCGATAAGCACGGACAATGTGGGGCCCGCAAACGCTCCTCGCTGTTCCCTGTTTGACCGCCTCTTTTGACAGCTGGTACTACCTGGGTACGTGTTCCCTCATCATTCGATGTTTAACTCCGGTGAAGCTGACCGTTTAGCTTTTTTTTTTTGTATGCACACGGTACATTATTTCTACTCACGAATTCATCTGATAGGTCCGACCATCCGATGGAATAGTCCGTTGGAACCGGGTACACTTAAAGAGTTGTTAATTAAACTATTTTCTAGACTGACATATTTTTATTTATTTTTAAAGATTTAATTTGGACGGTGGACACCGTTCGTACAAGAACAATCAGCTACAAAATCAAGTGTACGAACGATTTTCTTGAGCCGCTGAAATAGACTTCTGAATGTGGACCCCATAGGTCATAATTGGAGAGTGCCATGCCATCCCTCTCCCAGGAAGCTGAAGTCATACTGGCTCATGTATTTAAATATAGACTGTGTTTTTGTATCGAACAACCTAACTATTGAACTCCGTTCCCCAATTTAGAGAGGCAAAGAGGGCAAAGAGGGGCATAAAAGGAGATCTTCAGATCGTCTCGAAATACTTGCTTGAGTTTTAATCATTCGTATCGCAGGTAATCGAGCTTTTTCTTTGATTTTGTTCCTAAATTCTGGCGAGGTTTGATTTGTCTATTTCAATTTCTACAGTTTGTGATTATAGATTTTTCATAGAATGGATTTAAGTGTTAGGTGTGGTATTTCCAGCTCGTGATCTGGGTAATCTGATAATTTTTCTAAAGAAATTGCGATTGTAAACTTGTTCTATTGTCTTGCTTGATTCAATTTTCGTTGTAGTTCATGTCAGAAGTAGAAAAATAAGGATCGCGGTCCAATTTATTTGAAAGAGTGAATGTTATTGTTCTTTTTAATTAATCTTAGAATTTTTCCTTCAGTAATTATTGGCTGTTTGTTGAACAATATACTGTGAATTTATTAAAAAAACGTGGTATTGTGCTGATGTGTCCCTTTCGTCGAGCATCGTTGTTATTTGAAGAAAGGACTCAAATAGTCAGTGAGGCGTTTTTGTTGAAAAATATCCTTTATGATTGGATTTTTTTGTTTTAATAAAACCCTAACTTGGTCCCTTGCCCCCTTGTTACCCTTTGCTTTTTTTTTTCAATTGAGTTTTTCAGAGAAAATTAGATTATTGCTCTGACTGATTTTGTGTGGTGTTGGCAATTTGTCCTCCCCATGCTCTGATTTAAGTAGTTATTGGTTAAATGGTGCATTTATATTTTTGTATGTTTTATTTGGAAAAAATATGTTTCCATATTATCTCTTTAATAAAAATATCTAATAGGTTAGAGAATTTTTTGTAACAATGGAAGATCCGCTAGGTATTTTGCACAAATAATCCCTCTTAAATTAAGAGAACTGTCTTCCTCCGCATAGGGTAAATCTTTCAATAGTATTAAAAATTCTTCTTATTAAGTAATATTGGCAAATTTTATTGGAGTTTACATTGGGTATATTATTCGGTTTAGATAAAATAGGCCTTGTAGTATGATTATCAGAAAGTCCCAATACATATTTCCTGACAATAAGACTCTAACACGTTTGAAAACCTGAACAGGAAAATCAAACAAGAACAAAAGGCAGAAATGGCGACTAGAGAGGAGAATGTTTACATGGCAAAGCTGGCCGAGCAGGCAGAGAGGTACGAAGAAATGGTTGAGTTCATGGAGAATGTTGCCAAAGCCTCCGATGCAGATGAATTGACCGTTGAGGAGCGCAACCTCCTCTCAGTGGCCTACAAAAATGTGATTGGAGCTCGTCGTGCCAGCTGGCGTATCATCTCCTCAATCGAGCAAAAGGAGGAGAGCCGTGGCAATGAGGCACACGTGTCAGCAATCAGGGATTACCGTGGTAAAATTGAGGCTGAGCTTACCAAGATCTGTCAGGGGATACTTGATTTGCTCGACAAGCACCTTGTGCCATCTGCCACTGTGGCCGAGTCGAAGGTGTTCTACCTCAAGATGAAGGGAGATTACCACAGGTAATGTTAAAAATTTCTTGTTGCCAAGGCATTTGTTTTGGGTGTATTGGGGTGTGGTGGGATGTGAGGATATTGGTGGAATTGGCAGTTGTTCCTGGTGAACACTAGGGAAAGTATTTTTCGGTAGTCTGGCGTTACCATCTCTTGAATAACATAGAAGTTAATTCAAAATCTTTCTAGAGCTATTTATAAATATAATTAGGTCAATGTCAGCTCTTTGTTGATAAGGAGAAACAAATTAAATGTACTGATTTAAGGAGCTGGGGGTGATAGCTTGTTCCAAAGTCCCAAGATAGCTTGCTCTGAACATTGAAAACTTGAAACATTGTTTGTTCTTAGTAAAAGCTCCTCTCTTGGTCTCAACTTTAGAATGATGATTCTAACATTTGACATGGTGTTGAGTTTCCATTTTTCCATTTACCTTATTTCCCAGATGGGCACGACTTGCTTGGTTAGGACTTAGTTCATACTTTAAGTGCATTCTTGTTATGGTTCTAACATTTTGGTGTTTAGTTTCCATTTTCCAATCTGCCTTATTTCCCAGATGGGCACAGGGTACTTGCGTAGGATTTAGTTTAAAGTGCATTCCTGTTGTGGTTCATCAAATATTTGAAATTTAGATAATTATCATATGTTGGTTCTGTATAAGGGTTCATATTTTGTGCCTTTCCAAATGGGCAGAGTTTCCCTCTATAGATTTAGTTCAATGATTGACTATGGATTAGAAATTTACATAGGCAGTCTTGTGATATCTGTTTTGTGTTGATTATTCTGTTGTGATTGTATAGGTACCTGGCTGAGTTCACAACTGGTGCCGAGAGGAAAGAGGCTGCTGAGAACACAATGTTGGCTTACAAGGCAGCTCAGGTATGTTTCTTTGTTGCACACACCAACACACTCTCAAACTTGCATTTTCCTGTTCTGATAAGATATTTTATACATTTTATTCAGTCTATATAAAGACTGCAATATATAAAAATAATAAGTTGGGTGAAAAGGGTTAGTTTATGGTTTAGTTACAACATAGGTGCATTGATGAAAAGGTTGTTCTTCTAGTAAAATGCTCTTTATAAATATGATATGCATGTCCAGTAAATGCTAGTAGATAATTGTATTAGAAATAACTTGACGGCTGTACCTTGTTTAGCGTCTGAACTTCCAATTTCTTTGTTTTTGTAGGACATTGCTCTGGCTGAGCTGGCACCAACCCACCCAATTAGGCTTGGGCTAGCACTTAATTTCTCTGTATTTTATTATGAGATCCTTAACTCACCTGACCGTGCTTGCAGTCTCGCCAAACAGGTCTCTCTTAAATTTTTTTTTTTTTCATATACACTGTTCAGTTCTGAATCCAAGAGTCAGTATACATTATTTATTTTTTGTTAATTATTGGGAATTAGCAAGTACATTCTTCTTCAATTAACTAACATCAGATGAGCTTTTTGAAGTTCATTATATAATTTACTCATGGAAGTAGAGTACTGCATCTTGGAGTTATTAGCTCTATTGATGTATAGAAGTACTCAAAAGAAACTGTCGAGTACTAGTTGTACAGATCCAAACTCTCATGTATATTTCAAAACAGGCATTTGATGAGGCTATCTCTGAGCTAGATAGCTTAGGTGAAGAATCATACAAAGACAGCACCTTGATCATGCAACTCCTTCGTGACAACTTGACTCTTTGGACTTCTGACACCACGGTATTTCTCTCTTCCCCTCTCCCTCACCCTCTTGTGTGTTTGTGTTGTGTGTCTGTGCGCATGCATGTTTGTGTTGTGTGGTTAGAGAGTTGCATTGTTATGGACTGGTTATGAAACTTTAGAAGATGCTTAAAACATGAATGGATAACTATTGTCAGGTCTTTAGTCCAATAGGGTTTTGACTAGGATAACAAACAGTTAAATTAGGTCCATTAATATTTGGGTCCTGAATAATTTTGTTACCATAAATCTTGGTCTAGAACTGGGTTTCTTTAGGATTGTTGATTGAGGTCTGGTTTTGCTGTAATTTTCTAGCTAAAGGGCCATTTGTCCGTGTGTTAAAATTGCATTTGCTCTCTCTAATATTGGTTACGTTCTGGTATACGACAGGAGGAAGTTGGGGAGGAGATCAAGGAAGCGCCGAAAGGTGATGGAGAGGGACAGTAACACAATATATTTTATGTTGTATTGCCATAGTTTGTATTAGCGGGATTTCAATATGCCTGGACATTCAAGGTTTAACCTTTTTTTACTGGTTTGCTGGAGAATTCTCGGCCATGCTGGTTTTATGTTTAAATAATTTTACTATTTTTTTTCCTTTAATACTTGAATCTGTGTTTGTTGATCCTTATTGTAGTGTTTCTGTTAAGTGCTTGTTTAGGTTGTTTCTTTATAATTAAATGTCTTTATTGTCTGAGATTTCAATGGAAGAACATGTGGTTGCCAGATGTGTCTGTAGCTGATATGTAGCGATGGCGGTTGTTTAAATGACATTATTTGAGAGATCTAGTCGTTTGTTGTTCCTGTCCTATTCATTGCAATACCACACATCTAAAATTCTAATGTAGCTGTTAAAACTAATGTTTTAAAATATGGGGATTAGGTTAGAAGGCTCTGCATATTGCATGTGGATTTAGAAACGGTAACAAAATGCAAACATTCATTCAGTGTCATGTACTCATGTTCTTTACAAACTCATGAATTTATTTGTATTGAATAAAACGGATACATAACATATTAGGCATAAGTTTTCCAAAGAAATACCAGTACATTTATGTGCGTATGCTGATGTTTAATCAATCTGGGCTACATTTACAAACTAACAACTTTTCATTAAAAAGAAAATAGTTAGTTTAAAGTTGTATAAATCATTTCAAAATTAATAAACCTATCATCATTCACAGATCTATATTTCATCCTTTAATTACTTGAATCCTTCTTTCACTGCAATTTTTGTATGTGCACAGCATAAATTCACAATTTATCCGAATTAAAGAATCAATCGATAGCCCTTCGCTTCCCTCTTCAACGCAACTCTCTTCCATGGCATGAAGGCATGAACCACGTCGCTCTATCAGACGCCCCGAGCCCCTCCGCCGCTGGATCAAGGGATCAAGTGATCAACGATGAGAATCTCTCCGGCGCGCCTCCACAAACTTGTAACCTCCCAATCCAACCCTCTCCTCGCCAAAGAACTCCTCGACCTTTACCTCTCCTCTCCTCGCTTCCCTTCCCCCCATCCTTCCACTATCCACTCCCTCTCTCTCCGCCTCGCCAGATCACCTCACCCCTCTCTCTCCCTCTCCCTCCTCCGTCTCTTCCCCTCTCCTCCCCCTTCCCTCCTCTCTTCCCTCTCACTCATCTTCGCTCGCCTTTCCCGTCCTGAACTCCTCTTCTCCCTCCTCCCCCATTTCTCTCGCTCCACCCCCTCAATCCATTCTTACAACCGCCTCATTCTCGCCTTTTCCCGCACAAACCACCTTGCTTACGCCATCTCCCTCTTCAAACGCCTTTCTTCTATCAACCTCTCCCCCAATGCCACCACCTACCGGATTCTCTCACAGGCTCTGTGCCGCCATGGCCAAGTCACTGCTGCTGAGTCTCTTCTCAGTGAGATGCAACACAAGGGCATCCCACCCGATCTGTTTGCTTACACGACTGTTCTGAACAGCTTATGTCGAAAGAAGAAACTGCGGGAGGCTTATAGGCTTCTCTGCCGGATGCGGCCTCGAGGATCTGAACCTGATATATGCCACTATAACACGGTAATTGTTGGTTTTTGCCGGGAGGGACGAGCGCTTGATGCATGCAAGGTGCTTGATGATATGTCTGAGAAAGGGGTTCAGCCGAATTTGGTCTCGTATAGCACAGTGGTTCACGGCCTTTGCACGTGTGGGGTTTTTGATAAAGCTGAAGGTTACTTGGTGGAAATGATGGACAGGGGGATGGTGCCACATTTTTCAGTCTTTCATGGTGTGGTTAAAGGATTTTGTGGGGTCGGAAATGTGGTTAGTGCAGCTAGGGTTTTGGAGAGAATGCTTGGTCTTGAAGTACGGCCTCATGTGGAGACTTGGGATTTGGTCATACGAAGTGTGTGTACACAGATTATTGCATAAGGCAAGAAAGAAGATAAAATCTTAGAGCTGCTCAAGTACAGGTTTTTATTTCACATTATGAATTTTGTACTCAGTTTCTTAAAATAGACTTTTATAGTTACACAGAATCATTCATTTGTACTTTGTACTTGTCTGCTTGAATTTGTAGTATAAGCATTGTAGGAATTACCACATCCTCTATATTAATAATCAGTAGGCAAATTCTGGAATGGACCAAAAATTTTTTGAACCCGTCCATCAATACACGATCGAATGGTTCAGATATTTCGTAGGAAACCAAATTCTCTGTTAAAATTAATGGAAAATTTTATTGGAAGGTTAAAATAGTCATATAAAAATATAACAGCGCTCATACTCTTTTCGCTTGGAAAAAGTATTCCCATCTCTGCCTCCACAAACACCGCGGGTTCTTCCACCAGAAATTCCTCCACAGCTCCGCTATCCCCTCTCTCCATCAAGGGCCTCCAGAACAAGCAAAATCTCCATTGGAGCTCGCTCTATCGCTGGATCTGTTAGGTACTTGTTTGTGGTTTAACCTGTTTTTTTTTTTCTTTCTTTTCTAGCCCTTCATTCAATTCCAGTTAGGTAATTAGTTGATTGAACAAGTTCATTTTTCTAGCCACTAAAACCTCACAATTAAGCACAAAACCTGCAGCTTGGTATAGTTTTTTTTTTTCTTTTCCTTGAGTTCAGTTTGCCTAATAGTTAGGTCATTAAATTTTGTATTGGTCAACATACAAAAGTTTGAACTTGATGGGGGAAAGTGCGGTGTGGTACTGTATGTGCTATGGATCTGATATTGTGCCGGCTGCCGAACAAATGAAAATTTTAGGTCGAGGCATGGATCAAGTTGTTTGTGCCGGCTGCCAAACTCCACTAATGTACAATCGTGGCACGACAAGTGTCAGGTGTGCTTGCTATCAGACTATAACTCCTGTTACTACAGGTACCACAACTAGGTTAAAACGTGTTTTTTTTTTTGTCGTTTGGATTCACTTGAAGGTTTTACTACTATATCTAAAGTTGTTTAGAGAGTAAGAATTCTATCCAGAATTTTTTTTTTTCCAAAACCATGTCAGAGAGTTGAGAAATCCAGAGTGTTGGGCTAAACCTTCAATAACAATGTATCTGATTGATTTTCTAATAAATAACAGTGGTGCCAACCAATTAATCACAAGTATATATCACTTTGGTCTAATCACTTAGTTACACTAGGATCATACTTCAGATCTCAATTATGTCAGAAAAATCTAGAAACCTCGTGACTGCCTATTCTCCAATCTAAACTCCCCACTCAAGTTCTTGAACCTTGTAAAATCATTGAAGATTGATAACTAGCTAAGCATTAACTCCTTGTTGTTTCAAGTGAAGAGAATTTTTGAACTGAGCAGAAATTGTATAAAATGGAGCTATATAATATCCAAAAAGGACCTAGGTATGACCTTCATTTTACTAGCCGTTGGAAACTGAGCTTTGCAAAGATTAATTCTGTCATTCATATCTTGCACATAAACTTGAGGGCAATCACCAACAGCTACGTATACAAGTACGTCTAGTACAATATAAGTTTAGTTAACTTCTAGTAGTAAATTTTCCATGGGCCTCCTGTTCTTTCAGACAAAAACCTAATAAATGTTAGCAACTTGAGATTTTCATTCTTTTGGCATGGTAGTTTGACTCAAAGTTAAACATCAACATTGACATAAAATATTTAGACATCACCTTGGGTCACACATTAGCAAATGAACTAATTAATTCCATTACATTTTTTCGGTATCGAGTGCATTTGAGGCTAAGCTTTTTTTTCTTTTTCTTTTTCTTTTTGGTTGATGGATACTGGTCTAATTATCACAGATGTTTAAGATTTTCATCCTTCACTATTTCCTAAAAGTATTGACATTTGAATTTGAAGAATTCCAGTTTACAGAAAAGTAAGAGGATTTTATAGGCTGTGGCAGGATTTGACAAGAAAATTTCATTTACAGTTTTGTTTTGGAATAATATGAGTCTGATAATGGTAATAAAATTCATTGAAATAGGTCAAGTGGGCATCTACACTGCTCCCTCACCAAGAGATCCCAAAATCTTTCTTTGATGAACTGGACGGATAAATATGAAATTGTTCAGTAAACTAAAAGCTGCAAGGAGATGCTACTAGAAGATAGTGTGAATTAATATAAACCGAAAAAATGTAATGGATTTGCTAATTTCTCTTTTTTGGGTCTTATGGCATTGTGATGTGCAGAGAAAATGTGAATCATTTGCTTCGCCGGTATAATTCGTTGGGGGTATGAATGGGAAGGACCTGAAGAAGAAAGACAGATGGGAGTAGGAATTAAATTGCATATTGTGCTGGTTTTCACTCAATTTTCTTTTGCACATTTTTTTTATTGATTCAATGTGAGTAGGAATTAATGGTAGTCTGGTTTTTTATTCTATGGGACCTGAAGAAGAAAGACATATGGCAGTAGGAATCATTTGCTTTTTTTTTTTTGGCATGTTACTCAGCAGGGAATGGGTATACCTATTGGGAAACTCTCTCTGTCCACTATACACTGCACTTGAATTTTTTTTTTTTTTTTCTGTTACTTCACCTATTTATTTTCATCCAAGTATTATTTTCGCAGAAAAATGTTTAGATGCTATGCTGCATGTGCTGTCATATTAAGCCTTATTGTTGTTGGATAATATTTGTTTGATGTGGGTTCATCCATTCATAGCTAAGCGAAATCACAATTCAATGTAGCAAACTTTTCCATTTAACAGGATAAATAAACGAATTCCAGGAAAAAAAAAAAATTTCACCAAAATAACGAGACTATTTGCAAAAAAAAAAAAAAATACTCTTCCATACTAACTAAGTAACATCTCCCTAATGTCGGCTTGAAACTTCTTTAGTTCGTTTTTCTTATAAAAAAATAGTTGGTAGATTAATTGTTTTCTAAACAACTCACATGTATATCTGTAGGAGGTTGTGCCAAGTGAGATCTGTAATATTGATGAAACAAATAGTTACCCATTCAAAAGAGTGAGATTTAATGTATGAAGTAAGAAGAAGTCTAAGATAAATTGAACATGATAACTAATCCATTTAGACCCCGATTTTTTTATTAATAAAAAATAAAATAAAATAAATATTGAAAAGAGGGTATGAAATCATAAAATTTCAAAATAAAAAAATAACGTTATAGACTATAACGTGTAGGGCACTGTAGCTAAATATTATAGTCTATAATGTTCTTGCTATATTTTGAAATTTTGTAATTCTGTATCTTTTTGAGATTTTTTTCTTATTTTCCTATTAATACAAAAATCCACATTTTGCCCGTCTTGTTGTGAGGTCGGATATGCCCGTTAATGTCAGTAATCCAAACATACCGTGTGAAGTATACTTAAATATATTTTTCCTTATTTTTGCATAATAAAAAAAAACAAATGGAAAAAAAAAATCTGATTTATTAATAATTTGAAAATGAAAAAAAAAATCTGATTTATTAATAAAAAGTAAAAATAGTAAAAGTTCATTTTAAATAAATCAGAATAAAATAGAAACAAAAAAACAACCAAATCAAAGTCTAAAGCCGTCCTCCACAATCAGAGGATAAACCTCTCATTAAAGGGAAGGAAGAGGACACGACGAGAAAGATGAATCCTCCGAACAATAAAACTTGCTCTCTGATTTGGAGGTGACAAATTTTACCAAAATCTACGTGAAGTTCTCCTTCCTTCTGTTCCCCTCTGCTCCCTCTGTGATTTTCTCTCTTGTGGAGCAAGTGAGTTCGTTTAGTCGATCCAGATTTCGCGAGCTCTCACCTCCGCACAGTGAATTTGCCGCTCCCTCCCTTCGCGTCATCCTGTTTGGAGCACAGGCTAAATTAAAATCAAATAAAACCAAGATGCAAATCAATACAAATAAACTCAAACTTAAATCAACACCAAATCCAAACAAAAATCAATGAAATCAATCAAACCAAACACATGAAAACAAATTAAATCAAACCCAAATAAATCAAACCTTATTCGGTAGATGGAAGAAGGGAAGAGAAGTATTAAACTCCTTTGGGTTTGAGTTACACATGGAAGTGTAAAGCTGCTGCTCCAACTGTCAAGCTTTTTGTTTACCTGACTGATGTTGCAAGGTAAAGTACACTACTCCGTCTCCGTAGACCCTCCCTGACTGACGCGCAAAAAAAAAAATCCAACGCCGCACGCGATTTTGACCAAACCCGCTCAAATCACACCCTCCGTCGGATTCGCATCAGCAGCATCGGGGCCCAGCTGTCAGTTTCTCCTTCTCCGCACTCTCAGCGCCTTCTCCTCCTAGGTATTTCTCTTCTTGAGGTATTGGTTTTACTTTTCCAATTCCTGCTCTTGTTCATTGAGGTTTCCCGCTGTCACTGGCCCTTCTCCCTTCTCGCCTCTTCTACCTTTGGTTCTTCCCGTTGGTATGCTTCCTTTAAATTTTATGTAATTTTACCAACCAATCTGCTAATTGGCACCAATAAAACGATTGTCTCCTTTGCTCAGTTTCCCCCTAATTTGAATTGCACGTTTATCAGTTTTCCCTACAGCTGTCTCCGAATTTTCGGTACTGCTAATCTTGTGTTGTTTTACCAGGTTTTCTTACTACTATCTTTTCGTCTTCCCTCGTCTTATGCAACCTCAGGCACGTAAATTTCTGCCCTCTGGCCAAGGTTTTGTTCTTGCTGATTTATATTTTAGGATTTGTCCTGTTTGCCAATGCTGTATTTTCCTCAAGGACTTTAGTTTGCACACCTTACCTTTGGTTCCTGGATTCTCCTCAACCTACAGCTTCGAAATTGTCAGAACAGGCAACACCAAACAAAGAATATTAATCCATTGCTCCTTTTCCTTCTTAATTTGATAAAGCCCCATATGGATCATGCTCTATTCCTTCTCTAATTCACAGTTGATGAATTCCTATTATGCCACCCAAAAATAACACAAAAGAGAATAAGAAATTAGACAAGTACTGAGCCAGCAATCAATTCATTTCTGATTTTTCCTTTCATATACTAAATTTAGTATTTCCATAAATGAAGGAAGCATCGAGCTGAAATCTTTCAATTACTAAAAAGATAAACAACAGTAGGCCAACTAATTGACCTCCTAAAATATTCATCTTTCGCAAAATGCAAAAACAATTGCTTCCTCTTCCTCCGTTATTTCTGCCTTGAATTGTTTATCTTTTTTCCCCTTCCCCCCTTTTTTTCTCTCTCTTTTCTTGGCCCCCCCCCCCCCCCCCCCCCCACAACCGGGGATGAAACCTAATATCCTTCAGTCATTGAATCCTATGTTTATTGATCCGTATCACCTAATTTCGTTCAGCCATTGAGCCCTACGTTTCCTGATCTGTATCAGGGTATGTAAATTTTCCTACTGAGTGTTGTTGTTCTGCTTTCGATGTTATTCTTGGTTTAATATATGACTGCTGATGGTACTCGTACTTACCAGTAAATAGGATTTAGATTTGCGAACCCCCTCCCCTCCCCTCTTTTCCTTTTTTTATTTTTATTTTTTGGTTGGTTGTTTGGTGGGTTTGCTGGTAAGAATTGGGGAAAGATTTGGTTATGTTGGATCAGTACAATGTAGAGTAACTGTTTCATATCTACACCTTCACTTGTCCAATCTTTTTGCAATTGTTATTATTTTTTTCCAGAGTTGCTTTACTGAAATTTTTTGACAACATGCAGTGAGCAGGAATCATGTTGTCCAGTGAAGAAAATATCACTTGAGAATCTAAGAGGAAAATTCCATGCAAGGTAAAAGTAAAATTTCTAACCTGCGTATGTGCTATTTTAATTCTCTCTTGTATACCAATTAACCTGGTACATTTCCAAAAAAATTATAATAGAAGAATGTACTAATATGGTGCCCAGGTGCAACATCTAATGCTTGGTATATTTACCATTCATGTGAAAAACTTTAGTGCTGAAATTATCATCTTTTAGAATCCCTCAATTTAATTATTATTTTTATTATTTCTTTTTTCAATGTAATCAGGTTTCAAGTATGAGGTTTATCTGATGCTTCAGCTTGATTTTAGAGGGCCTTGGCCTATGCCTAAAATTGTCCACGCATTCATTGCTGTGAACAATTGAAAGTCCAAACATGCATTTCTAAAAGAACTACCTTGGATAAGTTTGTCATGTGAGTTATAATAAGATCATTTGTAATTTCATGAAACGAAGAATTTTTCCCCAAACTGCTGACAACTAATGCCTTTGAAGCTGCTCATGCAATAGAAGACAGCTAAATTACCATGAGGCTGGCAGGTAATTATTTAAACATGTGGTTCGAACATCATTCAAATGACACCTCATTTCTTTGTCAACTAAGATGTTTCGGTATACAAAAATTATACACTCCTCCTCCAATCTATCAAGGACTTTTGTATGTTTCTACAAGTAATAAGCATCTGATAGACACCCTGAAGACATGCAACTAAGTACTAATTTATCGTGTTACATTGTTTCCTTCTTACCTTTCAAATGACTAAGGTGCTCTTATGTGGTCTTCAACTATATATAGATATAGGGCTAATAAAAATCTGAGTACTGGCATGTCACATTCAATTACAGTGAAATGATATTACAAAGAAAAAACAGTTACTTCCTCATCTTCTCTGTTTCAACTTTGTTGCACAACACAGTAATAAGCATTGTGCTGGTCCAGAAGTTGATTATTTACAAATCTTACTGTTCTCAAATAATGACCCAGGTTCTAATTCCAACAATTAGACAGAAATCAAGAAAGAGAGAAAGAAAAGGAGAAAAAAACAGAGAAAGAGAAAAGAAGAAAAAGGAAGAGAAGCAGGGCAACGTATGGTGGTGATCTGCTTCTCCTTCACAGTTGTCAAGGTACAGTACCGGTCCACATCTCCTTACGTTGCACATTTCTAGCTTCAGCCAAATGGCCATAAAGCTGCCAAGTAATTATTTTAACCTGTGTTTTGAACATTGTTTAAATGAAACCTCATTTCTTTGTCAACTAAGATGTTTCGGTATACAAAAATTATACATACTCCTGCAATCTATCAAGGAGATATGTATGTTTCTGCAAGTAATAAGCATCTCAAAGACACCCTGAAGACATGCTATTAAATACTAATATATCATGTTACATTATTTCCATCTTATCTTTCAAATGACTAAAGTGCCCTTCTGTGGTCTTCAACTATATATTGAGATAGAGCTAATAAAACTCTTGAGTACTGGCATGCCACATTCAATTACAGTGAAATCATATTACCAAGAAAAAACAGCTACTTTCCCATCTTCTCAGTTTCATATTTGTATCACAGCACAGTTATAAAAATTGTGCCGTACCCAAAGTTAATTATTTGCAAATCTTATTATTCTCAGAATAAAGACCTAGGTTCTAATTCCAGCAATTGAACGAAAAATCAAGAAAGAGAAAGAAAAGAAAAAAACAAAAACAGAAAGAAAAGAGAAGGAAAAGGAAGAGGAACAGAGCGACATATCGTGGTGGTCGACTTCTTCGCTGAAAATTTGGCAAGGTACAATGATGGTCCACTTTTCCTTGCGCTGCAAATTTCTAGCTTCTGTAACCTTAATTATTACCCTTTTAAATCTCTTAGGTTTAAGCTGATTAACACTCAGCAAAGATTTGTCGGTAAGTAATATATCCACCAATTTGACTATTGAAATGAAAAATTTACATCCTAAATATTTACTAACTCCTGATCACCTACTACATCACATTCACCTCACAAATGCACTCACTAACAGGTACTTGAAGTTGAATGTTCACTCCTCTTGGCTGTTAGCGGGAGTGAAATCCGCCTATTCAGTTCTATTGGCCTTGGAAATACGTTATAAAGAAACTCTCTTTTTCCTGTGAGAATGAGAAAGCTAGTCTATCAGTTTACAAGGAGTCACTAACATTTTCTTTCCAGGTATGCAAGCTAAGGCATCTTAGACAATCCATCCAATAGGGGAAAGCTCTAAGGCATTGAAAGTTCATCTGCTAGTCTATCAGTTTACTGTACTTGCAAGGATTCTCAGATATTTACAAGAATTGTTACTAATTCCTCTTCCTTCCAACTACAGTTAGTATTTCATTCTATTTTATTAGCACATACAATATAGAACCATTGCACAAACAACTAAGATTGTACACTTCTGACGTACGAAATTGTCATCCCCTTCTCACTGACAACAAATTATCATTCCCATTTTGACATGTAGGGACACCACACGAACAACTACAGCTTTGCTCCTTGAAGATGAAAGATATGTAATAGAACGTGTAACAAATCTGTGCTGTCTATTAACAAAAGCATCAACATCAAGCTGACATCCACGCACACCATCACATCTGATCTGATCTAATCTGAACCATCGCTGCAAATTTAATCAATCTATCAAAAAAAAAATAATGCACTTCTTAGAAGCTCTACTCCAAAAGCATTTCACCGAACCCAACAAAATATTTGAAATCCATGCACTTCTCATCACCTCTGGTTTCTTCCTTCTTCCCAAACCATCAAACACCTTTGCTTTCAATTGTTTGATTCAATCATACCTCCGCCAAGGGAAATCCTCTGATGCACCTCTCCGACTCTTTGTTCAATCACTCTCTTTCGGAGCTCAACCTAACCATCACACCTTTCCTTCTCTTCTCAAATCATCCTCTCCTACTAGTGGGGTTGTCATTCATGGCCAATCTGTTCGTCGTGGCCTTGTATTTGATAACTTCGTTGGTTGCTCTCTCATGAAGTTTTATGCTAAGTTGGGTCGCTTTGTTGATGCAAAGAAGGTGTTCGATGAAATGCCTTATCCAGACTTGGCTTCTTCCAATGCCATGATCGATGTCGCATGTGCTTGCGATGACATGGGTTCTGCTAATGAGTTCTTTGAGGGCATAGCAATAAGAGATATCATTTCTTGGACAACATTGATTAATGGATTTTCAAAAAATGGGTCTCATTACAATGCAATTTGGATCTTTAGAAGATTGATTCATGAAAGTGAGAATGTATATGGAAAAGTGAGCCCTAATGAAGCTACATTTGTTAGTGTTCTATCTGCATGTGCAAATTTAGATGGCCAAGAAGGTCTGGCTATAGGAAAAGAGGTTCATGCATATATTGTTCGTCATAGGATACATCTCACAGCTTTCTTGGGCACTGCATTAATTGACTTATATGGCAAGCATGGCCATCTTCATTCTTGTGAGAATACATTCAAATCAATTGTTCGAAGTGAGGTTTGTACGTGGAATGCAATGATATTTGCATTGGCATGCAATGGGGAGGAAGAGAAAGCCTTGCACATGTTCGACAAAATGTCGTCTGAAGGAGTAGTACCTAACCATATTACCTTGGTGGCAGTCTTGACCGCTTGTTCACGTGCAGGTTTGGTGGACTTGGGATTGCGACATTTTGAATCAATGGTTGCCAAACATGGCCTCACTCCATTAATGGAGCATTACGGGTGTGTGGTGGATTTGTTAGGAAGAGCTGGGTGGCTGCACAAGGCTGTGTATTTTATAGAGCGAATGCCTTTCAAGGCCGATGCGTCTGTTTGGGGTGCACTTCTTGGAGCGTGCAAGTTACATGGAAATGCCGAACTTGGAAAGTATGTGATGCGAAAATTAATTACTCTTGAGCCTTGGCATGGTGGCCAGTACATGACCTTGAGAAATATGTATGCACAAAAAGGAAGGTGGCGAGACGTAGTGGAAATGACGGAAACTATGGTGTTTGTCGGAATTAAGAAGGCTGTAGGTATGAGTTATGTTAACTCTACTCACGCTACATTTGACAATCCGGCATCGGTAGATTTATAAGTTTAACCTAATGGAAGAGGATATACTATTTATTTATTTATTTTTAATATCTCCATGGCACAACTTCTTCCAGAGGCAAGTCTAAAGACGAAGTTGGATCAATTGACCCAAGTCAGACTTAGCACCTTACGGTTACAGTAGAGGTTTTAGTGAAGAGAAAATTGTGGATATATATATCACTTGGTGCAACAACTAATGACAATTGCTCAGAAGGAATTGATTTTTTTGGAACAAAAAGATCTGATACATAATACAGGATGTTGTCAATTTAGATGAGGATACTGAAGATTAGACATTAAAAAATGCACTGCATTGTTATTTCAATGTTTGAAATGAATTTCATGTAATTGGATATCTTGTGTTGTTTTTATATTTTTCTAGCTTTTAGCTGGACATGTGCTAGGGGACATTTTGGGGATATTTTGGATAGGTTGTAGGGTACTTGGATGGTGCATGATTTTGGTATCAGGTGTGGTACATAGATATGGTACCATGACTTCTAGTGGGAGTGTAGGATGTAGATTATCTTAGCTATCTTAATTTTGTTTTGTAATTTGTGAGAACATTGGTTATAGATTTTGTACAAGTGGAAATTGATGGGGTTGCCTAATTTTTTAAAAGATAAAAAAACATCTTATAAGTTATATCAATTGATTTGTCTTATTGTTATACTCATAATCTTGTCATTACTACTTGGTGACATAATATTTTTTATCAGTCAGTCATATGTTCTATGTATTAAACTTTGAATGTACTAATTCTCTCTGTAGAGTTCTTGGATTGATCACCCTAAAATTTCTGGCTTGTACACAACAAAAGAATGAATTTTGAAATCATATTCCAAATTAAACGGGTGAGGGAGTTGCCTCCTTTTGTGAGTGTGTTATAACGCACCCACCTGGTGCTTTTAATTGCACAGCACTCAGGTTGTGGATGCGCTATTTAACGCAGTAAATATCTGTTGTACCTTATAACACATCTGCTACTAGTTACTCACCAATGGTTGTGCTCTTTATTTTCTAATACAATCACCGTGGCACCTTCTGCCAAGGACTTCCCCTGCATTGATTATTTCTGGCAGATGTTTTAACATTTTGCGAAGAAATTAATTTACTTACCCATTAGCTTAGCTCTCTATTACTAATCCTTTACATCATAGTTTCTGTCAAAGAATCCTATAGCAAGTAAAATTCAAAAGAAAGTCATAGACAATTAAGTCGGAGAGGAAACAAGTCTCCGCCGACATTTTAAGTAGAATCCATCAATTTTCAAAAAGAAAGATCGTTGGCATGGCATTTGTGCTTCACGACATGATTGTGATTGGTCCCATCCCATCATCCCACAACAAAGAACATTGCTTTTCTTGTGTCTTATTTATTGGACAGGGAATTGTAAGGAAAAGGTAGTAGAACAATTAAAGGCATGGTTGCCAGCAGCAAATGGTGGGGGTGAACTGGTACCACCGGTACCAGTATTGGAATGACAAGTTGAATGGATTTGTAATAATCTGTAGTTAATGGAAGTTGTTCTTTTTAGTATGTGATTTTGCTCTAGTTGTTAAAACTGCATCAAGCAGAAGAAGGTGTTGTAAACAAATGAATTTGAGGGATTAGGGATTGAGTTTGGGACACCACTGCTAATGATGCAAAAACAATATGCATATCGTATATCTGCTCAGCAAATTAAAAAACCTTGTGCCACTGAGTTTCTTTAGTTGGGTTTAAGTTTCAGTAAATTAGTTGTAGCTGTACTATGTTAGGGCTTGTTGGGCAATATGGAAACTTTGTGGGAATGAGAATTTTAATTTGTCAAAATAAAAGTTATTTAATTCATGAAAAAAATCAGAATATAGATGTACGGCAAATGCATGAGAAATTTGTTAGGATTTTTTTTTTTTTTAATTTTATAGAAGATGTAATACTAAAATTAAACTATATTAAGTGTATTGATACTAATCACTTATTATGATCAATATAATTGTATATGTCAGATTCTCATAAAATTTAAATGAGTGAGTGTACGATAAAAAAAATTCCATGATGTATAAAATTTTGTCTTCATTAATGTATGATAAAAGTTAATGTTAACTTTGTTTAATTAATATTTTGACAACTTTATCATGTGGGAAATAAAATGAATGTCAAGCTAATGGTTTTTTTTTCCATGAAATAGAAGGCAAAAAGTAGGAAAAAAATACAGAGAAATTTATAGGCAAAAACTAGAAAAAAAAATTCCATATAGACAAAACGTAGGAAATAAACCCTCAACTCTCAACCCTAAACTCCAAATCTTAAACCCCTAAAACTCTAAACCCCTAAAACCCTAAATCCTAAACCCTCAAACCCCTCAACCCCCTCACCCCTCACCCCTGAGCCCAAGGCCCTAGGCCCTAAACTCTAAACCCTAAAAACTCTAAAACCCCTGAACCCTGAACCCTAAATCCTAAACCCCAAACCCCAATTGGGTGCATTTCAATCAATTGCAGTCTACAGTACTACAACCTTGATAAATTTAAAATTTGATAATTTTTGGACAATATCGGTACAATAATAGTGCAACACAAGACTAATTTCGTACACTACTAGTAAAATAACTAATTTTGGACACCATTCGAGCTATTTGGTACAATTTACTACAACTATGGTAAATTATATTATCAATTTTGGACACCATTCAAACTATTTCAAGCGGTTTAACTATTCTGGACACCTATATATATCTAAACTATCTAATTATAACTAAAATATTTAAATAAAAGAATAAAAAAATTACCTTTTTTTTTTACCGCCGGAAAACATTTGGGCCGCAATAAATGGAAAATTTGGGCGCGCAAGGACCTTTATAGCACCAAGAATCGGGTGCGCATGCCCAATTGGCACATCCCTGGTGCACCTGCTCAGTCTGTGCACTTACAGTGCGCATGCTCAATCTGCGCATCCATTGGTGCGCCTCCCCAGTCCACGCAACAACAATTCTGGGTGCGCGGATTCAGTCGGCGAGAGTGGTATTTTTGCTAAAAGTCAGAACACGGTGGTATTTATTTTATTCTGATTTTCTGGGATGGTAAGAAAACAAATTTCGGTAGAAATTAGTTCAGAAGAAAATACCTATAAGCATAGTAACAAGACTCGCGATATATTCGCGTTTTACTCGCGATATATTCACGTTTTATTCGTTTTTTTGACGTTTCCGAACCGAACTCCGAATAAAACGCAAAAAAATATATAATACGTTTTATTCGCAAATAAAACGCATATAAAACGCTAGTCACTAATTATTCGCGATAAAAATGCGAAAAAAACGGATAATTTAATATTCAAACTTTGGGCTGGCCCAATTAGTGGGTTGATTTCAAAAAGAAAAGGCGCTGTCATTTTATTTCAAAGGTGTTGGATCAGCTCCAATTGGTGGGGCACCCGCATTTTGAATCACTTTTTTTTTTTTGCTTAGTTATTGTACCGAATTATTTCCGAGTTACAGCCGAATTATATCCGAATCACGAATTTTTAATCCCGCCGAACCAAATCCGAACTATTGATTTGTTACTATGCTATAAGTAGTTTGCACGAAAGTATGTTAATATTAATATGCCACAGAAAATCCACAGGTACATTTAAAATTAGATTTGACGCCTCCCAATTCCCAATCAAAACTCGACACGTGTCGCGATTTGACAGGACGGCACAGGGTTTGATGAACGGTCAAGTTGGTCTTTGAGTGGGCCTACCATAATGCCCCGTGTTTTCATTTGACATAATCTGAGGCGTTGATCTAGTCTGACGGCTCAGATGACCTGTTTCGACCCCTGTTTTTTTTATTTTTTCTTTCAAATGCCCTTAGGCTTGCCATTCCTTAAATACGCAGATCACATTGTAATTCCTGATGCATTCTTCTTCTCCCTAGAACCTGATTTGATCTGTATTTTACCATTATGTCCCCATGACAGGCAATGTATCCTATGCCCCCCTGCCTGCCACGAGACCATGACCAATCAACGAAACAGGTAATTATGTCTTCTTGGCCTATTTGTTCATGTTCTACAGTAATAGAGCCACCTTGTTTCCTTATGCAATTTGTGGCAGAGGCTGCTATTTGAGTTTCATTTGCTATATATGGTCTTCATGTATTTTATGAATTTGTCAAGGGTTGAGGGCTCCCCTGCATATACCGTGCCATTTCTTTATCGCCACAGACCCCATAGTGTCTTTGCAATTGTACACCATTCCTGATCCTCTGTAACATTCATTAGCAATGATAAGGCCTCTTTGAAACTGTTTGGCAGCATATCAATCCTTAACGGGTATGAACTCGCAAACCAGCAACTTCTTGCAAACTGGCAAAGAAATGTAAGATGTAATACATCCTCTTCTCCTTGGCCACAGGTCTGACAAATTGGGCCTGCTGCACTAATTCTGCGATTAATGATCTTCCCCAAAGGTAGAGCTCGCATGACTAATTTCCAGAGTTTTAAGTTTTAACCTCACTCCAGGCGGCAGGATATCCGCTTTATTCCAGATGTTATCCCAGAACTTCTTCTGTACCTGATCTTGGTATAAGTTGAGCCCCTTCAACCACTGAATATGCTTTTTTAACTGAATGGGACCCATGTCACTGGTTTAAAAATAAGCTTGTCATTTCCCGCATTCTGGTACGGAGGTCTGACATGGGCTACAATTGCCATTCCCTTTTGATACCCAAGTAAATCAATAATCTGATTTGTATTCCAGCACCCTTTGTTTTGATCAAGTAGTTCCCTAACAAGTATTTAAAAAACAGAAACACATAAATTAAATACATGAATTGTAACAAATATTCATCTAAACACAATGTCAATAACAATAATTCTATTTTGCAAATCAACAACTCCATAATTTTATATCGTCCATTCTTTTCTAAATTGAGAAGGACCTACTTCAAATGTCATTCTTCTCACTTTGGCTCTGATCGGAATCAAGGAGCAGAAGATTTGAATTCAATTTAATAGAGATTACTTCAATATAAACAAATTAGAATTGAAATTTTATGATTGGGAAGAATGTTTTCATCAAGACATTCATTCGATCACACTAAGGGTCTGATCCGAACATACCACTTATTGAAGTTCAATTTATTTCAATTCAATAGAATTCAATAGAGTAGAATTCTAATTGAACTTTGTTGATCAAAACCAAAATGGAAAATAATTGAATTCTTCTCCATTTAAAAGTATACATAATAGAAGAGAAATGATTTCATTTGCATAAAAATGACACTTGTGTCCTGAAAATGATTAGTAACAATATAATGATATTTCACATTTTAACACATTATATTACAGTCTGTACCACAAAATTTAGATAATCAACATGCTAAATACATCATCTTAGTGATAAAAAATAGAAATTGAATGCTGACTACATCATCTTAGTGATAAGGTTGGTTGCAAAAATATAAAATTGAATGTCTTGATGAGATTGTTATTTACCAGCAACACCACTTTTTTCACTAGATCATTCTTGACCAAACCAAGCAACGCCAACCATTCTTTACCAGAAATGCCTCCTTCGATATGGGACTTACCAGTATGCATAAACCAAGCATTACCAGATCTGTATCAGTGTGGATTTGATTTGAGAAACCCTAAAAATGAATGTAACATTATGTATTTGATACACGCAGAGAAATAGTCCCCAACCAGAAATCCAGAAGGAGACATCTCTAAGAGTGTTGTAAAAAACGATTATTTAGGCTAATTAATCGGCCGATTAGTCGTTGGCGCCGACCAAACCATTACAGATTTTTCTAACTATTCGATCGATTATTTCTGATTAATTGCTTGGCAGTACTCTGTCCGTCCGACGAGTGCATGTTATTACTAGTATTGCAACTTTCATGTACTATACTTTTAAATTTAATGCTAGCCAACGGGCCTTTTCATCCAAACAAAAAAATTAATGAGGTTATTGTCTACCGATTTTTTCGACAGAAGTGACTCCAATATTGAATTTCACAACTCAATGAGCTAAAAATAATTAATTATAAATACATTAAAAAGATTAAAATTCCGTATGTTATAATCATGTCACACACACACACACACACACACACACACATAGAGGTTGGCTAAGCTCAAAACGTTTGTTCCTAGCCTCAGGAACAAACGATTCGGTTCTCCGGTTTTCAAAGTCCAAACGATCGATCCAAACCGACAGATGTTTAATCTATATTAAAATGTGCTTGGAAACCAAATTTTACATTTTTTTGGAATTTGTTTGCTATATATATATATATATATAGAGTAAAGCTAATATAGGCTTAAGTGTACGTGCACTTAACCCTAGGACCGTACGATTAGCTTTGAGATTCGTGCTACACGGCTTTTAAAGCTAATCGTACGGTCCTAGGGTTAAGTGCACGGTACACTTAAGCCTATATTAGCTTTACTCTATATATATATATATATATATATATATATCTCCTCACCATACTGAAATTAATTTTATATAGGTAGAAAATCACTGCTTTGGAATGGTCCAGAATTTTTAAATTAATTGATTTACTATCTATCTCGTAGATGTATATGTATATGTGTATATATGTATGTATATGTATCTATGTATGTATATGTGTATGTATGTATATGTATGTATATATGTATGTGTATATATGTATGTATATGTGTATGTACGTAAATGTATAGGTGCAGGAACCGGAGGAGATCCCTCAAGTTCAAGTCTGTCGGTCAAAAGATTGGCGTTCTGCATTCGATCGTTGATCCAATAGGCCAAAAAGAAAATGCTGTTTTGAGTAAACAATTTAGGCCTACTAAATCAATAATGATTGAGAAAAGTGATGTGATCCTGGAAAAATATATATAGGCTGAGAAAACTAATAATGACATCTTTTAAGATGGTTGGTGGCATGGCATACTTTAATCTTATCAAACAATTAGAAAAAAAGTTTGTAAAAGAAATAAGTTGTTTGATTATTTGCTATATGTTGGATAGTATACAATGAATAAGCTGCGTGTAAAGCATCTTTAGAAATACATAATTAAAATAGAAATGAAGTTGCTAAATATTTGAAATTAATTTTATATAGTACAGAAGCAATAGTTTATATGCATTGTCACGTTTGTGATTTTTATAAAAGTTTAGAGCAAACATAATTAATGCACTGTTATAAAAAAAATTGGATTAACAAATTTAAAACTAGAGAAGCTATATCGTTCGTAAAAAAGTTATGAGTATTGTGTTTTCTTCATTTTATTTTTCAAATTAAGTTATAAGTATTGTGTTTTCTTCATTTTATTTTTCAAATTTTCTTGTTTTCAGTACGTAACAGCAAAAGTTCAACAAATTAAATTCTCAAATTGCAACAAAATTGAAATTGACGACATAGGAAACACACTATGCTTGGTGGATATTAATCACTAGAGGTTCATTGCGTAAGATCATAATTAGGCCTCCATATTTGATTTTGTTGTAATTTGTTTGAGTTGGATTCAGATCCACTGCCACTGAATAATAACTGTAAAATCCACATGATTGAAAAAGGAATCAGCATGAGAATACAACAACTTGATCTAATTAACCTCATGTTCTTCTTACCTTATCAGAGTTGTAGTGCATCCCCATTTTGGAATTGGCACTTGTATCTTTTGAGGTCATCTCACTGAAACTTTTTCCTTTTACTTGATCATGAATGAAATAAATAATGGTACCTGATCATGAATGAAAACCTCATGTTCTTCTTATCTTAATATATTCATGAATAAAATAGATATCAGTCCAGTCGAAATACAGATTGGTACTGAGTGAAATTAAAAAATTGGTATGGTTGACTGTATGCTAAAATCTGAGGTATTGTTAGAAGAAAATTAATTAAGAACCACTGAAGATGTCTTTAGAGATGACTCAAACTAAAAAATGCAATGAATGGTACAACGTCAAAATAACTAAAAATTGATAGGTTTGAATGTTGGGGACAGTCAAAGAGTATCGTTGAACATCTTGCAGGCATAAACTAATACCCGACCTAATAGAGACAAATAAAATGCACACAAGAAACCAACCACAACAAGGAATCAAGTATAGAAAATAAAAGAGAGAGACAAGATTTTACGTGGAAACCTTTGCGGGAGAAAACCACGGGAGCACGGCACAAAATCACTATATCAAATAGTCTTTACAATACAATGAGATAATCAAGCCAATAACATACTTTCTCACACTCTCTTGCAATTAAATACACTAATTTCTTACAATTTCTCTCTCCTATTTCCCTTTTTCAATCGGAAATCATTGTACATGGACTGGGCCCATTTATTAGGCTTCACAATATATATAACAATATACCTGCATGAGAAAACCACCCTGGGAGTTATTTGAATCTTGTACATGCATGGTATTCATTTTTGCCTTGTGCTCAATGTAGTAAAGCTTGCATAATTCCATCCTCTACTCCTCTGAACCTTCACACCTATGCAACAACAATTTGGCACTTACCAGTGGGGGGGGGGGGGGGGGGGGGGGGGGGGGGGGGGGGGTCAATGTTTGTGTAAGCATGAATCATCAGCAAGAAGTTGTACAAATTATGAAGACTGATGGTTGCAAATGAAACCCCAATCAATTGCATGAGCCATGGGAGAATTCAGAAGTTGGAAAAACATAGAGAACAAAACAAGAAAAAACAGGTAGAAAAAAAAAATTATAATGATGCTTACAAAGAAGGCCAAAATATATTTACTGCTCATCATCCCCATAACTCCAAGTCACTCCAGACCTGCAATTAATGCTCTTAGAAATCAGAGAAGCCAGCAATTTGGGAATTTCTTCCAGTAAAGTGGCCTGGTAAAAGTGGAGTTTTTCAAGGGCAGTGAGCATCACCATTGTACTAGGCAATGACCGCAGCGAGCTTGCATCACGGATGACAAACTCCTTGAGGGTACTACTGTTTTGTAACAACCATTGCTCAGGCAGGGTCTCCATCCCTGAAGACTTGTCAACTCTCAGATTACTAACAAATCTTAGGCTTCTAAGTGGTTCAATAAGAAGGAGACAGAGGTGATCAATGTACAGAGAATTGATCTTTAAAGAGACCAAGTTATTTCCTGCGTTGACAATATGTGCTTGTTGCATTGATGAACGTTCAATGAGCTTGTTGCATCCATAGATTTGCATGTGATGGAGCGAAATAAATGTATTTTCAGAGGAAGGGATACAAGTAATATGTGAACTGTTTCTAATATAAAACCTATCAAGTTTAGAGAGCCGTGATGCTGACTCTAGCAATGGCACATCAAGTTCACCACATTTTCCCATTTCAAGAAATTTCAGTTTCAGAGGTAGGAGGATGCTCTCGTTATCAATTGTTACCAGCTTTGGGCTTCCCTTTATAGCTAGGTGTTTTAGTGACACAAATTTCCCAAATGCACCGGTTGGTAGCTGAACGAGATTCTCACAGTCTTGTATGCTTAAATTCTCAAGACAACTTAAATCTATGTTTTCTTGCTACATAAATCCATTCAAGGATGTTAAGTTTGAGCATTTGTATATCTTCACATCCCTGAGTGATGTTGTTAGTGTTGATGATGTTGGACCACTCGAGTGAGAACTTTGGAAATATTTTGGAAGATCACTCATTGCCACGCGACTAATGGTAAGCTTATTAAGAGAAAGTGGCAGATTAGAAAATTTTGTTAGGTTTGGGCAATATTTAACGTTCAAGTATTTGAGAGATGGAAATGCATTTTCCGGGGAGGTAATGGATGTAATATTTGCACTTCCTAAAATCAACTCAGTGAGCATAGTGAGACCGTATGATGCCTCAAGTAGTGGCACTTCAAGTTCACCACATTTTTCTATGGTAAGTTTCTGAAGCTTTACAGGTACAAGGTTGCTCCGAAAATCCACTGCGGCCAGCTGTGGGCTATTTCTAATGGTTAAGTATTTCAAGGAAGTTAGGTTTCCAAATCCTTCTGTTGGCAACTGTAACATATTCCTACAGTTTTGGATTATTAGTTCCTCAATTGCTTGTAAATCTAGATTTTGTTGCTGCAGAAATCCATTTAATGATATTAATTTGGCACAGTCGATAATTTTTACTACTTTAAGCGATGATTTCACACATGCTAGTAATGGAGTTGTAATTCTCGAACCGTAGTGCATATCTGGAAGGGAATTAAGTCCCACATGACTTACTTCAAATTTTACAAGAGAAACATGAATGATAGGTAATTTTGCCAGGATTGGACAATCTTCAATTTTAAGTTCCTTTAGATTTGGAAAGCCATAACAATTGTGTGGTCCTGCCCAAGATTTCCAATTTGGCATGTTGCGGCAATATAGTCGTTCTAAAGATGGAAAAGCACAATAATTTATGCTATCACTTGAATAATGCACTTCTTTCACTCCTTCCATTTTGTCAAGATAAATAATTTTCAGATGTGGTATTTTCCAAAGGAACGGTAGTGCTTCCCAACGAAGACAACTACAAAGTTTTAGGAATGATAGGTCCATATGAGGTAAATTTCTCATCCAAATTGGAGATTTGTGGCCTCCATAACCTTCGATTGTCAATTCCTTGAGATTTGGATGGGGTTGGAGGTTATCTATGACTTGCTCAGGTTTGTTAGGATCTCTCCCATAATTTGTCCAAAATAGGGAGAGTGAAATAAGACTTTCCTTTTTGGATATGTTTGCATTTATAGCTTCAACAGGATTCCCTACATGCTCAATTTTTTTAATAGAAAGCTTTCGAAGATTGTTTAGCATCTCTAGTTCATCTATATGGCGACCACTCTCCCGCCCAACCGAAAATGTTAACTCTTGAAGAGAGGTCAGCTTGTGTACTCCGTGAATGATTTGCAACACTCGGTAGGGAAGGTCCATATAGCGTAAGCTAACAAGATTGGTTATTCCAGTTGTTTCAACACCCTCATAGTCTGAATTCAAATACCCATCAGACATTTGTAGCACTTGAAGATGGTAAAGCTTATAAATTGAATTCGGAAGCAAATATCTAAATAATTGCCCGACAATACATTCATTGACCTTTATAAAGCGAAGGTGCATCAAACGACCAATCTCCTCCGGCAATTCACATCTAGCTCCATTTATGACCAATAAACGTAAAGTTTCCTTAAGGGATCCATTTGGGAAAACAAATCGATCTCGATTATTGTGATCTACAGAGAAGGTTATTACCAAGGTGCGTAAATTTCTAAGATTGAATATCATTTCGATTTTACTTTCATGGATAGAGACATGTCGTGTGGTGCTAGGTATAATATCAAATTTGCCATTAAATTCTACTCTACAACATTCTCCTTTTGATACATTCTGCGCCAGATCATGCATTAAATCATGCATAACATAATAGTAGCTTCCATACATAGATCGTCGTTCAAAGAACGATTTCATAAAAAGGTGATTGAAGTACTCTTCTCCAATATCTTCTGGTCTTTCTTCTCCATGTAACTCTTGTCGTATGAATCCAGAGGCGATCCACATTTTGATCAACTCATCTTTCTTGAAACAATAATCTCGAGGAAATATGCAACAAAATCGAAAACATTCTTGTAAATCTGCTGGTAGATGGTAATAGCTCAATTTTAGAACTTCTGCAATATCGTCTAAGTTCATCAGTGAATCGTGATTCAAAATTCGTTTCCAATAATGGATATCTATGTGTGAATTCAGCAAGCTTCCAATCACCTTTGCGGCTAGAGGGCTACCCCAGAGCTTCTTTACTATACTATTTC
Source organism: Carex arenaria (assembly GCA_964058825.1). NCBI lineage: Eukaryota > Viridiplantae > Streptophyta > Magnoliopsida > Poales > Cyperaceae > Carex > Carex arenaria. Next base: position 236,161 of record CAXKVW010000201.1, read on the forward strand.
CAATGTTTTGTAAATATTTATGATTATCATGGTTAAAACCATAAAATGCATACTTATTTAACAACTCGAGCAACTTCTGCTCTTCCAAGCCTTCTAACACTAGATTTTCTCCTTCCACGTTCAGCACACGGGCAAGCATGTCAGAAACAGATTTCATTCTAGTGGTGAGTAAAATTTTGCTTCCTTGTTGTACAAATTTCAAGGATGCAATCAATTTCTCCCAATCACACATTTTGTGGTCATTCCACACATCATCTAGAATAAAAAGAATTTTCTTCGAAAGTATTTCTTCCTTCAATTTTATTTGAAGGCGATTTAATGATTCATTATCATGGCCTATTACCCCTAGTTCTTAGAGAATTTTTCTTGTTATATCTTGAACGCTAAAGCTGGTTGAAACACAAACCCAAATCAATTTGTCAAAATGGTTCTCTATGCTAATCTCCTCCAAGATTAACTGTGCAAGAGTGGTCTTCCCTAATCCACCTGCCCCCACAATACAAAAGGTAGATAAATGATCGTGAGATGCTGGTTTCTTTAACCAGTCAATTATGATGGCCTTCTCAGTCTCACGGCCGAACACTTTGTTTTCAGTTAAAATGGAAGTTGTTTCTCGATTAGAAGTGTAAACAGGCTGAACATCTAGTGCCGTAGCGAATTCGAAGAAATGGCCAACATCTGCGACAACCAGATCTAATGTTTCTACAGCCCCCCTCAACCTCTTCAATGTATCTCTACTAATGGGGGAACCTCGGTAAAACCCACGACGGTTGATCTCAATTTTTCTCTTCAACCAGTTAACTATTGAATAGAAAAATCCACTCACCTGATCTTGATTTTTCACCATGTCTTCTAGCTCCCAGTACTTCAGTTCATCAAGCACGTCTTCAGCTGCTAAGAAAGCTTGTTTGAATTGCTCCAGCCAAGCACTCACCCCTGAATTAGGATGCTTGAATTTTAGCTCCTCGGCAACGCTCATGACAGTTGTGATCTTGGGAAGAGCTGCATTCAGTCTACTTAGCTGGGATTCAATATCGGCTGGCAGCATATGCTTGCCCATGTACGAGTAGGCCGTGTCAACTAGTTTCCTAATGATAGCAGATCCACTCCATTTAGCAACGGTAAGAGCTATCTCCATGGAGATTTTCTTCTTCTAATTTACACTTTTTTTTTTTTTCCTTTTTTTCTTTGTTTTACTAACAAGGGGTTGTTGTGTACAGAACTAGAAAAAACACTAAAAATTTGTAGTAGATTGTTGAATGAAAGATGAATTGAGAAATTGAGATTCCAAGGGAAAAAAGTTCGGAAATCGAAGGAAGTGAATTATAAAAGAGAGATTGTATGAGGGAGAGATACATTGGGATCCGAGAAACAGAGTGGAAGACACAGTTGAGTTCCAACAACATTAATGACGATCATAATCTATGTGGGTTGAGTTCCAACAACATTAATGACGATCATAATCTACGTGTGGCATGCAAAGAGTAAACATTATTGGTAGCAAATAATTAATAAACCTATCCACCTTGAGAAAAAAAAATATAACTACAGCACCACTGACCCGTTACATGGTTAATTAGTGTTTTGGTAAAAAAAATCATTTTGTAAGGTCAAACAAATTGAATCTAAGACTCAGTCAAAATTATTGAAAAACTTTTGTTTACAAATAATCCTAGTTTTTTAGCAATAAAATTATTAATATTAGACCATGTAAATATTATTGATACTTTTCTAACCCTTCAATGTTAAAATTATGATGACTGGATATACATTGCCATCAATAATTAAGCATATCTCGAATATGTGTATTTATAGTTCCATTCATCTAATTTATATATATTTGTATTAACTATAAGCCTCGTTAAAGAAATTTTCAAAATTAGTTCTCGAAAAATATAATTTAATAAGTTTTGCCCTTTCAAATTTCTATTACTTAAAAATGATTTGGATTTTTGCGATAAAAATTTCAAGATAAATAATTCCAGCGTACAGGACCCATCCTTGAAAGCCACTGATGTAAACCACTAATTAATTATATCACCTTCTGTGCTAATCTGCATTTATTTGTGAGAAGAACGAAATGAACAAGCATGATAATGCCACAATTCCATTGTAACGGTTTTAAATGTAAATGCATGCATCACTCATATAGTAGATTAGTTGCAACGGTTTATGATTCGTTGTTTCAATCCAATTTGTTTTGATGAGCTCAAAAGAAGATCCTAGTTCTACTCATATAATTTGATAAGAGGCGTTGATGTGTGAGATGTCTTTGTTGAATTGTTTAATTTGATAAGAACGTCAAAAAAAATATGTGGTGTCCCTTGCCTTCAAGGAACACCGTGCCAGCAAGGAACAGCACCCTTAGGGGCATTAATTGTTTGGTGAAATGTCTTTATTGAATTGAACTCGATTGATGTAGTCCCCTGATATTCTTATTAGAGTAACTATTTTCATCTAATATTAATTTCCATTACATTTTGCCTGGAGTACTAGGAGTTCCTATTCCGTACTCACTACAGCAAATCAGGACATCAGCGAGCGACCGATGTTGTCATTAGTCGCTGAAGTTTTTTTTCAAAATAAAAAAAATTACAAAATGTCAGGCGACAAAAATTAGCAGTATGCACTAACATAATTCAAATTCCTCGTTTGTCTGGCTTCCTTAGTTTAAAAAGGCTAAGATCCCCTAGTTTCAGACCATTTATTCGTGCAAATTGGTGCCGACCTTTTCGGATGCATATCAACAACATATTCTTTCCGTGTTTGTTTGCAATATTCCTGCGGTAGTAGTATGCACTAACATAATTTCTCTTATCTAAATCAGCAGGTAGTAATCTCCTTCTACGTGCTTGTAAGAACCTTGAATGCAAAGCCAAATGGTAAAATCTGGTACATAGTTACATACTACCACAAGAGAGTAACATTGTTTGCATGTGTATACTTGATATTTATATCTCCCATAACCAAAGAAAATTGATAAATGCTTACTTACCAACATACAGTGTTGATTTGTAGGAGTATTGATTAGAGTGTCAAGATATTTACGAGCAAGTGACTATCCTTTTGAGTTTTCCGGGCCATCCTGTTAGCAATTTCCTCTTTAGCTAATTAATGTCAGTTGTGTCCCGAGGGGGACGACATATAGCCTGGAAGATTTCATTGAACTATTTTCCTTTCCGGCGTTATTCTCACTCTCGGTTGATTCTTGTACAAAACCTGCAACAATAAATTAAATGGCACAAATTCCACTCGTATATAACCTGAATCATTATGCTACAAGCAAACAGCATTTTGATATTTTTTAATGGTGGTTGATGTATATAAAAACTTAAAAAATTTAACTAAATTTTAATATACATAGTTAAAAAATTTAAAAATCATAAGCGAGACTAAGCACTCTTTGAAGGACACTAAGATCCGCCCTTGATTTGATTCCAAGAGGATGCATTCTTTCCGTATTACTAGTAAACAAAAGTTTCCAGAATACTATTTTAGTATACATTGATCTTTGAAGAATCAATCACGTTCCTTCATGAAATAGTTAACGCAAATAAATCAACTGTAACAAGTTCTTGTAATTCAGATCCCAATCGTTCAAAATTTTCAATGCGTGAATCTCAATGAAGAAACTTTTTCAAACGCTATATAAACAGTTGGGATCGGAATAATATAAGCTCCTGTTATTCCCTTGGAATAACAGCATATATATTTCATGAAATAACACTATTGATTCATAAAAGATTAAGAAGTTTAAAAATAACTAATATGAACAAGATAATAAGATATATCCATAACTCTTTGTTTCCTCTTACCACAAATCCTTTCTTCAGTCATGTGCACTTGAGCAGCACGAGTCGAAATCTCACAAGAAGATTCATCCATATTACTACTACCAGATAATAGAGATAAGATCTCTTTCTCAACCTTGCGGTGAGGTGAAGCAATTACTTGTGGTGATCTACCGTTCGGTTCCTCTGACTCTGACTCCGGCTTTATATTCATATTTTTTGCAAAGAAAGGAGCGACTTTTTCACATCCACTCCAATAAAAAATTAGCACTTTAAAAGAGGTGTTATCTTTGTATGTAAATACTAAAATATCATTTTCATATATTTTATTAGCGGTTACAAATTCGTTCCAACCAAATTGCAAAGTAAATGAGTTGCTAGACCTCATCATTTTCACATCAAATATATCCGCTTGGACCTTCTAGTTCAATGTTTTGGCTCATGTATCCTACGAACATTTTTCCAAACTTGTTTTGAATATTCTGCAGAATTATGTAGATGCATGCAATCAAGGAGTTAAACAGAGCATTTGCCATGCCAGTGGCAACTAAGTATAAACTAAAACTTTGATCTCATGTGTGTTTTAGGATTTACTTGTTGAACCTAATTTCTAATGTGTGTTTGGTCACAGGGGAAACAAGGAGGAAATTTGAAAGTGTTTACACGTGGATTACAATGAACACACCAGATTCATGGAAAGTGTAACAGTAGTGGCACTGATGTGGCTTAGATGACCCGTTTCATCCTGGCTGCACATCTGCCCCCGCATGCTTCCTATTTTCACCAATTTGCTGATTTGGTGCAACTTTGACATTCCTTCATCTCAACAAGCAGGGGCGAATTCATAAAAGCCCATGGGTAACACTGGATTTAAAAAAAAAATTAGGCCCAGTATATATTTACTCAAGTACCCACCCTGATGTTGTGCCTACTCCTGGGCCCAGAAAAATTTAAATTGGAAGGCCCATACTCCATTGAAATAAAAAGGTTGGTCCACTCTGTTACAGAACTTCGTTCGCTGGAAAAAATTGAAACCCGATAAAAAAAAATAAAAAAAAGGTGCGTCGCTACAGTCAGATACTCAGAGAAAGAATGGGGAATTTCACGTATACCCTTCAAAAACTTAAAAATTACATATTTACCCCTCTAAATTTTGAAATTACATATTTCTCTCTCTAAACTTCAAAAACTCACACATTTACCCATTTTATTGTAGGGGGAATTTCATGTATACCCTTCAAAAATTTAAAAATTACATATTTCCCCCTCTAAATTTTGAAATTACGTATTTCCCCCTCTAAACTTCAAAAACTCACACATTTACCTATTTTATTGTATTTTATATTAAAACACATTTTCAATTCGTCAAATACCCATTGTACCCTTTTATTAAAAAGTATAAAACATCCATCTCACTCCAATTCTGAAAGATTTCTTTACCGTCCGAATTGCTTTGAGATCCGTGTGTCCTAGGTTAGCACGAATCTTGAAGAGCACACACACGACTATTGAAGCAATGTGCACAAATCTTAATGCGATGCATGCAGATAAAATTTCTTTAAAATCTATGCGCACTAGATCAGCACGAATCTTGAAGCGAATATGCACAGATCTTATTGCGATGCGTGCAGATCAGACGGTAGAGGAAACCTTCAGATTCAAATTTGAGTTCGATGAGGCGTTTTATACTTTTAATAAAGGGTAAAATGGATATTTTATAAATTTAGAATGAGTTTTATTACAAAAGACAATAAAATAGGTAAATATGTGAGTTATTGAAGTTTAGAGGGGAAAATATGTAATTTCAAATTTTAGAGGGGGAAATACGTAATTTTGAAGTTTTTGAGGGATATACGTGAAATTACCCCAAAATTTAAAACCATATTCGTATCTGCATGGATATTCGGATATCAGATATCCGTATTTAATCTTCAAATATGGATCCGGATACGGTCGGATAATATCCGACCCATTTTCACCCCTAGTCATAGCGTGGGGCACCTTGCACAAAGCATATGCTACCACGCAGATGTACAAGCCAAGCGGTGTACATGACCTGACGGTTTAGCGGGGTGCCCAAGCGTGAGGGCGCCATGCAGAAAGTTGAGGCTTCCGTGCATATGGGAATCAAATTTTACATTTTTTTAAATATTTTACTATTTATTAAGATGGGTACAAAAATTCAATGGTCTGAAAACAACGATTTTGTAAAATACTTAATAAATAGTAAAAAAAATGTAAAATTTGGTCTCTAAGCACATTTTAATATGGAGATCATGTTGAACGGTTTGAATCAACTGTTTGGACTTTGAAAACTTTAAAAATGGATGATGTAATTTTGAGTCACCAAAAAATAGTGTAAGTGGATCCCTCCTCTACACACACACACATATTTGCTACAATGTCAAACGGTCAAATAAATTATGAAAAAATAAATATATAAAACAACTTATAAAATGTTCATTTCTTTGAACGCTTGGCATTGTAGCAAATGAAGTCGAAACTTTCAAAATTTTGCGTGTACATGGATTTCAACGGTTTTGATTCATCGTTTGAAACTGATCCAATACTTTTGAAGTTGTACTCACCAAACCCTCTTAGCAAGTACATCACACCCTAGCTTTGCTCTCTCTCTCTATATATATACGTCTCTTTGCAAATATTGAGAACGTAATGGCATTTGTGCATTATATGGATATATAATTTCTTTTTAGGCCATTGGCAAGTTGCCCTGATTTGAGATTTCTTTTAAGTTGAGATGATTCTTGGAGACCTAAAATTTCGCATAGGGTTTTTGACTATAGGTTAAAAGCTTGCTTTATATCCGAATCTTTTTCAGATAATTAAATCCTCTTTGATTAATTTGTCCTTGCAGAAGCAAATAGAGAATTTTTTTTCTCTGTTTTCCCTTCATTGATTAGTTGGTGCTTCTTTAATTAAATATTACTGCTTAATATATTGCCATTTGGCTGACTTATTAGCGTTTTGGCTCCATTGTTGCCTAACTTAATTGATTCGATGTGCTTTCTTTTCTAATGACTAATTAGTTGTTTATATATATATTTTTTTTATTCTAGTTAAGATTAACCCATATTTGGTCTAAGATGAATTGTTCAAATTTAGATAAAATGTCTTTAAAAAAATTAATTTAATTTGAACCGGTTTAGATATCCATTTGTTCGTTGAAGAAGAACACTGCTAGTAGGAATTGGGGGCGGTCCGATGGGCATCAAACTAGGCATCGGATCAAATTTGATCTGGTGCTTATCGAACCACCTCCGACTCCTTTTGAGCGAGGATAAATGTGAAAAGACACTTGTGTTATATGTCAGCTTCACTTGGCTACTACATGAACCGTTCATATAGCACATCTCTCTCTCTCTCTCTGTGTTTTTTTTTTTTTTTTTTTTTTTTTTTTTTTTCCTGAAACCTTTTAGCTGAGGCTGCCATTACTAAGTTGATATCTAGCACCACTCTCTCTTCTTTGGTGAACATATAGCACCTTTCTTTTTGTTTTGTATAATGGTGTTTGGTCCATAGATAAGAGATTACATGGTAGCTAGCTAGAGCTAGGTGGCCAGAACCAGATTCTTCTTATGGTGCATATAATTATAATAGGGGGACCCATTTGGTGCTAGCTGTTGCATGAGAATTTTTTATCTTGCAAGGTTTTCAATGACATCAAAGATTTTTTAATCCTTATTCTTAGTTGATATGGCATGAAGTTTGAAATGACATTAATTTTACCCCAAATTAAGATCAAAATGTTAACTTGAGAATCCTATACTCAACTTTACATTTGTCTTGTGCCAGAGCAACGGAATATATTTTTTTATTGCACTGTTCAGTTGGCTTTGCAATATGTAATTCCCTTCTATTTTTAAATGATTTTCTAAGTGAGAATTTTTTATTAATGTTTTAGTGTGAATTGTGAATACTTGATGTTATGGAAAACCAGCCACAATGGGGCAATTTCACCAGATTCTTCAAAATATTATATTTATTCTTCTAAATTTTCAAAACTCACAATTTTTTTAATTTATTGTCTTTTCTATTAAAACTCATTTTTATATGTCATAGTAGATAAATGAATTATTTGTCATCACAAACTGGTCAATTAAAAACTGGACATTTCTCTTATATAAGCTACGTATTTTTATTATTTTTTTATAGATGTTAAAATAGAAATTGTATCAATTTAAAATTAGTTTTATAGAAAACACAATAAATTGGATAAATTTGGGAGATTTTCAAATTTAGAAGGGTAAAATGGTATTTCAAACGATGGTGATATACGTAATTTTATGATTTTTGAAGGAGATACATGAAATTCTCCCTTACAATTATCAATTATGGAGGAGGATTTAAATACACCATCTTTTTTGTGCTCCAATATGTTTTACATAATTTATCTTCGTTTTCAAAATCCGAACAGTCAATCCAAACCGCTCAACATGATCCAAACCGCTCAACTGGACATTTCTCTTATGTAAGCTACGTAATTTTTTTATAGATGTTAAAATAGAATTTGTATCAATTTAAAATTAGTGTTATAGAAAATACAATAAATTGGATAAATTTGGGAGATTTTGAAATTTAGAAGGGTAAAATGGTACTTCAAACGAAGGTGATATACGTAATTTTTTTATTTTTGAAGGATATACATGAAATTCTCCCTTACAATTATGAGACATAGAAAACTGATCAATAGTAAATAATATTCTGGCATTTAATACACTCGACCTTTTTTCCACAATGGGTATATTATAAAAGTAATTGCTTGCCTCATCCACATATATAGATTTTCTTTGATTAATAAAATATCATGCTGCTTGAGCTTGACTTCTTTTATTCGGTAATTGGAATATGGTAAAGGTTGAGATGCCTTCGAATTTTATAATAGCTAGTTAAAATTGTCTGGAAGTCTAGTATATTTGTTAATTTTATGATGTCTTCGAATTTATATTAATGTTAATTATTACAATGAGTAAGCAATAATGAATTCAATGTTTAGGTTAAATTTTCTTAGGGTTAGTTCATGTTTTTTTGCGTTAGGATTCAATTTATAATGATTAGCATTCATATTACATTGCTTGAAATTTAATTTCATTTGCCTTAGATTTAGATTAATATGTTCAGGTTAAATTGTCTCTGGGTTTAGGTTAGTTTGCATTATGATTCAATTTATAGTTTTATAGTTTATGCTACATAAATTTAGAATTTAGTTTAGTTTTTCCAGGTTCTGGTTTATTATGTTAAGATCATTATTTTACAGTTCATATTATTTTATATTAAGATTCAACTTATATTGACATAAATTAATTTTTGCAACATCATTGGAAGTTCATCTCGGGACGGAGTCTGATTTTCAAACTATAGGGATCAAACAAATATTGATGATCAATCATATAAATTTTTCATATACTTTAAATCCGCCATTGAGCACTTTAGTGGCGTAGCCGGGAATTGAGCAGGAGTGGACAAAAATATTAACAGTTCAAATTTTATCAAAATATTGAAGTAAAAATTTGAAAAATACAAAATTCATCCAAAATGATACAAGTTCAAATATATGATATGTTTTCATATAAAAAAAAATAAACATACTAATACTAAATTTTCAAATTCAAATTAGAAACAACATTGCTAACAGATTGGTAATTACTAATAGGGTGTATGTTACATACAGATTGATAATACATGCTAACAAAGTCTAAATTAGAAACTACATTACTAACATATTAGTGAATGAATGCTATTAGAAAAAAAATGTCTAACTCTTGCAGTAAAAAAAAATAGAGTTAATTGAAAAGAAACTTTTAAAATGCACGTTTTCATTGGTGATCCCAAAGAAAAATTTGCAAATATGTTACATGATTTGTTAATTTTTTTTTTTAATACATTCTAAAATTTTATTTTTCAATTAACACTCGCTGAAAAAAAATAGGGTTATCGCTTACCTCCAGTTTCACCGACTTTCTCCCTCATCGCTGATTGCTCTTCTTTCGCTTGAATCGCTTTGCCCAGTCGGCATTTTTTTTTTATCTTATTTTGTATTTTGAATTTGTTTTTTGTTGTTGTGTTTTTTTTTTTTTTTTTTTTTTTTTTGCAAATTGGCGATTCGAGTTCGCATGGGTACAGATCACTAACTGGTAGCGTTAGGTTGTTCTTAAGTTTATCAAGTACCATATGAGTGATGCGTTTACCGGTAAAGATATTTTAAAATTTGAATAAATTTTGGATAGAATCAAGTGGTAAAATAATATTAAAAAATTGAACGCATTAAAATTAATTTATAAATCTTCTATGGGACAGCTTGACTTTATATTAAAGTAATTTAAAATTATTATTTACATGTAGACATCGCTCGTAAGATAGATTGGTTTTAACCGTTTGGATTTCTCGTTTGAAGTCAATCTGATAGATTTTATAGTTAAGTTCACAAAAGAACTTGATGAACTTATGAAAAAAAAATATATTAGTATGTCAACTCCTTTTATGTGATAATTGTTACTCGGTTCAATATTTTTTTTATATTGCTTTGGTGAAATGAATTCTCCCTCAATTTGGAAATATTTGGAAAATAGTAAATAAAAGAAACCGCAAAAGGAAAGAAAACGATAAAGTGTTGTCTTGCAACAATATCGGTTCACTAAATAAATAAAATATAGTGCTACTACTAAACTGAATTTGGAAAAATCATAACAACAATTACAATTATGCGTTTTGTGGGTTAAATTGTTATAAAAATTGACGCGGATATGAAGTAAGCATAGTGATTAGTGAACTGTTATTTTCTATTTTAGCACTATTTTTAAGCTACCAAAATTTTGTAACCTCTCCACACGCCTTTCGGGAATTTTATCCCTTATCACAAATGCCCCCTTCTACCTTTGCTTATTTAAGCAGAGCTTTCATTTTCATTCTCCACACAGACAAACCTCTCTGTCGTTCCCTTCCTTCACTGAGAAATGGTTGCAGATATAGTAACTTTGGTATCTAGGCAAGGCCGGGAATTGCAACGGTATAGTAGTACCGGTGGCCGCATTGTTGTCGGGTGAGTTTTAATTGTTCAAAAATTTGTTTCCTCTGTTGTTCTTGAGGGTTGGCTGATGTATGAAAACCTCATTATGATATTGAGATGTGTTTTAATTCTGTGAAATATACTGTGAATGCACAGGTGCGTCCCTTATAGAGTAAATGGAAAAATTTCATGCTCAGATGATATAGATAAAGCCATGGAGGTTCTTGTTATAAGCTCTCAAAAAGGGCATGGCATGATGTTCCCTAAGGTACATATATACATATACATATAAATATATATAAATATGCTGTTTCATAGTTTTCAAAATTGGAGAAAGATATTAAAGCTAGCGTTTGTAATTTGGCAGGGAGGATGGGAATTAGATGAAACAGTAAAAGCAGCTGCATCAAGAGAGGCTTTGGAAGAAGCCGGTGTCCAAGGAAAAATTGAGGTTACTTCCCAAAATATCTAAATTATGTAATTAATACACCGTTTAAATAATTAATTAACTCTGATCGCATGTCAATGTAGAGAAGGCTTGGAAAATGGAGTTACATGAGCAAAAGCCATAACATATTTTATGAGGGAATCCTTTACCCTTTGAATGTAACAGATGAAATGGCACACTGGCCTGAAATGCAAGTGCGCAAGAGAAGATGGGTATATATTTATTTAACTATTTCCATACATACGTGTTAAATGAAATAATTACTTGTTTTTTTATTATATTATATAAATAAAATGGTAATAAAGAGAGCTGTTATTGTCCTCTGCTCAGGTTGCTGTTGCAGAAGCGAGAGAAGGTTGCCCGCACCAGTGGATGATAGAGGCATTGGATAGACTTTTAAATAGACTCAAAAGGTCCTCGAACAAAAGATAAAACTCGTCTCTCGGCATTTAAAACAATTTAGTGATGTGATGAGCCATGCTCGAGCGATCATCTCGCTGATCTTGCTCAGGGAACCTTTTTTATTTTTTTTAATTAGGTGTACATGTACTTACTGGTAGGTTTATTTTTTCTCTTCCTAGAAGAAGATTAGGAGAGAAAAAGGTGCAAAGTCTTAGTGATCTAGCACTAGTAACTAGTTACTACTGACAAGCATGCTTGTTTGGTTAGATAAAAAATTAACACAAGCTTCGAATCATATATGAGACCAGTTACTGGTACAATTGTTATGCTATACCAGAAACTGACACACTTCGAATCATTTATTGGAAAGAACAGATTATGACAAATTACTGGCAGAAAAATGACTATAACTATGTATTGTAACATTAATGAAACCGCTAACAAAATTAACTCTGGCAACAGTTCCAGGACAAGTAGGAAATTTAGAAGGCAGAAAATATACTTGAGCATAAATTCAGATCTTTGGAGGGTTTTAACCTACGAAAAATCTGAATTATATAGTTTAAATCATATAACTTGTTGCACACTATTTCATTAGAAAAATCTGAATTCATTTCGCCTCATATAGCAAATCCCATTACCAGCAGATTATAAAATTACTGTACCCATTTGGTTTGCTGTATGAATTTCAGATGAACAGAACCATTATTACAGCTAAGAAAAATCCCCATTTAATATCTGGATTCACATCTGCTGTGAACCTAAAAGGATGAACAGTAATCCTAAAATCTTTGCTTTTCCAAATTCGACTGTCCAATAATTTCTGTGCACGTATCTCAAAACAGCTGATTTTTCTTTACACGAATCTCGAAACAATTCAATAGTTGGATTTGAAAAGGTAAGGATTGTAGGGTACTGTTCATAGGTAAAGAATCACAGCAGATTCAGATCCTTAATATTTGACCTACTTTCTAAAAGCAAATTCACTGATTTTTTAATTCTTTAAAATCTCAATTATGAAATAATTTCAGAACATAGATCTCTAGTTAACTTATCCTTACAAAATTAGATGTAACACAATTACACAGAAGCACATTAGATGATGAAGTAGAGTTGTATACAAAAACTTACACCAGTTATATCTCTACATAGACTTCCAGTCACATGCACACTATATAAAGTATAAACTCTGAATCAACTAAAACTATCCGGTTCCAAGCAACTCAAGCAAATACAAAATGAAATTGCTCATCAAACCCACTGTGGAAATGAAAATCATGTGTCTTCATTGGGCCTACTAGATAAACAAAGCTCATGCAACTCATTCAAGATCCACTCCTCACCAGTATTCCCCCCCAAGACCAGAACCCTAGTCCCCCCAACAACACAAGTGCTATGCCCCCATGCGAATTTTGGTGCGGGACCCGGCACATTAAGCACCCTCCAAGCCGGTTTATCCTCTCCTGGATCGAGCAAAAATAGCTGAACTGGAGAATGAAGGCCAGCTATCGATCCCCCAAAGATGAGGATCTGTCCGCACGGCAAGCTCATTGCTACATGGTCCAGTCTAGGAGGCGGCGCAACCCCTTCAAATCCATTAAACTCTAATTGCCTCCACTTCGGCTCAGTTTCCTCTAAATCCATTGTATATGCATCACATGAACGTAAGCTGAGAGACCCGCTCTTTGCTAGACCTCCGAACATCATGATCTTGTTGTTGTCATAGACCGAAAGGGTGTGCCCAAGCCGGGATGGTGGGGCCCACGAAGTATGTATCTCTCGCCACGTAGGTTGCCCTGTCGACAGGTCGAGCAGGAACGTGTCATTCAATAGTGTGCCTGTGTTGGTGCACCCACCTGAGATGACAAGCTTTGATCCATTGTCAATGGTGCATGAGCTGTGCCAGGATCGTGGCAGCGGTCTCGCACTAGTGCCAATCTCACAAGAAGTTGCTAGCTCCTGCCAAGAAGGTTGTTGCGCATCGAGATCAAGGACAAAAGCATCATTCAATGGCCCGTTACGGCCACACCCCCCAAAAACAACCAACCACGAGCTGTTTAGGCTAGATAGTGTGTGGCCCCATCTACCAGGTGGTGCTGAGGCCACTTTGACACGACACCACTCTGGGCTTGCCGCGTCAAGATTTAATACAAATGTGTCATCCATTGGTTGCATGTCAACTCCTTCTCCTCCGAACAAAACGAGCCTGTTACCGACCGCACATGCACTGAAATTGCATCTAGAAGGCTCAACCCGACCACCGACAGTGAATTTATTCCATGTGGCAGCCTCTAATGTGGTAAGTTCCCTAGCTAGCCGGCCCCAGCCAAGTTGCCTTGTACTAGGTTCTAACCGGACAGTCATATCTTTACCCCAAGCATTCTGGCACACGACTTTCCTTAAGTGCTCGTTCTTTGTTATTTGGAGCATTCGTGTACAAACAGACCCAACCGATGCGACATCTCGAGGTGTCAACTTTGACAAGATGTTATGCGCCAGCACTTCATCAGAGAGTTGAAAAATGCTGCAATAATCTCCATCTCCATTGAGTAAGCCCGTTTCTTCATAATTACATGCCGGGATAATGTCGATTTTGCTTGGCACATTATTAGGATTTTGTTTCCTAAAAGCAGGGTAGGAAAGGCTTGAACGGTCGAGATCTGTTTCGGAAAAGACTTGTATGCCAATGAAATGGGTGACGAACCGGCCTTCACGAATCGGGATCACTCTAAGATGGTTAAGAACTGGGGTTCCATCCTTGCGGAAATTTAGTAGCTCCCCTTGGAACTCGGCCCCACTCTCTAGGCATTGCCGGATCTCCGACACAGCCATCGGGTCCACTGATGGGTGTCGCCGTCGGGCTTGTGGATCTCGGAATTGCAAGAATCGGCTAAAAATTGACAGAAATAAATGTAATAAAGAAGTCAGTTTTGTAGTTTTGTAGTCAGAACTTGACCATGCACATTTGCACAAACACTTGATGCTCATTACAAAGTATCAAACTTAAGCAAAGATATTAATGAATTCATACAGATGTAATCCTAGGAATTAGAGAATCAAACAAAGATCCACTATGTATGTTCATTATTCTTGAAAAAAACTAAAAGGAAAGAAAAGAAAAAAAAGGATTGAGATTTGAGCCCTCACCAATTGCGGCCGAGCACCTCCTCTGCCCGGTATCCAGTCGCCGACTCAAACACCGAATTGACATAAATGATTGGAAAATCAGGCTCCAGTGCATCAGAAACCACAAATGCGGATAGCTGAGTCGGGTAGTGACAGAGAGAAAAACCATTTCCATTTCCATCCTCTCCTTCCTCTTCTTCACTTTCTTCTCCCTCTGTTTCCATGTCGTCATCGGTTTTGGCACAGATCTCCATTTCAAACGCTGATGCCGAGCGCTTGTGCCGCTTCGCCATGGCTTGGTCATACCATTCTTCCTCTTTCTCTTCTTTCATCTTTAATTAATTGCTCCTGTTATCACCAACTCTGTTCTTCTCTGCTTTCCGTTCTCACCTTGGTTTGGTTTAGTAGTATAATTAATATAGGGGTTTGGTTTTGGGGGAAAATTACATTATGCCATGGAAATATCTAGATGAGATATTTGCAAAGAGCTACTGCCTATCAATCAAACACCACCATACAAAATGGGGCATACACAAAGTAACATGGCCGAAGGGGCCCATTCATTTTTGCATTACAATTTACAAATAAAAAAAAATGAATAAATTTGACTCGATGTTACTAAATTTTGTTATTTATTATCAATTAGTTACTTAAGTTTGATTTGTTTTTTTTAGTCACTCTATATTTTTTCATTCAAAATTTTAATGGAATATTATCATTCCGTCCAAAAATATTAACAGAATATACTCATTTCGTCTAAAAATACTAACTGAATGAACATATTTCATTCAAAATACTAACATAATAGGAATATTCTGTTAAGATTTTGGATGAAAAATTATAGAGTAACTTGATTGTGACAAATAACAAAGTTGAGTGACTAATTCGTAACAAATGATAAAATTTAGTGATCTCTAGCAAAATTTACCCACGAAAAATATATATAGTGTTTGATTAATTTTTGTAGTTCTAGGAAAAACAAATATTATTGTACTTGATTAGTTTTTCTCTTTCAAAAAGTATTTCTAGTGAGCTATGGCGTTTCAGTTTTAGAGAAACGATTTAAGATTTATTTTTTGAAGTTTAAGTCTATATTTTAAAAAATCATTCCATATTTTTATCATTTAAAATTGTTTACATTGTTAATTTTATCAAATGTTCTTATGTAATAAAAAAAAATTCCAACAAGATTATACATATATGATGATAATTGAGAAGAATTAAGCAAAACAATTTGCTTTTATAAATGTGATGAAAACAAAAAAATATAAGAGAAACAGAGAGGTACAGTTATCCTAAGATGCATTTGAAGAGATAAGTGTGTATATTTTCAACAATTACATGTTAAAATTTACCGATGGTTCAAATAATTTATTTATTTTGTAAAGGCTGAAAAAAATTTAGTTCGTGCAATCCTTTCAAAGCTGTGATGTGAATGCGATCATCTCTAACTTCACATATTTGCTTAAAAAATAAATAAACAATGCCTGAGATATATTTTTTATTTATTTTGGACGGTGAAAGATAATAATGTTCCCGCGTGATTAATAAAATAACATGCGTTTCTTGACAAACAGAATTGAAAGAGATACCATTCTGCCAAAATATCTTGGTGCCAAGATTGTTAATAATAACGCACACGAAGGGTAAAACAGGAATAAAACTTTACAGAAGAAACCAGAATCAAGCGCTACATCTCTAATCGTGTAGCGTTCAACTGACAGTCGGCCCCAAATTGGTGTCATTATGTATAACAAGTCGGCCCCAGCTGTCAGATATGAGGAAACAACCTTTGGTGGTTTGTACATAAAACAGAGGATTACAACTGTAGAAACAAATAAAGAACATGTTCATTTCGACTTGATAGTAGGTCCGATAGATATCGGACCTACTTTGGTTCGACGAGTTCAATCACCGTTTAATATATATTAAGATTAGTATGAAATACTTTATATTCAATGCGCACAGATCTTAAGATAAATCGGACGGTCATGAAGTTTGTTGAACCTAAAAGTAGATCCAATAGGCCGCCAAAATATCTTGATGAAAGACTCCGTGGACCGCCAAATTATCAACTTCGCTTCCTCTGAGATATCTCAAACTTTGCGTGACTTTTTGGAATATTTCAATCGTTGAAAATACGTTCTACACGAATCTCAAAGCTCTAATAAGACTGCCCCTACGGTTCACCGAATAGGCACCGGACACGTCGGTCACGCAAAAACTTGAGATATCTGAGAGGATACACACACCCCCTGACACCCACCCCAAAATATCTTGATGAAAGAGTCCTTCAGAAGGGGCCACGTCATGTGATTATGTGAACAACTTTTGGATGGTTTAGTGCTCCATCAACGTAATAAAATAAAATAAAATACCACTTGTTGTATGAATGTGATTGGATGCAGATGAATTTATTATAAACAAGTTACTTATTGAACCGGCCGTTATATATATATTATTTTATTTGCGATGCATCTATTCTTGAACAGTGTGGTAGCAGAAGCACCCAGATATTTATGACAGCTAGGTTATCCAATCATGTCTTGTATTTTGATTTCTTTTGTGATCCATAGGTAATAGGTTGGTACTCTCTTCTAATCTTAATAGAATATTGTGTTTGTTAAGAAGAATAAAATACTTTTTCTCCGTTTCAAGATCTAGTACTAGTAGGATATCCATTCATGTCTTGTATAATTGTATTTTGACCTTTTCTTCCGTAGGTTTGTGCACGGATCTATGTATACCATTCGGAGCTATCTTCAAAAAATTTCAATTTTTAATTATATATATTCAAATTTTGTTTATTTTTAAAAAAAATTATATAACAACTTCCCTCATAAATTATCATATACTAACATAAAATCTAATGCAGAACGGATCTAAGACTTAGTAACAGATAACTAAGTCATTCCTATAATTTTAAAATTTTAATCATGTAATAGAAATAGTAGAATTACTTTTTACAAAATAACAAATATTTAGTTGTAACTCGATAGTTAAATTTCTATTTTATAGTTGAGATGACTTAAATTTAAATTCCACTTTTCACATATTGTACAAGTTTTCTATCAAAATTTCCGGTTTCTGAATTTTTGGTCCTTTTTTAATTTAATGATGATTTACTTAATACAAATATTTTTTTTAAAAAGCTATTTAATACAAATATCTCTTCGACGAAATAAGGATGTCTCAATCGGGAAAGAGACGTTAAATCAGACGGCTACCTTCTTTCTTATTTACGATATTTTTTAATATCTCGATAAGTTTTTCTTCTGG
Source organism: Carex arenaria (assembly GCA_964058825.1). Lineage (NCBI taxonomy): Eukaryota > Viridiplantae > Streptophyta > Magnoliopsida > Poales > Cyperaceae > Carex > Carex arenaria. The sequence goes on from CAXKVW010000201.1 coordinate 254,231, forward strand.
TGTTTTCTATGGCTCAAACTCTACTCTCAACCGTGTAGCAAGATTATGAACAAATGGTGGCGGCCTAGCATATGACGTCAGCCTCTGTTGGCCCATCCATTGAACAATTAACACATGTCTACTTCCTACACAAATATTGTTGAATATCTGTTGGTATTTGATATATTTATTAGGTGTTAAAGATTGAATATATTTTTTTTTGTCCGCTACAAACTATTACAAAAATGTTCATTCAGATTGCATCCTAAATTTGAATGAAGATCTTATAAAGTCAAGTAATAGTGGAATTTTTTTCTTATAGTTGTAATGTTTAATTATCTCTATTTTTATATTCAGTCGATGGATGTGATTAAAAGATGAATTTTTAAATTGAATATTAGCTTTCTAATCAAATAATGTGAAGTTTAAATTTCTTTATTTAGACACGTACTCACCACATGTAGATGTATGATTTCTCTATTTTCTTCGAAATTTTTCCAAAACCTCCCTATTTTAATTGTCAGATACACAATTTTTTCATTTTTAAAATACTTTTAAGGATACAGATCTACAATGATAACTGCAATTATATGTTTTGTTTGTATATCATTTAAAGATAGAGATCCATACATAATAACAATAAGGATCACCGATCACATTAATAGCAAAAACTATAGAGATTTTCATGCAAACAAGGTCATGATAGATTGATATAATAATAAAAATAATAAAATAATAAATTGCAGCTTTTCATTGTAATAGAAAATATCACACAAAATTAACGTACTACGAATTAAAAGTCCTCTAACTTATTTTTTTATGAAATACTAAATTTTAAACATATTTGTTTTCTTACAATACGTCACTGTTCAAATCTATTTTAATATTACTAATGAATATTGTTGAACAATTATTCTTTTTATTAATCTATTTTGTTTTATGAAAATATATTATTTTTTATGAGAACTTTTTCTTGTTATCTTACAATATGTTTCTGCTATAACATACAGGCACAGTATAAGTATTTTCTTATGAATGTTGGATTCTGATAAAAAAAATTCGAAAATGTCTATATAAATATTACGAAAATAATAAGTTTAATATATAAAATATTTCATGGGTGCCTTCATAATTTTTCATATGTTTTTTATAAATTTCATTTTTATATTTTCTCAAATATGACGCATTGGATTATGGAAAAGGAAAATTTGACCGGTAAACAAACTACAGTCTACTTCTGTGGCTCGTTAATTATTTGAACACTGTTAAATACATTAATGATTGTCATATATTTTTTTTTTCTGATTAATGAATTTGTGCATACAAAAATAATAAGGTTGGAATAGATTTTCTGTTTTTTTTTAAAAAAAAAACCCCAGATTAGAGCTATCTCTATCTGGTTGGGTCGGTTTGTCCTGTCTTAACAAAAATTTATTAAAATGAAGTTACTGTTAAAAAAAAGAAAAGAAAGGAAAACTGAACTGTTAAGAAAACAAAAATTGAAGCTGACTACCCTGTATTATTTTGTCTGTACTCTGCACCGTCAGTTGGAATACACGTACATGCGAAATCCACCACATTAAATACAAAAATATAGTACATAAATGAATATATTTTATTTAGGGGTAAAGATTTTAACAGATTAGTTTTGACTTCATACAGCGCACGAACGGTTTGCCATTTTGATTTGATTGTATAGTCTATGCGCTGTATGAAGTAAAAATTGCTCTGTTAAAATCTTCACCCTATTATAAATTATAATGGAAGGTCGAAACTAGTGGGTAATTAATTGATAAAGAAAAACTAAAAAGCGGCCTTGTTGAAGTTGAACTGTTGAAGGGAGAGATTGTTAAGGACTTGGCCACTTGAGAAATGACAAATGGGTGATGGTTATTGAGTCACTGGAGCACTATTTTCCGAGGAGATATTTGAGATGAAAAATATCTGCATTGAATGTGGGCCCCACTGAGGGTCCCATTCTTGGCACCGCCGTTTTTTTTATTTTATAATAACTGGAGAGTGGAGAGCCAGTCAGCCAGGAGAGACGTGGCAATCAAATCATGTCGGCCATTGGATTTCATGCGCATTGGACGCGTGGCACTACAGGCTTCGCTATCAAGACAACTCGATCCGCTTAAAATTTGGTACCGTTTCATGTAATTTAGTAATTAAGCCCGCCTGGCCCAATATTAAAAAATGGGCTTCGCAATAGAAGAGCCTAGTTTAGAAATGGTTTGCTTTGCTTTGATTCAAGTTCTGATGAAAATTAATCAAGCCATCATAAGTGAGAAGTGATGATGCATGCAAAAAAGGAGATGGAGGCATGGAGCATCAATTTCTTATCTTTACATGATTTTGCAAAAAAGAAGGAATATATTCTTGTCTCCACCACCAAGGGCAAGGGATGGAGAGCCAGAGAGAACAAATTTATACCTGTTTTGTTCTGTATGCAAATGTGATCGAGCTGGCTGGTTGATTTAGAAAGAGATCAGTGTGTGTACCGATGAGTTCATACCGGTCTAGGTTTGACGGGCGCCAGAGCGATAATGGAGCCGAGTATGATCACAGCCAGAATTGGATCACTAGGGTTCCAAGGCCCCTTAATCAAAGGATGGTACCGCTCTCTTTATTTTCTGATTCTCATTAATTACCATCCTCTTCTTTATTTTACTTGATCAGTTTGCTTACTGCATGGTCTGCTGGTGTACTTTTTTTTGCATTCTTTCCTTTTTTTTCTGATAGAATTTAAAAATAATCTCATAACATTTTAGCAAAAGGAAATTCAGGATAAAGTAGATTCGTAGTATTTTGACAAGCTAGGAGAAGCACAAAACACAAAACACAAAACGAACTGTTGATGGTTAAACTTGGCTAACATTGTTGAATTTTTTTTCTTTTCATTTTGCTATTTTTCTTATGTTAACTTGCCCTATTTATTTAACTTCTAATTGAGGGTGAGGAAACAGAGCTGCAGCCATGGAGACTTTTCGAGGAACGAGTGAGAACTGGACCGTTTGGTCTATCCCGGTAAAATCTCTCCTCTTCTCTTTCCCCAAATTGTTAATTAAAAACATATATATATATATATATATATATATATTGCTTCCTATATAGTTTTATATAAGCTCTGAATATGCATGCATATGAATCTGTTACATAGCACAAGTACTGTTGGCCTAATTAATTTACTAACCAAAGAAAAATTAACAATCATCTAGATTTCCACTGCAACCATTCTCCCCCGTCCGTGTCCTAGTTCTCTCCGGAGGCAGCGGCAACATTAACAACAGAAGCAACAACAATGATGGTATAAACCCTAGACTACACCGGTTCATCCAGAACTCGCCGCCTCGAATCCGGAACGAATGGAACATATGGACAGCCATGGAACAATTTGAACCGGAAGACCCGGGCCTGACGGAGAACGAGTTCAAGACCGCCATGAAGAAGCTGAAGAAGCAGGTCTACCAACCCCCAAAGAAAGCCCATAGAAGGGGCTTGTTTGGTGGCACTAGAAGCACTAAGAATGAGGTAGAGGTGGAGAGAATCGGGGAAGGAGGCAACAAGGAGTGCACTATATGTCTAGAATCATTCGTGCCGAACGAGCATGTCTTGGTGACGCCGTGTAAGCACATGTTCCATGGCGACTGCATCACTCCGTGGGTGAAGAGCCATGGCAAGTGCCCCATTTGTAGGTTCGCCTTCTGTGAGAGAACCGAGAGCGGTGGAGTGCATCTGAATTATAACAACAACAATTTTAATGGTAATAACAGTAACAGACGTGAATTAAGTGCGGGAGAGGCGGAAGTCGGAGAGGATATGGAGCTGGCGTTGGAACTGCTTGCACTGGTAAGGGCAATGGAGGAGGCTTTCAATTGGGTCACTCTTAATTCAAGAGCCATCTCCTTGGACTGAAAGAGTGTGTATGAATATTGGTAGCCATTACCAACTTTCTCAAAAGATAAAAACTATGTGTGTATGGGGGAATTATAACACTAACCTAGCTTAGCTAGCTAGCTAGCTAGCTAGTGTTATGAATCGAGGTATGTATGATTAATTATCAAGTACTCAAAATAATTGCGCCATATTAATTAATTTTGATATGCAACTTATGTTGTGTGTATGAGTTTGATTAATTTATTGTGTCTTTTGTTTTCTTTGCCTGAGGTTGCGAGATTTTTTCATATGTTCTTTACAAACATCCTGTTTTCAAAATAAATAAATGATTGACTAGATATCTTCAATTTTGTTTGCTATCTGTGGGCCAATTTGGGCCTACTTAGCCCTTGCAGTTGAGAACATAATGAAATGTAAAATTGCCATAGGAGATTGTCAAATTCTTTTATGAAGGCCATATATTATTTTTATAGCAACTTTAATAAAATGAATGCATTATCCACTAGAAGAACTTAATGTATCCATTTCTAAGATTGCTTCCGAATTGAGAAGAGAGAGGAAGAAATTGAAAAAGAAAATGTGAAGAAAGAAATAAATTTGGACAAAAATAGACAGACAGATATATTCTCCTCATTTTTTTTTTATATATAAAAGTGGGTTGTTCCCACCTATTTTATTACGCAACAACAATAGTCTAGTTACAAAAACTGGTACTATGCATCATAGCACTTAATACTTAACAAAAGCACGTAAGATGCCATAGCAAAGCAAGAAGTAAAATTATTACGGCATATTGTTACTAGCCATATAACTACTATTTAAGTCACCTCCAGAGAAGGAACTAGAACTAGATGCAGACATGGAATTTGGAGGAAACAATCCAGCAGCTTTATCAATCTCTTGGTAGACCGTCAGATCATCCAAATAATCCTTCAAGTCAGACCCTTCTAACTCAAGAGCGGGTTCTAAGTTCAGGGAGTTTGCCCGTTCTAGAGTACCGGAATCCGAAAATACTATTATGATGTCTATCTAATACAAAGAAGCAACATCAAAAGACAACAGTAGAGTTAATTAGAAAAAAGAATTATCCAACTTGGCTTTACACCAATAAGAGGCTAAAAAAATAATAGAAGAAGCCACAAATGCTACAGTTGGTATAGGAGAAGCATTAAAGCAGATGTTATTTCTGATTAACTACAATGCTCAAAGAGTTGCAGTCCTAATTAATTCTAATAACAAGGTATCTCTAATGTGTGTATCTTTATCTAGGATCCACACAAGTCATCGTTTGAGGTATAGTTAAAGTGAAAACCATTATGGTTGGTAATTCAGATTCAAATAGAAGAAACAAAAGTATAAATAATCAACAAATTCTGATTGGTCACAAAAAAGAACATGTTGTATCAACTGAACCAACCACAAAAGGGTTGGGTTTCTATCCAAAGGCATTTAGACAAGAGTTCACTCCAAAGCGTTTCTAAGCCGCTAGATTATATCTTATCAGACTAAATAAATTAATCCTAACTAATGTTGACCTTTCTCTGTTTAGATCATATTCTCCATTAAGCAAAAGAAATCGAAATGACTTCCTTTCTTTTTTCTCTCTGTTAGTCAAGGAAGGAATAAACAATTTTTTTAAATTAAAACAAATTTTATGGCTAGTAAAGGATGGGACTGATTTTGCAATGGAGGCACTAAACTGAGAAAAAATAGTTTTCTTCTTTAGAGAGAGAAGATAGAAGAATTAATGGTTCCTTTTTTTTTTTTATTAGCGGAGACAGAGGTATATCTACGTACTTAGATCCAATTGGGTCAATTAACCTCCATTTAATTTTAAAATTTTTGTATTTATGTTTATTTTTCTATATAATTTAGCACAAAATATCATAATACAGTAACATTGACCTTCATTCTTTGGATAAATTTTTTATATATTTAACTCTCATAGTTTGAATTTTTTATATGATTGACCTCATATGTATTTGACCTCTATTGTTCGAAAGTCTGACTCCGTCTCTGGACAAAGAAGGGCTAACACTGTTTGTATTAATTTAATCATTTCTGATATGAGATATGATCTAGCGGTTTAGAAACGCTTTGGAGTGAATTCCTGTCCAAATGCCTTCGGACAGGACCCAACCCGGCGACCACAAAAATATTCACATTCTAAAATTAACACTCGGGAATATTTATTTCGCTTTCTATTGTTTTCATCATCCATCGCTTTTGCTCAAATTCCGAAGCAAGATACTTAATTAGTTTTCGTTCATTGAATTAAGCTGATGAATAGCCAGTTGAATTCACATTACCTAACTAACTAATAAGACCAATGGGAATGAATTGAGATCGATGTATATATGGTGACGTTTAATTACATATATCAAATTAACCAGTCGCGGTCATTTGGAGTTTTAATTAGGTTTCCATTACAACTTAATTGGTTACTGCAACGTACGTAGAGAACCGCGCGCAGATATAATATATATGCATGGTTGCTAGATGCTCAGAGTCAGACTATTTTTTTTTTTGCTTCATTGACAGCCCGTAGGTCTAATGCTCAGACTATGACATCGTTGCCATGCATGCATGGTACTAATTAATTGCTAGCTCCTGCATGCATTTCTGCCAAAGGATTTTCTACCTCATTGGGAATTGCGAGCGAGGTGACGTATGTATGTCGGTATGTGGTGTCAAAAAGTTTGACTCAATAGTCAACGGCCAAATGCCTAGCTGTTTTGACAACTACTACTTCCCCTTGTCACATTCATCACTTACTGCCACTCATATATATTAATCTGCATCGATCCTTTCATTATTTACCAAATTAAAATCAAAACTTATTTAAACTAAAACTTCAGAAATTCATTTCTTTTTGCAAATATCCTAATCCTGTGGTCAAACTTAAATCTCCAAGTTAGTTATATTTCAATTTTTTTTTTTTTAAAGTAACAGCAAGCTAAAACGTATAGAAGTCAAGGAAATGGAGTAGAACTAGGGTGTTTTTAAGTACATTAAATCTCTTTGTGAATTCAACTATAAAATCTATCAGATTGATTTCAAATCACGAATTCAAACTGTTGAAACTCATCTACCTTAGAGTGATGCATCTCCATACTAAAATTTTAAACTTTCGAATTAATTTAGTTTGAAGTCAAGTTGTCAAAATTAGAAGGTTTATAAATTAATTTTAATACATTCAATTTTTTTTTTTAACATTCTTTTATCACTTGACTCTATAGTCTATACAATATTAATTCCAAAATTAAAATCTTCGTATGTAAACATATCACTCGTAAGGTAGAAGGGTTTCAACGGCTCAGATTTATCGTTTGAACCTAATCTTATAGATTTTAGAGTTGAGTTCACAATGACCTTGGTGAACTTAAGAACACCCTAGTTCTACTCAATTTATAAAATTAAATCCGAACTTTAAAATGTGATTTATAATATGTTTGTGTGATGCACATTAGAAATTATGAAAATTGATGCAAGGCGGGGATAAATATATGATTTAACACATTTGGAAAAAGAAGTGGGAGGTTTAGCGCCTTAAAGAGAAGAGAACTCAGGCCGACTAAAGAGACAGAAACGGATGACATAATAGTTAACATATTATTAATTAAGGCAAATGCTTCTATGGACATAAGGACATATTTATAAAATGAACATATTTTTATTTTCAAAGTTCAAACAGTCGATCCGAACCGTTCATCTTGTTCTCCATATTAATATGTGCTTGGATACCAAATTTTACATTTTTCTGAATTTTTTATTATTTATTAAGATGGGTACAAAAAATATCAAATTCAGACCATTGATTTTGTACCCATATTAATAAATAGTAAAAAAATTCATAAAAATGTAAAATTTGGTCTCCAAGTACATATTAATATGGAGAACAAGATGAACGGTTCGGATCGACTGTTTGAACTTTGAAAATAAAAATATGTTCATTTTACAAATAGGCCTTATGTCCATAGAAGCATCACTCATTAATTAATATAGTAAAATAAAATTTAAAGTATTATAATATATTGTTTAAGTATTTTTGGAGATATTTGATATGTTATAGAGTTAGATTGGACAAATATTTGAGTTTGTACAATTTTCAAGGATAAATATGTAATTACTGATTTTGGAGGGATAAATATGTAATATTTAAACTTTTGAGGGATATACATGAAATTCCCCCAAATAATAAATTCTAAAATATATCAAATTAATTTAGAAATTTAAGGAGATCAAAATAAAACTTGACCCATATTCATAATCAATTGGAAAAACGGAAAATAAAAGTTGTGGATAAGAATACAAATGTCAAGTCCTGTCTTCGAAAATAGAAATTTGAAAATCCGATCCTTCAAATAACAATATTTTTTTTGAGGAAAAATAATGATCCAAATCTTATTTAATTAATCATAATTCAAAGAATAAGATTTGAAATTCTGCCTCTTTTTTAAAATAAAAAACTGAGTTTTTTTAGGTCTGAAAATATTGCTTTATATTGTTTGTGTCATAAAGTAGTTAGAACTGAAATTTCTTCTTTCCAGCATTTTTCATATGTCGAAATTCATTTAACACTTTTTCAAAAGAGTTAAGTTGAAACTTTATATTAGTTTATTTAAGGGCATGTACCGCAACGAGAAATTTTATGGGAATGAGAATTTTTAAATTTGAGAATGATAATATCAAATCGTAAATTTTCAAAGTTTTTTAATCCATGGAAAATATAGAATATTGATGTTTGACAAATGCATGAGAAATTTATTGGAAAATTTCTACATGGAAAAAATGTAGAATATTGATGTAATGTTAAAGTCAAACTATATTAAAAGTGTTTTGAATGCTAATTTGATATTATACACAATTTTATTGTAAATTATAATAGTGAAGCCACTTGGACTTTGAACACTAATTTGGAAATTGATCCAAATGATATTGTGAATGTACTGGATGGAGATGTAGAGTACGGCAAAAATATTGAAGACTTAACAAAGGAAATGAAAAAAGAGATGAAATTGTTAGGCTTATATGACATGATTATGTTAGTCGTTGTAATAGGAATTTAACTTAAAATTAGTTTAATATACTAAAATTAAATGTTTTAATTAATTTCTTTGTAATATTAAGTTGTGTTTGTTTAATTAATTTTAGTCTTTGTGGTTATTATAATTGTGTTTGTTTGATTGAGTACTTGATTGATTGTGCAAGTTAATTTTAGTTTAATTAAAGCATTGAGTATAATCCCTCTTTTAATTAATTAATAAACAAGTTAACTATATCTTTTAATTAATGAACAAAAGATATTGTCTCAATTTTAGACTTTTAGTTAAACAATTTTGGAACGCGGTCAACAGTCAACAATTTAATTGTTTTTTTATTCTGTACAAGAGCTACCTCATCGAACACATATCCTCTGCATTAATTCAAAAGAGAATCTTTTGAGTTAATAAATCTCAACAATCCGATATGCTTTAAGATCCGTGTAGCCTAGATCTGCACTAATACGTGTTCTGCCTCATCTGAGAAGAAAACGAAGCTCCCAACCAATTATTCTTTTTTTCCCATAAATCCTGAAGCGGACAAAGAAAATAAACTAATAATAGAGAATGTGAAATAAAAAATGAGACTTGAACACATAAAACCTGAAGCAAACAAAAAAGTAAACTAATAAAGAATGTGAAATGAAAAATAAGACTTAAACATTGAACAGCTAATATGAAAAATATCTACAAGTCTGTTTTTCCAAAATAAAAAAAAATTGAGAATTGACCTATCAAACTAGGGTTGAACAAAAAGTTTGTAACTCGTAATTCGATTGAATTCGATTAAAAAAATATTTGTAATTAATTATGAGGATGGAAACTATTTCATTCTGAAACAAATCAAACCAGCTTGGTTCGAATTCAAACTCGAACTCTTATTTTCAGTTCGAAATTCATATTTGAATCAAAGCAATTTGATTCAAAATTAATTCGAACTCGAACTCAAACTGAGTTAAGTTTGTTCCGATTTGATTCGTTTGCAACCTTGCACCGAACAGACTCGTACATGGATTCGGGTCCGGATCCCCTAAAGGCTAAAGTAACTCAATTTTTGAGTTTTGGATCAAGACCATCCGATTCAAATCCGTCGCTTCAAATTATCAGAATGAATTGTCTCAGATTCAAATGAGACGGTCCCAATTCAAATCAGATCCAAAAGTTGGGTTACTTCAGTGGATCTGAATTCCATGGATTCATGGAATCATGGTCCCCATCTCAAGTGTCAAGCAGCATGTACTTTGTACTACAGTTTTATTTTCCAATCTATAAATATCACTGTCAGTATCATGACCAGTGGACCCCATCCTTGGAGAAGGACAATTTAAAATATAAATTCATGGTTTTGATAAGAAAGCTGGTTGAAACTCTCAGCAGTGGGACCTCATCTATTATTATATTCTCTATCCTTATCAAGATTAAAATTGACTCAAGGAGTTGACGGTCAAACTTCCAGCGGCCTTCAACTTAAAAATTCAATTTTAATTATAAATTAGTACAGATTTTAAAATTGTCTCATTTCCATTGAAGCAATTTTTTTTAAAATATATATTTATTTATGTGCCTTTTTTAAAAAAAAAATTAGGCTAAGTTTCGCTCAAAGTCACTAAACTTTGTTTTTTGTCACCAATTGATCACTCAAGTTTGATTTGTCTCTCTATAGCCACTAAATTTTTAATTTGTCCCAATCAAATCACCTTATAACTTTTTCATCCAAAATATTAACGAAATATTTTTATTATGTCCAAAATATAACAAAATGTGCTCATTTCATCAAAAAATTAACGGAAAATAGCCATTCCGTCCAAATGCTAACGAATCAAACTTGAGTGACCAATTTGTGACAAAGAACAAAGTTTAGTGACCTCTAGCGAAATTTATCCAAAAAATTATAAAAATATATGTAAGTTTCGAAAAACTATAATATTTTGCCCATCACTGAATTTTCTCTTCCATATATGTTTTTTATTTCAATGTTTTTCTTAGAAAAAATTATAAAATTATAATTAATATTCAAAATAATGACAAAATTATGTCCCACAATTCTAATTATCCTGACTATGTCCTTGATACATATGTTGATTTTTAGACTGTTTTGTGAAAATCAAATTGTAGAAAGGAATGCAAAAAGATGAAGATTAATGAAGTAGTTTTTGTGCACATCTTTCTCATAAACTTGATTTTTATGATTACACTTTGAAACCTCCAACTAACAAACATACTTTTAACTTTCATGATCATGTCTTAAGAAATACTAGTCAAACTAAAAATAAATAAAATGGTTTATATATCTTTTGTTATTCGGAAATAATGCATATCAAATTTGAACTGGTGTAAAAAAATATTTGACCTTTTATCGAATAGTTTATAACTCTCAACGATTAATTTTAATAGCTTTATCTAAATTGCTAACTAGATGTTAAATTGATTCAATATAAATTTTTAGCTTGAAATACATTAAACAATATTAAATAAATATTGCATAGAAGTTAATGTATACTAAAATTATTTATTAATTTGTTTTCCCTTGATTCATTAAGGCCATTCAGTATTCAGTACCTCAACTAATTGGAGGAAGCTATTATTGGTTATTTACTATTGTCGCTGAACTTTAACGCAGGTGCATTATTTTTAGCAATATTTTAAGTTGAATTGTTTATTACGAGCACATGTTGCGATAGACAGCTAACATATGATAATACGCAAATAGACAACTTATCCCATAAAATTTAAATTAATTATCAGAATTAATTAAATATAAAATGCTAAAGATATAATTTTTTATTATAAAAATTAAAATTATATATTTTTTAAGAATCCAGCTATCCTACTTATATAAACACATGGGGGCATATGCTTATAAGTCATATATTTATTTTCAAAGTCGAAACGAAAAATACAAATTAATAGTAAAAATATTCTAAAAGTAGTAAACATTAATATTCTACATGTTTAATATATAATAAATTTAATGAGTTACTTAACTGAACGTTTCGAATATGAAAATTTTAAATTTAATCTGTATTCTGATATGCTTATACAAGTATAAGTAGCATAGCCGGATTCATTTTTAAAAATCTAAAAAAAATACACGCAATAAGTGTAAGGAAGAAAAAAGGGGGAGGGAAGGTGAGAAATATAAGTTAACGGGACCCACAAATGAAATGAAAGGGCACAAGTTGGAAATTATATCTACAAATAAGTTGTAAGAAACTGTAATAAATGTATTAAATTCAGTTCAGACAACAACCGATACTTAGAATAAAATTAATCACAGATTAATATAAATATAATGCATCACTCTCATTAATTCTCACACTCTAAATCTAATACATGTGGAAAAGCTAGTGGACAATAACAAAATAATTTTGGAATATTTCCAAATTAAACAATAAAATAATATGATTCCAACACGGGTTCCCTATTATATAAAGATATAGAGATAAATGATGATCTGCCAAAGCCTACTTGCGTTTACTGTCAACCACAGTGTGCTAGCTCAAGCTTATTTTTCCAGAGGCATTAATATAGGGAGGGAGGGAAGGAAGGGGAGAGAGAGAGAGAGAGAGAGAGAGAGAGAGATAGAGGAGCATTAATATGAAAGAGAGGTCGTTAATGGTGTTGTGGGCTGTGTTTTTAGTAGCAGCATTTTTGGTGGGTTCCATGGATTGCGCCACCCAAAATGCACCGCCACCGGATGAGGATGGATCCTCCTCCTACGCGCAGCAGCCCAAACTTCACCCGTCTGAAAGTAAGTCCTTTCCTCTCCTCTCAGATAATCTATCTATTATTCATTATTTAAGTTGAAAACTATTAGTAGAATTCTCTGTTCTAATTCTGAGTTGAGTTGATTGAAAAATTAACGGAATGGAATTAATTAATGAAATGAAGAGAGCGCGCTGAAGGAGATAGCGAGAAAGCTGGGGAAGAGGGATTGGGACTTCTCTGTGGATCCCTGCTCCGGTGGCGGCAACTTCACCGTGCCTTCCCGCCCCAAGGGCTCCGAGAGTCAACTCAACTGCACCTGCTCCCTTTCCACCTCCTGTCATGTAACCATCCTGTAAGTTAATTTCTCTCTCTCTTCTCTTCTCTTCTCTTCTCTGAGGTCAATGCAATGCACCACTAGCTCGTCAGTGTTAACAGAATTAATGGCCCCCTTCAGTAAAATATCAACAGCTAGCTGTGTGGTCCATTTTAAAAATTTAATGATGACAGATTAATCCTCTTTCCATTTTTATTTTGGGCATTCCTTATGTATTAAATTAATTTAGAAATGTACATATATAATATCTATTTTGAATTTGGATTTTGAATGCAGATTGTTGAAGGGAGAGAACCTGACTGGGGTCCTGCCACCGGAGTTGAGCCAACTTCCTTATCTCGAACAACTGTAACCATTTTAATTTCTACCATTTCCTAATTTATTCATTAAAAATTAATTACTCTTTTTCTAACATAACATGCTGATTTTTAACTACTAATCAGGGTACAAATCAACCTTTCATATTTTTACTGTGGACCCTATGGCAATCCAAATATCTTTGCCCATTCTGCTTTGTCTTTTTATCTCAAAAAAAAAAAAGGAGGAAAAGAAAAAGAAAATTGATAATTGGTAAACCATGTGGATTGTGTGCAGGGATCTAAGCAGAAGTGTCCTAAATGGCACTGTCCCCACTGAGTGGTCTACCATGAAGCTTCGTATTTTGTCAGTTTTCCCTTTGCCACTATTTTCTTCTTTATCTTTACTGGTACTGTTTAGTTGGCTAAAATTTATGCATACAAGTTGTGTAATTAACTTCAGCTGGGCCATGACTTCACAAGAGAGAGAAAAAAAAATTATTCTCATTTTAAATTTAATCAACTAAATACAAGTACCTGCTCCAAATTAACTAGCTCAAGTGGAAGGAATACAATGAGCAAGTTTTTCTCATTTTCTCTCTGTTTTGTTTTTAATCTATTATAAGCTACTGTCTTTTGCTGATGTATATTTTATCTGGTGCCAAGACACAAAATGGCTGATGGTAATAAGTTTTTGATGCTGAAATATAAATGATGCAGATCATTGTTGGGAAACAGATTATCAGGCCCATTTCCGATGGCACTTACCAAGATCACCACCTTAAAAAATTTGTAAGTATTTTATGGAGCTTGACTGTCATATAAATTCATGATTTACCAATAAAGTATATTAAAATGGTGTAGTTTAGAGGTTAAGAATATTTATGTTAACAGGAGTTTGGAAGCAAATAACTTCTATGGTCCGATTCCATCAGAGATTGGAAACCTCGTAAATCTACGACAACTGTGAGCTCTCTTACCTTTCTTTTCAACTTAATTCTCCCAGAAAGATTTTCAAAATAATTTCTAACCTCTTTTTTACTTCATTTTTCTTATCTAGACATTTGTCCTCTAATAAATTCACGGGAGAACTGCCTGCAACCCTCACCAAGTTGACCAGTTTGACTGACTTGTGAGTTCTTTCTTTTTCAAATTTGTGGTAGTTTTTGCTCAATTATAATTTTCATTATTTGAATTTGCTTCTGTTTTCTGAACTTATGTTTATATATTACTTCCAAGCAGAAGGATTTCTGGTAACAATTTCTCTGGAAGAATCCCTGATTTCTTGAAGAAATTGACCAAGTTGGAAAAATTGTAAGTGGACCAGTAATGAGTACCAATAAGAGATATTCTTCCTAAAAAACAAATAAAAGATATTCTTCCTTTACAAGAAGCCCTGACCTCTTATTAATTCATTTCATAATTATTAATTGTTCTTTATAGGCAAATGCAAGGTTGCTTGATGAAGGGCCCCATCCCTAGTGGCATTTCACAACTGACAAGACTAACTGATCTGTGTGCAATTAATTTTTAACTTCAAAGCCAATTTTATTTCTTATTGAAGTATATGTAGATAAATATTTTAAAATTGCCTTTTGCTTTTTGTCAATATGTAGGAGAATTAGTGATTTAAGAGGAAATGCTTCAACCTTCCCAGATTTAAGTGGAATGGGATCTATGAATAAGCTGTTAGTTTATTTCTAACCCTGTTGCATATTTTACTTCTTTTATACAATTATATGGTACTAATTTTCTCTTTTTGTAGGATTTTGCGGAATTGCTCCATTCATGGAATCATCCCACCTTATATTGGAGAAATGAAGAAGTTAAAGCACTTGTCAGTTTGTTTCCTTTTTCTATGTCCTTGCTTATGTGTGTACATTTCATTGTTTCCAAAAGAAAACAACACAATTACTTTTGCTGATACAGCATTTGGCGCATTGATTATAAAGATACACAGTACACTACAGAGTAGTCAAAAGGAATGATGCCTTTTTTTGAAAATTGTAAAAACATGTGAGAATAGAACAAGAAAAAAACATAGATAACATGTTCTGGCGTAATGGCAGTAGAATCTTTTAAGGTGAATTTAATTTATTTGTATGTTATTTCCATGTAGGGATCTTTCTTTCAATAAACTGAGTGGGGAGATCCCGCCCTCTTCTCAAAATTTTGCAAATGTTGACTTCATGTAAGTGAAATGACAGGTCATGTTTTACCCTTAACAAGAAGCTTTTTTTGGTTTTGTAATGTTGAAAAAACACTCGTATGCCATCACTCTGCAAAGGAAGGTATTTTATACAGTAACCTATCCAACATACCTTTTTTGTTTCAAGTATATACCTCATGAAATGAATTCCTTTTCAATGGTTGTGAGTTGAAAGGTAAGTTATAAACACATGTTGCCTGCATATGTATCCAGCTGCTACACAGAGCAAAATAATCAACTGATTGCATGCATAATATTTTGATTTTGTAATTGGTGCACAGAAACAGGACCTGATGTCAATATTTAACACACTCTAAATTTGTATGGATTTACTACAATTTGCATATTTGAATTGTAAGACCAACGATTATTCTGTTTGTTTGTGTCAATTTTTGTTATACTTTGCTTAAAACACTGTATTGCAGATTTTTGACTGGAAACATGCTTACAGGAGATATACCTTCATGGGCATTGACCCGAAGTAAAATTATGTGAGTGTTAAATCTCTTGTTTCCATAACATATTGTGAGAAATTATCGCACACAGACACAGCAGACACTGCAGCACAAGCACCCAGAGATACATGCACACTGGAACATGCAAAACACACACAAACACTAAGAAATAGAGAGTAGCTTGTTGGGTTATGTAACTTGCGAAATACTTGGAAAATCATAATTTAGGTAATTTACACCCTTTTGGAAAGGAATCAAGATTCATGAACTAATTCAGCATTCACATGCAGTGACATATCATACAATAATTTCACGGTTGGCTCAGGCCCCACCCAGTGCTCTGAAGGAGGGAGCATGTGAGTATATTTTATAGTTTCCATGTTCTTCAGTTCTATTCTTACCTGGATGCCAAATTTTAGTTCCTCTTTCCTCCTTTGCAGAAATACAGTAGAGATCTATGCATCTCAAGCGGACAAGATGTGAGCTTCTTTCATCACACCCACAACACACTCACATAGACACCAACAAGAAGTACATAAAGACAACATCTATGATTCTTTCTTCTTACCACAGTATTACAATGTAGGTCAAATGTTCCCTCGTGCCTAAAGAGGAACTTCCCTTGTACTTCTAATGGAAAATGTAAGCCTCTAGCAACTTTCATTTTCATACCCCTGTTATTATCTCATGTATTATAATTTTAACCAGAGATTCCATAAACTTCCCAACAGATCGCTCTGCACTGCACATAAATTGTGGGAGCACAGAGGTAGATATAAATGGAACAAAATTCGAAGCTGACACAGACCCAAAGGGTGCCTCGATGCTATACATAAACCGTGAACAAAATTGGGCGTTTAGTAGCTCTGGAAATTTTATGGATAATGCTGTGAGTGCTGACACTTACATCGTGACAAATAAATCTAAGTTGACGGTGCCTCACTCAGAGCTGTACACGAGTGCTCGCCTCTCTGCTTTATCTCTTACATATTATGGTCTGTGTATGTATCCTGGAAACTACACAGTGCTACTCCACTTCGCTGAATTAGTTTTTTCTGCGGACAATACATATAATAGCCTTGGAGAGCGCCTTTTTAATGTGTTTATTCAGGTAACTTGTTAAGAATTTTATTGAATCTTTTATTAGATCCGAAATTTCTCTCTCTCATATGATATATGTGCATGTTGTCTACGTCTGTTGCAAAAATGTGTGCTTTAATGTGCAAGCTTGTTACTGGGCTTAAATGTACCAATAACTTGTGCTAGCACCTTTTGTGGCTCAGTGGCTCCTTGTGCAAACACATACTACTGCACACACAGAACTATTTTATTTTGACAACCATAATTTGTTGAATTCAGGGGAAATTGGTGCTAGAGGAATTCAACATAGCAAAATCTGCAGGCGGGCCCGGAAAGGCTGTGATAAAAAACTTCACGGCAACTGTCACAAATTATACATTGGAAATACATTTGTATTGGGCTGGCAGGGGCACCACTGCCATACCGGATAGAGGCGTTTATGGCCCTCTTATTTCTGCAATTTCAGTTACACCCAGTATGTTTATTTAATTATGTTCTGTTATTTTCTTATCCCTATTCTCACTAAGCTAGCATTAGAAGTAATTTGGCATTGTACTTGATGAACAGACTTTGATCCACCACCAGAAGAATCCACTACAGGTGGAAGAGTACCACTTCGGCTAATAGTTGGTGTTTCAGTTTCGGCATTTTTGGTAACGCTTTTGGCAGTAATTATCTGTTGGAGAAGGTCGAAAAGAAGTAAATCGATGTATAAAGGTATTGGAGGTCTATGTTTGGTAGCTTGCATTCCTTAGGTTTTGAATTTTGCAGTCAGCAAGCAACAATACAACTTACTTAAAGGACTCTCATATTATTATTTTGATGTCGAGTTCATTATTTGGTTTCTTGACAATAATAGATTTGAGATCTTTGGACCTTCAACTCGGTTCATTTACCTTAAGACAGATCAAGGCGGCAACAAAGAACTTTGACATAGCCAATAAAATTGGTGAAGGGGGTTTCGGCTCAGTCTATAAGGTATTGTGTATTGGCTCATTAATTCATATACATTAAATAATTTAAATCCTTAATTTCTTTGGCTTAATTTATAAACCTTTAATTTGAAACTCTCTCTATCTGAAGGGGGTATTATCAGATGGAACAATAATAGCAGTCAAACAACTGTCATCGAGGTCAAAACAAGGGAACCGAGAATTTGTGAATGAGATCGGCATGATATCAGCAGTTCAACATGCAAACCTCGTCAGACTATATGGCTGTTGCATTGAAGGCAACCAACTTTGCTTGGTTTATGAATACATGGAGAACAACTGCCTTGCACGTATACTTTTTGGTGAGCTCACTGTTACATGTTTGTGAGATATTAAAATAAGGTGCTTTCTGCAAATTTCTGAATCTTACAACAGTACCAGTAAGGACATGGTGCCTTCCATTGTTTGATTCCTAGATAAAACATGTTTCAATTTGATATACAAATAAATATTATAGGTGCTGATGAGCAATTGAGAACAAAACTGGATTGGGGGACAAGGCGAAATATATTTCTAGGTATAGCACGAGGCCTTGCTCATTTGCACGAGGAGTCACCAATAAAGATAGTTCACAGAGATATTAAGGCAAGTAATATATTACTTGACAAGGACCTAAATGCAAAAATTTCCGACTTTGGCCTTGCCAAGCTCAATGAAGACGATCATACCCACATCAGCACTCGTATTGCTGGCACCATGTGCGTTTTTTTTATTGTCAGTCTTTTTTTTGTCTTTAAATGTTTTTTTTTGTTTTAATAAAATTAATGGTAGCTTTTGTTTTGCTACTTTCTGGTAGAGGATATATGGCTCCAGAGTATGCAATGAGGGGCTATTTGACAAATAAAGCAGATGTGTACAGCTTTGGAGTTGTTGCTTTAGAGATTGTCAGTGGCAAAAGCAACACCAATTATCGACCCAAGGATGAATTCGTCTATCTTCTAGACTGGGTAGTTTTTTCATTGCATTTTTACTCCCAGATTAATTTAGTAAATCCACATACTATGCAAGTTAAAGTACCCCTTTTTTTCCGACATTATCCAAGTTGAGAATTAATTTGATGCAGATGTTTGTTGTCTAAACTTCTTTTCTTACTATCTGCAAGATCCAGGATTACAAAATTAATTGTTAATTAGATTCAAGTGACATTACATCTTATTTATGTTGAGCTTACTCAAAAGGGTTTGTTAATTGATTGTCAAGTATAGCTGAGTCAAATTTTTGAACAAGGTGTGGCTTAATTTTACAATAGAAGCTTATATTGCATCGGGCCATGCTGAAGTGTGTAAATATTTTTGGTTCAGTTGCATACTGGCTGGCGAACTGATGTTAAACCCTTGTTTTGGCTATCTTTCAATCTGTAAAATTTTAAGCTGAAAGAAGTTTGAAATTTGACACAACAGGCATGTGTGTTACAAGAGAGAGGCACACTGCTAGAGCTTGTGGACCCAAGCCTAGGCCAAGAATATTCAAAAGAAGAAGCACTTTTAATGCTAAATGTGGCACTTTTGTGCACTAATGCATCCCCTACTCTGCGACCAAACATGTCTCAAGTAATCAAATTGCTTGAGGGGCAGGCCCCGCTCCAGCCCTTGTTGTCGGAACTATCTACCTCTTCCACATCAGCAAATAGCATGGACCCCATGCTAGTGACAAGGAACTTCTGGCAGATTAACTCCAATGAAAGCCAGAGTTTGTCACTCAATGAGTTGTGTACCGACTCGTCAGAATCTCTGGCTGAGACCATTCCTTTGGTAAGTTATACTGATTTGGCACAGTGCTAATACATACTGCCTCTATCCGACCAAATCTACCTGGTAATGAACAACTGTTCTTCCAAGACCTGTGTAATTTTTACACAATTAAATATGGGCTATGTATAATGAGATGCAACACTGCTCCATGTAACCAAGTACATACTCACAGGGGCTGAACCAGGAAATGCCAAAGAATAGGGCAAAAATTTAGAGTTGGGCATAATTTCACAAATATTTCTGACTAAAACCATATTATTGCATTTTTTACTTGCCTCCACCCCTGTATAATATTGAACCATTTTCTATTTAGCTCAGAAAGAGAGGGGTTCTTTTGTTACTAATTTAAATTATTTCAACTTAATTATGTTTTTGTTATCCAGAACAACAGCGGCACTTACCAGTGATGGAACTAGGCTACTCCAAAATCAAATGCATCAAAAGGTGAAACCCAACATTTTGTAAATGTTGTTCATGTATAATATATGCTCATTTGTTTTTATATCTCACATTTAATTCCAATGCTGCTGACTAAATTTATGATTGGTTTCTCTCAGGTGTACTCATGGGATCGTTGTTTGGACGATGGTACAGCTCTGATTAGTATTATAGAATAGCTCAGATGGTACACTTTCATGTACAGATTGTTGTTTGCAATATCCTTTACATCAACAGTGTTATTTGTATCTAGAGTAGCTAGTCGTATATATACGTGTGAATATTTACTAGTTAGTTAGCCTATTGCCTAACAAAGACTTAATTGGGAGAAAAACATTTTGCGCAAATTAGCTGTATGAGCTTCTAGAAAAATATTTTGCCTTCATTTTGTTTATCGGTTTCCCCTTCTGGTCCAAGAAGACAATGAATGGGCCAAGCCCATTTGTTTTTGCTATCGGTTTTTTAAACCGATGGTACGTATTTGGTATTTTGCCATCCGCAATGAAGCTAAACCGATGCTTCATGTTTGGTTGTGGGCTAAAAGTGGAATAAGAGGTTTAAGTTTCGTTATTTTACCAAATGAGTATTAATTGAGTCAGACTAAGATAGAATAAGCTGATCTTTAGGCTGATCTAAATTAAACCACTTCACATAGTGGTTTAATTTTATTCTACGTCGTAGCCTAACTTTATTGATTATAATAATATATTATTAGTATATAATTATATTATTAATTATTATTATTAGTATGTAATTATTTAATTAATATCTTATATTGTTAATGTATAAAATAATTATTATAATAATATTATATAAATACTATTTTTTTATTAATACTTATTATTCATTTATAATTATATAAATAATATATTTTATTGTTAATATATTAAATAATTATTATAATAATATTATAATATACCTACTTCAGGGGATTGTTGCGCGACCTAATCACCTCTTGTATCACACATTGTGTTGCCTCCATTCCAAAAATCAGTTCAATTTCTTATACCTTCCAACTGTTTTGATGTTGATAATACAAATCTGCGACTTTCATATCCCATTGCTATCTCTTCGTCAAAGTTTTTTAGAGTTTTGTTTTTTTCTTCTTAAAAAAATGTAATTGTAAGAGAGTGTGTGAGAAGTATTATTGAGAGTTCTAATTTTTTGTACTTGTAAGACTTATTTGATCTAGTGAATTTGTGCCGTGTGCTTCTCTGATTTTCTTTTGAAAGAATTTTTCGCGTAAATGTTGTATCTTTTCTCATTTCTTGTACTTGTTTGCTTACTGTTTTGATATATTGTTTGATTCCTCTATTTCTCCATTTATTTACTATTTATTTACCTTTTCAATCCAACAAATACCTACTACAGTACTATTTTTTTTCTTCTTAAAAAACTTGCCAAGGTTTTACATGTATTAATTACATTCATCCTTCAACTCATCTTATCTCTAAACACTTCTATAAAAAAAAAAACTTCTCCTCTGGCAGCGACCTACCACAGTTCTCTCTCTCGCTCTAAAATCAAATGAAGTATTGACTATTGACATTTGACAGAACGGAAAAAAGGAGGTAGCTAGAGGGAAATTTGTCACGACGTGACTAGTCACGTCACGTCACGTATGCTGATTATGTGACGTGATTCATGTGAAGTAGGATTGTAACCTACCACCATGAGAGAAGAGTGAAAACTCTTGGTAATCGCTTCTTGACGCGTGACGTGATTGTTCGCGTGACGTGACCTCATTCGAGCGAAAATTACACATCATGTCACGTCACGTCACGGTATAAAACATAGAGTATCCAACTTTTTTTGTATGTATAGAGTTTTCAGATTTTTTTTAGTGTAGGTCCAGTGATACTGGTACTCATGTAGTACTAATTTTTATTTTCTCTAGTTTAATCTAATGAAGGTTTGTAATTTGAATTTTTAAAGTAATATCAAATGTCTAATAGTCTTTCCTTAAAGAAAATATTTGCAACATTATTTACTTATTTTTGAAAATTTCATATTTTTAATATTTTTTTCTCTAAATTTTCAACAATTTAAATTAATATATAAAAAAAAATTGATGTGACTAATTTACATCACGACATGTTACGTCACGTATGGTCACGGCGTGACTACGTGTGACGTGACCATCCGCCACCATTTTGATTACATCACGTCATGTCATGTGAAAAAAAAGTTGATCACGTCATGTCACGTGATCAAATCATGATGTGTTTGTCACGTCACATTACGGCGTGTCATGTATTTCCTTCTCTAGAGGTAACACAGTTGGCTAGAAAAAAAGTTATATAATTATTGGTTATTCAAAAATTGAGAGTTCGATTTTCTCTCACGACTTCACAGTCTCTGCGAAGATTTTTAAAAATAAAAAAAGACATTTGACAGAGTGGTTAAGTGTTAGTTGTCTTTTATATCAGTTAAGTTTGCTGATTCCTGACTCCAGATTAGATCCATCAAGGCAACTAAAAAAAGTTAAATCATTGGATGTTTATATATAAAAACAACAGTTCCTTTATGTAGCTGTAAAAGTTTACAATATTTTGGTTTTTTTTAGCATCGATGTGTCAAAGGTTTGTATATGTACTGGTCGTTACATTAATTTACTTAATTTTTTATTTCATATTTCTCGAGACAGAAGGATGGCGATGCTTGCTCTTTTTCATTCATTTTTTTTTTTAAATCAGCGTAATAACTGATCACTTTAACTACTAGTTTGATTCTCTCTTTTCTCATTCATGAAAGAAAAACTCTCATACTTTTTTACTTCAATAGGAAAAATAAGTGATCCATTCAACATTGAACGCGTATCCTCTGCATTAACTCAAAAGGGAATCTTTTGAGTTAATGAATCTCAATCGTCTGATTTTAAACGGAGTCAATCCGACTCTGACCTATAACATAAGGACCTTTCAATATTAGTGCAAATTTAGTTAGCACGAATCTTAAAACAAATTAGACGGTTGAGATTTATTAACTCAAAAGATTCCCTTTTGAGTTAATGCAGAGGATACGAATTCTTCAACATTTGCAATATGTCATATCCCGTCTTCTATCAATTTGTCTTATTCTACTTTGTGATTACGACAAAATTAATTAGGTGTGGTCAAAAACACTGAAAATAAAAAAGAAATAGTACTTGGTTGGTTGAGAAACCCTTTCAAGCGTCAGCAAAACAATCAAATCTGATTTCGAAGGAGAAACACAACCAAATATCATTGTTCATATATTAATTGTTTCTAAACACGCAACGCATGCAATCATTATGGAGTTGTACTTGACTATAAACTAAGAAAATTATGGCAAGGATAAATCAATAATTAATACAAGTATAGCACTTCATTAATTACATACAACAAACATATATTGCAGCAAACAAACTGCATTGTTTTTTTTTTATTCCTGCTCTCTTTATTAAACATCTGAATCAAAGCATCAACTTTATACTATACATATATAACTCAAGTTTCCTTCATTTCCTTGTACCAGATATACACATCAAATTCATAAACCAACTTGGTAGCAGAGGAAACCACAGGCTTGGCAAGGCTGTATCCCCTGGCCATCCTAAACATACCGGTACCGCCTATGACGGGTCGCTCTACCGTCTCTCCCAGCACAAGCCTCCCATATATTCCAAGAGTGCTGTTGTTGTATTTCTCCTCAGTGAAAACAAAGTTGAGTATCGTCTCTAGCGACCCGTCCATCCCCACTGCCCCGACAATGCCCTGAGCACGACCTGTTACAGAATTTGTTCTCCATCGTTAGCATTTAGCAACAAGTTTTAAATACATATTTACAAATTATATATTCAATCTGCATATATATATACATATATATAAAATTAAATAGCAGTTTATGTCTGTAAAAGTTTGTTGATCAATGATACACTGGTGTTGCTTAATTGTTGACAAGGCATCATATATGTCAATCTCATTGATTTGACTGAAAAGAGAAATACATATTATTACTTGTATATATCTTCCGATATAAATTATGAATGAAAATATTATTTTCAGAAGATATTTAGAAATTAAGCAATCTCAAAAGGACTAAAGTTTTTTGGATTAATTACCGATTAATTTTGAGTTTTCATCGTGGCCTACCCGCAACATGTCATCGATCACGCCAATTGCACCACGGGTGAATGAGTTGCTGTTTGGGGCTTTAACTACAGTCAACGCGGTTGCATTGGATCCAGAAAGGATTTCATGGAAGTAGAAATGCAAATGAGCCTTTTTAGCACATGCTTGATGAAGAGAGAGGAGTAAAAGGATGGAAAAGAAAACAGTTCGAGAAAGGGGAGAGGCCATGGCGAACAGAGGACAAAGGAAACACGGTTGATAAAAAAAGAGATGATTCCAGAGGCTATGTATGTGTTGTATTTATATTGATTGATTGATATAAGATTTGGTTACAAGTTTACAACTACTCAAAAGGTCAAGCCGCCAAAAAGGACTTCATCAGTGTCAATTTCTTAGATTTTCCTTTAAAAAAAAAAATAGTGTGAGAGAGTGCTATTGAGAGTTCTAATTTTTTGTGCTTGTAAGACTCTTTTGATCTAGTGAATTTGTATCATGTACTCTTGTGGTTTTTTTTTTTCTAAAAGTATTTTTATGTAAATCTTGTATCTTCTCTTATTTCTTGTACTTGCTTGCTTACTTGTTTGGTATCTTCCATGGCGAATCTACATTCAATGAATAGGAGTCAATTGACCGATTTTTTTTTGACACCCTGCAAATTCGTTATTAATTAAAAACCATCCGGACCGAATTATATCAAAAAATACCACTTCCGCAAAACCATTTCGTGCACCAACCAAACCGGGTCCGCACAATACTTTTGCGCACCTCTTGGTCTACACCATGATTTGGCGCACTGGGTCCGTTCAATAATTTTGCGCACTAAGGGGTTCGCACAAGGATTTGGTGCACTAATATGTGTGCACGGAAATTGACATACTTGCACGGATTTTAATGTACTTAGCACGGATCTTGATGCAATCAGATGGTCCTTACAAAATTGGGCTTTGAATAGATGTGACAAGCCGATCAAAGGTGCCAAATGGTCTGCGAATCCCCTGGTTCGCCAAATGAGTCTGCAAACCTATGATGCGCCAAATGATTTTGCGCACTCAGTGGTGCACCAAATAGTTTCGCGAATTCAGATTTGTTGGTGCGCAAAATGATTTTGCGGGATTGGTAATTTTTGAGATATCCAGTGTCAGGTGGTTTTTATTTAATAATGAATTTGTCGGGTGGTACAAAAAAAAATTTCGGGTCAATTGACCCCATTCATTTGCAATTTTTTTTATTTATACCTTTTGTTTTAATATAATTTAAACTAAAATATTATGGATAACCCCCGTAGAAATTTTTTATATTTAACCTCAAATCATGACTCTCATAACTTAAAAGTCTGACTCTGCCTGTATCTTGTGTAATTTCTCTATTTCTCTATTTATTTGCTATTTATTTATCTCTTTAACCCAACAAATACCTACTATGTAGTAGTACTATTTTTTTTTCCTTAAAAAAGTTGCCAAAGTTGTACATGTATTAATTACATCCATCCTTCTGTTAGTTTGTAATAATCTAGAAGTCAATAATACGATAAATTATCATAAAGCTTTGTTCATGAATTGAGTGATTAATAAACTGTCATTTTGTTCCTTGAGTATTATTGAATTTATGAATCATTTCGAGTTCATGACTTGAAATTGTAGAGCTTCATAATATAGATGATAAATACTCTTAAGAGTCTCTAACCGAGGTAATTAGCATGAACACTAATTTACCGTTACAAGGTTAGTATGTGGATTAAAAGATGGTTAAGTTTTACAGACCATTGACATGAGATGTCATTTTAAACACATAGATACATGTTCTAGGAATATGGTATTAGACAGACCCCGAATGAAACATTAAATGGAATTGTGTACGTGTCATTAATGTTTTCATTCAGTGTTAAGTTCTAAAGTATGAGGTATTCATCTTTCTTACTAAGAGATGTGTATGTATGATTGTTACCTAACGCTGTCGGTAAAACGCAGTCATAACGGTAGCTTTTCGGTATACATATCTTAGATGAGGTAGTGATGGTTTACCAAAAATACTATTGTCTCTCGTATCTCTATACGAGTTACGGTATCACTGAGCCCCTTGATAGAGTAAGATTATCTGCTAGCAGTATAATTACAAGAGTAATTATATTTGATAATCTCCTCAAGATCAAGAAAATATTAAGTTTGCAAGGATGACACACACCTATCTTGAAACTAATCTGATACTGTGAGACATAAGAATTAACACGAATAAAATAGTTTTACTGGATCGTGGTATTGTATAGTACAACATCATCTGTGTAATTGGATGGTCATAGTGTAGATGTCAGATGCCTCCTATGATGATAGAAGTTAAAATGGTTTTAATTCTATTTACCAACATAACACAGATCCTATTGGGTCACACCGTAAAGGAGACTTATCAGAGAATCTTATAATTAATTATAAATTGATTATAATTAATATTAAGATAGTTATAATTAATTATACATGATATAATTAAATTATAAATGTCATATAAGATGACAAGCTTAAACATATTCAATTTACAAGCGTGTACGACACGTTATGTAAAAGCTATCGCAACAACAGTCGCAAGAAGTTATAACTGATCAGATCGATTATAAAGTGGATTACAAATATTAATTATGAATTAATATTTTGGGCTCAAAGCCCATTTGAATTTTGGACCTAAGTTAAAAATAGATTTTAATTAGAAAGCCCAAAAGTCAAAGCCCAAACCCCAAAGTCAAAGCCCAAAAGTCAAAGCCCAAACTAATCAATTGATTAATGGGCTCGATGGCATTTTGGTAAATACCATGTTGCCCTAGGGGCATATTGGTCATTTAGACCATTTCAAAAGTCTATAAATAGAGGGTAGGGGTAGAGAAAAATCAATTCCAAAAATCCGATCGAAGTCTGATCGATCTGAAAGTCAGTCTTTCAGAACTTTCGGTTTTTCTCTCCCAAATAGTGTTGGGCTAGAAAAGAAAGATATACGTAATCCACGTATAATCTTGCGAGTTGTGAATAGTGTTTTTACGGGTGTCGTGAATAGTGTTTTCGCGAAGTTTCGTGAATCTGATTTTGCGCGAGACGTAGTCAGTTTTTACGATCTTCGTGAATAGTGTTTTCACGCCTCTCGTGAATAGTGCTTTTACGGTTGTCGTGAATAGTGTTTACGGGATTCAGAAATAATATATTTACGAAAGTCGTGGTATATTTATTTTGTCCTTTTCTCGGTGAATAGTGTTTTTGCGAATCCCGCTGGTCAGTATTACTGGCAGTAGAAAGCCAGCGCTATGGTGGTTCCTGGTGGACGACCGATAGAGGAATCAGACGTCTGATACTCCGAGGTAAGACGTCCCTCAGATTCGATCTTCTCGGTCTGCTGCAATCCAATTGGAATTTGGATCAAGGTATAAATATGTTATATTAATCTATTTAATTTGTAAGTAGATTAAAGTTTTAGAAATCAATTATGGAGTAGATCTGTAAAAGGATTAAATTGGGTTTTGATGCCAAGGAATACTGAAGGTGGATCGCCTTGGAAAGTATTCTGACATACCTCGTTTAATCCTTGGCTTAAGCTAGAAGTAAAATTTTTGTTTTACGTTCTTTCCGTAGCTTAAGCTAATCAATGGGTTTGGACCGTCCGTAACCCAACACCTTCAACGCTTCTTATCTCAGAATACTTAAAAGTAAATTAAAAAAAAAAAAAGAAACTTCTCAGCGGGAAGAGGCCTGCTAGTAGGCTGTAAACGGATAGCGGATTTTCGTCAGATATTTCTCGGGTCCGAATCGGATAATTTTGTAATACTCAGTTTTGATCCGGATATATTCTTGATCAGGATACGGACAGTGTTGTAAAATGCGGTCCATGCGGCCGCATATGTGTATGCAGTCCAATTCCACATAAAAATTTCCATGCGGTCTCAAATATGCGGTTTTGCATATGCGGCCGCATATTTCAGCATATTGGCCTGCATATGTGCGATTGAGTTGCATATGTCCGCATATTGGTCCGCATATGTGCGAATTTATTGTTTGAATGATTTTAATGGGAATATATTGCATGTTTTGAGTGGAAATAAATTAATATATAGTTTAAAATCCGCATATATGAGTCCACATAAAATTCCGCATATACAGTCGCATACCGCATACGCGGTATGCAGTGGCCTTCCGCATGCATGAACAAAACCACATTTTACAACATTGGATACGGATATATTCTCAGAACCGAATTGGATAATTTTGTAATACTCAGTTTTGATCCGGATATATTCTTGATCAGGATACGGATATATTCTCAGAACTGAATCGGATAATTTTTTAATACTCAGTTTTGATCCGAATATATTCTTAATCAGGATACAGATATATTCTCAGAACCGAAAACGGAGCGGATATCCGCAACTAACCGGAACAAAACCCGTCTCTCATCCCTATGCTCTTTTGAGATTTTTCCGTAGCTTATAAGGGTGCGTATCCTCTGAGATATCTCAATTTTTGCGTGACCGACGTGTCCGATGCCTATTCGGAGAAACGTAGGGGGCCATTATTATTTTTGCTTTGAGATTCGTGCAGAACGTATTTGAACGATTAAGATATTCGAAAAAGTCACGCAAAGTTTGAGATATCTCAAAGGATGCGAATTCAGCTTATAAACTGCTCCCTCCGCTCTCTGATCTATTTCCTCGGAATTCATATCCAGTGCATTTCAGAGAATCTTTTACAATTAGTGAATCCGGACCGTTCTTTTTAGCTTGGTACGAATCTCAAAGCCCAATAAAACTGCCTCCTATTTCTCCGAATCTCAAACCAGTTGAGATTTAATCTCAAACTGTAAAGTGAGGCCCATCCTCTACGATACGGAGGATATTGATCCATTTCCTCGTGGGACTAAGCAATCGGAGATCCGGACAATTCAATTCCGGTGACTTTACTCCGTGCTTGGGTACATGTTCTAATTTTAACGGAATCTCACACTGTTACGTGGTTTCTCATTATTGGTCCGTTAAAGCGTAAATAAAACAAATGAATCTAGATGGTGTGGATTTTGGAGAGGAAAAAAACTGAGAAAATGACAGACACGAGTATAGAAGAAAATACGTGACACGTCGTGACGTGATGTGACAAACACGCCATGATTTGATCACGTGACGTGACGTGATCAACTCTTTTTTTTTTCACGTGACGTGATCAAAATGGTGGCTAAGACATTATTGCTCATTTTAGGTTAATTGGAACTTATAAATGAGAACTAGCTTTTGATTTAGTTGCTAAGACACATAGTCTCTATGTAAGAGATCATAAGTTCGAACTTAGATGGAGGTCGCTTGACCTCCAACTTTTGCTTGAAAAAAAGTTGGGACTTAAAACTCGGGAGCTTTTAAAATGAGCGTAATTACTGATCACTAGCTTATAAGTACTGGTTTGATTTGCTCTTAATTTTCTTATTCATGAAAGAAAAACTCTCATACTTTTTTACTTCAATAGGAAAAAGAAGTGACCCGTTCAACATTTGCAATAAATTAATTTCTTTGAGCATGAGAAACACAAGTTTCAAAGCCTAATTATTTGTTCTGTTTGACTTATTTAAACTTCTATCAATTTGTCTTATTCTACACGGAAAATAAAAAATAAATAGTAATTCGTTGGTTGAGAAACCCCTTCGAAGCGTCATCAAAACAATCAAATTTCGATGGAGAAACACAACCAAATATCATTGTTCATATATATATATATATATAGAGGAGGGATCCAATTACACTCTTTTTTTTGACACATCATGATACCGTTTTTTTTATAAGTTAATTTTGCGATTTCAAAATCCAAATAGTCGATCCAAACCGTTCAACATGATTGATATACTAAAATGTGCTTGGAGATCAAATTTTACATTTATTTGAATTTTTTTACTATTTATTAAGATGGTTACAAAATCGCTGTTTTTCAATGGTCCGAAAACAACGATTTTGTAACCATCTTAATAAATAGTAAAAAAAATCAAAAAAAAAATGTAAATTTGATCTCCAAGCACATTTTAGTATATCAATCATGTTGAACGGTTTGGATCGACTATTTGGACTTTGAAAATGGTAGGTGTCAAAATGTGTCAAAAAAAAAGGGTATAACTTGATCCCTTATATATATATAGAGTAGAACTAGGGTGCTCCTAAGTTCACCCAACTTCTTGTGAACTTGACTCTAAAATATATCGAATCGACTTTAAACGATGAATCCAAACCGTTGAAACCCTTCTACCTAATGAGTGATGCGTCTACATGTGAAAATTTTAAAGTTTCGAATTAATTTAATATAGAGTCAAGTGGTCAAAAGTTGAAGGTTTATAAATTAATTTTAATGCATTTATTTTTTGGACTCCTTTGATCACTTGACTCCATATTAAATTAATTCGAAACTTTAAAATTTTTACATGTAGACGCATCAATCATTAGGTAGAAGGATTTCAACGATTTGGATTCATTGTTTAAAGTCGATTCGATATATTTTAGAGTCAAGTTCACAAGAGGTTGGGTGAACTTAGGAGCACCCTAGTTCTACTCTCTCTCTCTCTCTCTCTCTCTCTATATATATATATATATAGAGTTGGGCTAACTTACTTTGGGAAGTAAAGCGGGTTCTTTACTTCCCGCTCGTATCGATATTTTCAAAGTTCAAATGGCCGATCCGAACCGCTCAACATGTTCTACATATTGAAATGTGCTTGGAGACCAAATTTTACATTTTTTGGAATTTTTTTACTATTTATTAAGCCACTTTGAAAATCGCTGATCCAACGGTTTCACTGTTCAAACAGTAAAACCGTTGGATCAGCGATTTTCAAAGTGGCTTAATAAATAGTAAAAAAATTCCAAAAAATGTAAAATTTGGTCTCCAAGCACATTTCAATATGGAGTTCACATCTAACGGTTCGGATCGGCTATTTGAACTTTGAAAATGTCGATACGAGCGGGAAGTAAAGAACCCGCTTTACTTCCCAAAGCAAGTTAGCTCAACTCTATATATATATATATATATATATATATATATTGCTTCCTATATAGTTTTATATAAGCTCTGAATATGCATGCATATGAATCTGTTACATAGCACAAGTACTGTTGGCCTAATTAATTTACTAACCAAAGAAAAATTAACAATCATCTAGATTTCCACTGCAACCATTCTCCCCCGTCCGTGTCCTAGTTCTCTCCGGAGGCAGCGGCAACATTAACAACAGAAGCAACAACAATGATGGTATAAACCCTAGACTACACCGGTTCATCCAGAACTCGCCGCCTCGAATCCGGAACGAATGGAACATATGGACAGCCATGGAACAATTTGAACCGGAAGACCCGGGCCTGACGGAGAACGAGTTCAAGACCGCCATGAAGAAGCTGAAGAAGCAGGTCTACCAACCCCCAAAGAAAGCCCATAGAAGGGGCTTGTTTGGTGGCACTAGAAGCACTAAGAATGAGGTAGAGGTGGAGAGAATCGGGGAAGGAGGCAACAAGGAGTGCACCATATGTCTGGAATCATTTGTGCCGAACGAGCACGTCTTGGTGACGCCGTGTAAGCACACGTTCCATGGCAACTGCATCACTCTGTGGGTGAAGAGCCATGGCAAGTGCCCCATTTGTAGGTTCGCCTTCTGCGAGAGAACTGAGAGTGGCAGAGTGCCTCTGAATTATAATAACAACAATTCTAATGGTAATAACAGTAACAGACGTGAATTAAGTGCGGGAGAGGCAGAAGTCGGAGAGGATATGGAGCTGGCGTTGGAACTGCTTGCACTGGTAAGGGCAATGGAGGAGGCTTTCAATTGGGTCACTCTTAATTCAAGAGCCATCTCCTTTGACTGAAAGAGTATGTATGAACATTGGTAGCCATTACCAACTTTCTCAAAAGAAAAAAACTATTGTGTGTATGGGGAAATTATAACACTAACCTTGCTTAGCTAGCTAGTGTTATGAATTGAGGTGTGTATGATTAATTATCAAGTACTCAAAATAATTGCGCCATATTAATTAATTTTGATACGCATGTTTGATTAATTTATTGTGTCTTTTGTTTTCTTTGACTGAGGTTGCGAGATTTTTTCATATGTTCTTTACAAACATCCTGTTTTCAAAATAAATAAATGATTGACTAGATATCTTCAATTTTGTTTGCTATTTGTGGGCCAATTTGGGCCTACTTAGCCCTTGCAGTAGAGAACATAATATAATGTAAAATTTCAACAGCAGATTGTCAAATTCTTTTATGAAGGCCATATATTATTTTTATAGCAACTTTAATAAAATGAATGCATTATCCACTAGAAGAACTTAATGTATCCATTTCTAAGATTGCTTCCGAATTGAGAAGAGAAAGGAAGAAATTGAAAAAGAAAATGTGAAGAAGGAAATAAATTTGGAAAATAAAAAAATAGACAGACAGATTCTCCTCATTTTTTTTATTTTTATTTTTTATAAAAGTGGATTGTTCCCACCTATTTTATTACGAAACTATAATAGTCTAGTTACAAAAACTGGTACTATGCATCATAGCACCTAATAGTTAACAAATTCTTATAAGATGCCATAGCAAAGCAAGAAGTAAAATTATTATGGAATATTGTTACTAGACACAGTGAACCGCCCCCTACTCTTGAGTAGTTAGGGCATTTAAAAAAAAAAAATTTCAGCCCGATGGCATATTTACTATTTTTTTTAGAGTATTAATAAAAAAAAGTGGTAGCTTTACAGCAATAAAAGGTTAAAGAAATAATAGAAGAAGCCACAGATTGTAATGTGTATCTTTATCTAGGATCCACAAGTCATCAATTGAGGTACTGAACGTACAGTTAAAGTGAAAACAAACCATTGTGATTAGCAATTCAGATCCAAATAGAAGAAATAAAAATATAAGTAACAAATAAATGATTGGTCACAAAAATAACAAGTTGTATGAAGTGAACCAACCACAAAAATATTCACATTCTAAAATTAACACTTAGCTAGGGAATATATATTTCGCTTTCTATTGTTTTCAACACCCATTGCTTTTAATTACTCAAGTTCTGAAGAAGATACTTAGTTTTAATTAGTTCAGTATTGAAGCTGATGAATAGCTAGTTGAATACACATTAAGGGCTTGTTCGGCTGCCATCCCGTGTGTTACTGTTTAATTGAATTTTTTTTCTCACATGAACAATAACACGATGTTTACTGTTCATCCGTTTCTGTGCTTATTTCTATTCTCGGACTGTAGCCGGATAGGCCCTAACTAACTAAGACCAATGGGAATGAATTGAGATTGAAATGTATGGTGAGTGGTGACGTTTAATTACATGAAATTATTACCGGTTACTGCAACGTAGAGAACCGCAAATATAATATGCATGGTTGCTAATTAAATAGTGCTGAGACTATGACATCGTTAACATGCATGGTACTTATCTGCATTTCTCTCTGCCAAAGGATTTTGTATCTACCTCATTGGGAATTGGGAGCGAGGTGACGTATGTCGGTACGGTATGTGGTGTCAAAAAGTTGACTTCATAGTCAACGGTCAAATACCCAGCTGTTTTGACAACTACTTCCCCTTGTCACATTCATGGCATCGCTTCATTACCAAATTAAAATCAAAGTCAAGAAATTCATTTCATTTTGCATATATCCTGTGATAAAACTTAAATCTCCAAGTTGTATTTCAGATTTTTCTGGCACCAAATTTTTTTAAATTATTTTTTAGGTGTAGAATGGCAAGGGAAATATTTATTTAAATAGTGATCAATTTGGCGTAGTTAGCGTAAGCACTCTCTTTACCGTACGTAGTTTAATTATGATTTCCAATGCATACAATACAAGTACTGTAATTGTCTAATTGACCTACGACCCAAATATATATCCTGCCTGCGCTCCACTTATCACTACTAATGGTTTCTGCCTGAAATTGGAAAACAAAAGTTTAATTATTATATATAAAAAAAAGTTCTCGTTATCACGTCTTATCAGCTACAACAGAGGCAGTTACTTATATTAATTTATAATTAGGATTGAGACTTCAATAATACATTATACTAGTGTGATGGGGGCACTTGAGGACATTTAGGAATTTTAATAATGATAAAAAATAATTTATAAGAGTAGAACTAGAGTGTTTTTAAGTTCATCAAATTTATCTGTGAACTCAATTCTAAAATATATCATATTGACTTCAAACGATGAATCTGAACCCAATAACACTTCATCATGGATCTCATTTGAAAGATAAAATTATGTAGAAGACATTTGCCGTTTTAGACTCGCAAATTTTTTTACAAATGGTCCAAGATATTGCCGAGATTAAACGGAGAAAAAAATCACCTCTAAAAACATATAAAAGATGGATGTATGACGAGAGAGATGAAAAAAAAGTTCATGTCATTTTTTTAGAAATACTCAGTATCGTAGGAATGAATACTTGCATTTTAGAGGTGAATACTTGACATTTTAGAGGTGAATACTTTCTCAATGAAGATGAATACTTGGTTGATAAGATATGAATACTTGCATAACGAGGATGAATACTTATGCAACATACAACTCGAAAGTATGTCATTATGAATTTCATTTGAAAGAAAAAATTATGTAGAAGACATTCATGGTTTTAGATTTGCAAAATTTCTTACATATCGTCAGAAAATATTAGTTAGATTGAACGGAGAAAAAACAAACCACCTCTAAAAACGTGTAAAAGATGGGTGAGTGATATGTCCAGGCTTTTTTAACTATTTGATATTGTCACACCCCAAACCAGAATTTCTGGATTAATGTGTGATCAACCTCGCCTCGTGTTTATTAATCATTAAACACGCAAGGCTGAAAATAATCATCAGTAAGCAGCGGAAGCGAAATATAAATATATAAATCAAAAGTCAAACATCAGTCACATATCAGTAAATACACATACATATAATATCACAGTCCGTGTCACATCCAAAACATAATCTAACAAAAAGGCAATACATGATCTGTCAATCCGTATACAAAAGCGGCAAATACGAATTCGCAGATCAAGTCAGAGATAATCCTAACCGTCAAGCGGAGTGGCCTTCGGGAACAGCTCCTGACAACACCTGCTGCGGGTCACCAGACTCTGTACCTAAAACCCACGAAACAACTTGTGGGTGAGCGACGAATCGCTCAGTATGTGACCCAGAACTATTTCCTCAGGGATCCTCTACGGTCAAAGCACTTTTATTTTATAAATCTAAGTACAATTATGCTTGTAAGTAAATATGCGCATGTGTGAACCTATCTCAATATCTAATAAAAACGAAAACACTTTTAATCATGATGCGAATATCCTATTATGCCAACATGCGAAAGTTTCCCCAAACAAAAATCCAAGCGGAGTTTAATATTATAGTCAAATCGGAGAAATCAGTATCGGAATACTGAGTGTAGAATTTATATAATAATAGTACGAATAATAGT
The DNA here is from genome assembly GCA_964058825.1 of Carex arenaria. Taxonomy (NCBI): domain Eukaryota; kingdom Viridiplantae; phylum Streptophyta; class Magnoliopsida; order Poales; family Cyperaceae; genus Carex; species Carex arenaria. Next base: position 289,958 of record CAXKVW010000201.1, read on the forward strand.
CACCCCGTGCTGTGCTAATAGGATCAAAGATCCTCAAGATATGTCTAAGGACTGCGATCATAGAGTCTAGTGATACACGGTGCCTAGTGACACCGAGCACTACTCACAAGTTAATAACACGCTAGCCGATGAACATATCTTAATTCGGTGTTTGTTCCTTGCTCTAAAACGATCCATAACCAAACATATAAAATAGGAGAAATCATACAATGCAAGTCGTAAAAGTTGTCAATCTCATCCCTCATGAGCAGGTGAGAACTCTACCGTCTGGCCAGATCAATAGGATTTGGGGCTCGAGTCCGGCCCCGTACATATGAGCTCGTGTCCGGCCATATGCACCACACACAATTCCACAAGGGTGGAATTCCGTTCTAGGCAATGTAGCTCCTAATGTAGGTGGAGATCACTCCAGAATCGTTCGTGCCTCAGGGCTCGAGTCCGGCCCGCACGTAATGGTAAAATGATCGAATGAATACATAATCAAGTTTATACATATAATATAAGTCCTAGCAGACCATCCGGAAAGTCAAGTGACACCCCGGCTCAATGGCTGCGAGGCCGACTCGTGTCCCATTCCACAAGCCGGAGCGCAGTCATTCAGTCTCTACTCAGCTCTCACCAAATGCATGCGTGTAAATATGCAATAATATATTGCCTTCTACGAGAAGAAGGCAATCTAATAACCTAATATTCTAATAATAATATATAATACTATTTATTTACTCTACTCCTAATAAAACAGTAAATTCTTTTATTTATCGGGGTTTATGCAATTTCTACCTACAGTGCAGAAAGGATAAACATGCTCTACAGTTTTAATGCATCTACTTAAAATAAAGTGCGAATGTCAGGTCAGGTGGAACGACTTGGTAAGAGTACGCCCACAAAAGAAAATAATTCAGATATCCTACACCTGTAGGCTGAAGACGCAACGACTAACCCTCAGCGAAGGCGGTAGGATCCGCGTATGCTCCAACCGGCACGTCAGTCGGCTCAGCCCACGGATCGGGCTCGTACGGGATCTGTGGATCTGAAATTACGTAATTTAACTAAATAAGAATCTACGTCAGATTATACTAATCCCTCGTCCCCAATTAAGGTGTTCTTGTTAACTCCTGGATTATTTAAATTTGTAAAACTTCTGATTCGGTCAGTCGGACTGAACTGATATAGTCAGATTTTTATCATTTTCGTTCATGCCATCAAGCTTAGCATTAATCTATTTTAAACTAAATTTGTTTTGTCGGATACTGATCAATCACTTTCATTAAGTTAAATTAAGAATTAACGTCGTTTTCAACAACTCGTCATGAAGTGGGCCGTTGATAGTGATTCAGAATGTCGAGGTATTCGTAACAAATTAACCGCGAGTTACGATATTCTACGCGAAAATTTTCTTACGTCTATCTATTTTAAATTTTCCCATTCGTATCAGATTCGCTTATCTCAATTTAGTGATTAAATTGCGCGAGGTCGTTATTATTATTATTATTATTATTTTTTTAATTCCTATCGTAAGTTTGTCGTTTCGAATTTTAAGGAATACATGAAAAGAAGGTATCTTCGTTGCTAATTAATTGTCCTTATTAATTAGCAACGAATCTCATCTAAGTTATTCAAAAATAATATCAATTATTAAATTCAAATTTGTTCTCATCAATAGTTAATTGTTTTAACTAAAAATTAAAGTTGAAAATTAAATATTTTTAATTAAATGTGTTTCGGGATCATATGGTGCCCATTTTGGTCTTTGTATCTGCTCAAATTATGTTATGAGGCAACGTACCAAGGGCTAGTCTAATCATCTCCCGATCTTTAAGTTTACGTATTTTTCCGATTTTTAAGTTGTACACTTGTTAATTTAATTTGAAAGAAGTTTTTAAAATTTGTTGTGTAGTTGTATTTAAAAATCGAATACATATTGATTGTTATATTTTAGTCACATTTTCGAGTCGAGCCAACCGAAAGGAGGCTTCAAAACTCTCAAGTAATTATTATCTCATTTTACTTGATTAATTAATTTATTCACTACTCCTAAGTGTGCGTTCTACTATTACCTTTCCTAACTCGTAACTCGGTCGGATTAGCGACGAATTTAATTAATGCTCTATTCTACATGTGAAAAATTTACTTATACTAAATAAAATTTTCAATTCTTTAAATTTAGTATATGGCCGGCCCCCAAAAAAAAAAAAATAAAATAAAATAAAATACCATTTTTCCAATTTGGCCCCTAATTTTCCAAAATCACATCTAAATTTAAAGTTTTGCACACAAACCCCTTATTTTATTTTTATTAGCCTAAGGATTATAATTTCACACAAACCCTAAAATTAAATTTATTTACATATTGGTCCCTGTCAGTTCAAGGCTGGTAACAATTCACAGAATCAAAATCGCATAACCAAAACAAGCCAAGTACAGGTTCGAACCCAGGCCACTGCCAGTACCAGTGGCGTCACTGGGCCAGTACCACTGGTACTGGTATGCCACATCACAGCAAAGCACAGAACCAGGCACCACAGCAACGCCAGAACCAAGCACAAACAAGCACAAACAGAACAGCACAAACCAGAACAGCACAAACAAGCACAACAAACCAGCACAAACAAAACTAGCACAAACAAGCACAACAGACCAGCACAAACCAGGAAAACAAGGGTTCCGAATAATTTACCAGGTGGAAGGGAATCACAAGCACCGCGCCAGAATCAGCAAGCACAGAGCAACAGAGGCACCACCGGCACCAGAAAGTAACACGAAAACAGGCACCAGAGGGGAATCGCATGCACAAGGACAACCAAAACTCTAGGGTTTTGGTATCAGTAAGCACAGGGGAAAATGGAAAAGAGGGAGAGAGAGATTTTTGCCTCAACACATGAGCGAAAGAGAAAGAGAACCAGAACAATGCAACGAGAGAGAGAGAGAGAGAGAGAGGTACATATAACCGGTTAGAACCAAAATCACACGACATCGCAACATTCGTCAACGTTCTCTGACAGTCGCACGAGGCGACGCGACGGGGGCAGGTGAGTCGGGGGTTCTTTCTCGCGCGGGAAAATCGAACCCCTTAGGGTTCTGGGTTCTCTCCAGAAGAGAGAAAAGGGAGCGGCACGAAGGGGGTGTGGGGCGCGGGGGTCAGAGACAGAAGAGAGAGAGGGGTTTTGGGGGCGAAACAGGGAAGAGGGAAAAGGGGAAAAGAAAGAAGAAGAGAAGGAAAGAAAGAAAATAGGGGGGGGGGGGCGGTCCCATGCGGCAGAGAGAGAAAAAAGGGGGGGATTTCTCTATGGGCCGCTTTAAGATTCGTGCAGGATACAAGGGAACGGTCCAGATACAAGAATAGAAATAAAATAAATAAATAAAACAGTTTAACAGTAGGTTTTGAATTAAATTATACTAATCGTTAGCCCAATTAATTATGTCTAAAATTCTGATTATAGTCATGATTGTTGTATTTAGATGTGTATATACGTTTTGAGCGAAATTAAATATTATAAACTGAAATTTTATTACTCAATTGATATTTCATTTACTAATTTATTGAATTTGTAGTTTTAGCTAGTTCAAATTATATTTTTAGATTATTATTTAGTTATTGAATTAAATTTTAAATTTCCTTAATTAACTTTATTTAACTATATAAACCTTTAATTAGTATAATTAATCAAGTCAAGAATTCGAGATATAACAGATATCTTACGATGAATACTTGATGTATTATAGATGAATACTTGCGCGTGACAACTGTATAATCTTTCAAATATTAGGTGATACCTAAATATTAAGTGGTTCCCCAGTTAGTTAGTAGTTACTCATGTAGTTATTGACTGGGAACAAAATGAGAGATTGATTAGCAGGACAGCTAGACGAATTCTAAGGATGAATACTTGCTTGATGAGGTATGAATATTTGCATGACGACGACAAATACTTGTGCAACCGACAACTCGAAAGTATGTCATCATGGATCTCATTTGAAAGAGAAAATTATATAAAAGACGTTTGTGATTTTAGATTTGTAAAATTTCTTACAGATCGTCAGAAATATTAGTTAGATTGAACGGAGAGAAAACAAACCACCTCTAAAAACATGCAAAAGATGAGTGAGTAATGTGTCTAATTTTTTTTTAAAGACTTGATATCTTAGGATGAATACTTGATGCATTACAGATGAATACTTGATGTATTATGGATGAATACTTGCGCACGACAGTTATAAAATCTTTCAGATATTAGGCGGTCTCCAAATATTAAGTGGTCCCCCAGTTAGTTAGTAGTTACTCATGCAGTTATTGACTGGGGACAAAATGAGGGATTGATTAGCGGGACAGCTAGGTGGATCCTAAGGATGAATACTTACACAACGAGGATGAATACATGCTCGATGAGGTATGAATACTTGCATGACGATGATAAATACTTGTGCAACCGACAACTTGAAAGTATATCATCATGGATCTCATTTAAAAGAGAAAATTATATAGAAGACGTTCGTAATTTTAGATTTGTAAAATTTCTTACAGATCGTCAGGAATATTGGTTAGATTTAACGGAGAGAAAACAAGCCACCTCTAAAAACATGCAAAAGATGGGTGAGTGATGTGTCCAGTTTTTTTTTTAAATACTTAATACCTTAGGACAAATACTTGATGCATTACAGATGAATACTTGATGCATTATGGATGAATACTTGCGCGCGACAGTTGCAAAATCTTTCAAATATTAGGCGATCCTCAAATATTAAGTGATCCCCCAGTTAGTTAGTAGTTACTAAGATAGTTATTGACCGGGGGACAAAATGGGGGACTGTTAGAAGAGGACAGCTAGGTGTTCCTTTTATTTTTTTTTTTTTTTCTGTTTGACTTATTTAAACCAATAAGAAACTCATATATACGATATGGTTCGTGATATGCTCTGATATATAATTAATTTCTAGATGTCGTATCCCGTCTTCTATCAATTTATCTTTTTCTACTTGTGATTATGAGAAAAGGTGTGGCCCAAAACACGGAAAATAAAAAAGAAATAATGCTTGGTTGGTGGAGAAACCCCTTTCAAGCGTAATCAAAACAATCAAATCTGATTTCGAAGGAGAAACGTACACAACCAAATATCATTGTTCATATATTAATTGTTTCTAAACACGCAATCATTATGGAGTTGTACTTAAACTATAAACTAAGAAAATTATGGCAAGGGTAAATCAATAATTAATACAAGTATAGCATTACATTACATATTTACATACAACAAACATTGCAGCAAACAAACTGCACTGTTTTTTTTTTTTTTTATTCCTGCTCTCTCTATTAAACATCTGAATCAAAGCATCAACTTTATACTATACATATAAAGAATAACTCAATTAAGTTTCCTTCATTTCCTTGTACCAGATATACACATCCAATTCATAAACCAACTTGGTAGCGGAGGAAACCACAGGCTTGGTAAGGCTGTATCCCCTGGCCATCCTAAACATACCGGTACCGCCTACGATGGGTCGCTCTGCCGTCTCTTCCCGCACATGCCTCCCATATATTCCAAGAGTGCTGTTGTTGTATTTCTCAGTGAAAACAAAGTTTTGTATTGTCTCTAGCGACCCGTCCATCCCCACTACCCCGGTAATGCCCTGAGCACGACCTGTTACAGAATTTGTTCTCCATCGTTAGCATTTAGCAACAAGTTTTAAATACATATTTACAAATTATTCAATCTGCATATATATATATAGAGAGAGAGAGAGATGGGCTAACTTGCTTTGAGAAGTAAAGATGGTTCTTTACTTCCCGCTCAAATCTCTATTTTCAAAATTCAAATAGTCGATCCGAACCGTTAGATGTGATCTCCATATTGAAATGTGTTTGGAGACCAAATTTTACATTTTTTAGAATTTTTTACTATTTATTAAGCCACTTTGAAAATCGCTGATCCAATGGTGGCTCATATTGAACAGTGAAACTGTTGGATCAGCGATTTTCAAAGTGGCTTAATAAATAGTAAAAAAAATTCTAAAAAATATAAAATTTGGCCTCCAAGCACATTTCAATACGGAGATCACATCTAACGGTTCGGATCGACTATGTGAATTTTGAAAATAGAGATTTGAGCGGGAAGTAAAGAACCCTCTTTACTTCCCAAAGCAAGTTAGCCCATCTCTCTCTCTCTCTCTCTCTATATATATAGAGTAGAACTAGGGTGCTCCTAAGTTCACCCAACTTCTTGTGTACTTGACTCTAAAATATATCGAATCGACTTTAAACAATGAATCCAAACCGTTGAAATCCTTCTACCTAGTGATTGATGCGTCTACATGTAAAAATTTTAAAGTTTCGAATTAATTTAATATAGATTCAAGTGGTCAAAAGAGTTCAAAAAATGAATGCATTAAAATTAATTTATAAATCTTAAACTTTGACCACTTGACTCTATATTAAATTAATTCGAAACTTTAAAATTTTCACATGTAGACGCATCACTTATTAGATAGAAGGATTTCAACGGTTTGGATTCATCGTTTAAAGTCGATTCGATATATTTTAGAGTCAAGTTCACAAGAGGTTGGGTGAACTTAGGAGCACCCTAGTTCTACTATATATATATATATATATATATATATATATATAATTAAATAGCTGTTTTATGTCCATAAAAGTTTGTTGATCAATTATACACTGGTGTTGCTTAATTGTTGACAAGGCATGATATATGTCAATCTTATTGATTTGACTGAAAAGAGAAATACATATTATTACTTGTATATATCTTCGGCTATAAATTATGAATGGAAATATATATTATTTTCAAAAGATATTTAGAAATTAAGCAATCTCAAAAGGACTAAAGTTATTTGGATTAATTACGTACCGATTAATTTTGAGTTTTCATCCTGGCCTTCCCGCAATATGTCATCGATCACGCCAATTGCACCATAGGTGAATGAGTCGCTGTTTGGGGCTTTAACTACAGTCAACACGGTTGCATTGGGTCCAGAAATGATTTCATGGAAGTAGAAATGCAAATGAGCCTTTTTAGCACAGGCTTGATGAAGAGAGAGGAGTACAAGGATAGAAAAGAAAACAGTTCGAGAAAGGGAAGAGGCCATGGCAAGCAGAAGACAAAGGAAACACTGTTGATAAAAAAAAAAAGAGATGATTCCTGAGGCTCTGTGTGTGTTGTATTTATACTGATTGATTGATACAAGATTTAATTTGTTTACAACTACTCAAAAGGTCAAGCCGACAAAAAAGACTTGAACAGTAGTCAATTTCATATACTTTTCCTCTTAAAGAAAAATATAGTTAATTTCTTAGATGATCAAAGAAACCGGAGCTTATTTTTGGATGTGTGCGCTTAATATCAGGGCGAATCTATATTCGAAATTGGTTTTATGCTATTCCAAAATTTTGAAATTTGAAAAATGCCATCTCAAAATTTGAAATCATACAAAAGCCACTCCAAAGTTGATTAATTCCTAATTTTGCCATTAATACACTATTATAATATTATTTGTATTAAAATTTAATTGAAAAAAATAATTTTGAAATACATATTTTTATATTTCCACTTGTACCCTTCATTATCTCTCTCTAGCCTTCTCCTTCCTTGAGCGATTCCCCTCATTTTCATTCAGAGATCCGCCTCCTCCACCTCAATAACGTAGATCCGCCTCCTCCTCCTCTACCCTTTAGATCACCCCTCCTCCTTCGCTTCTTCCTTCACCTCCTCTTTCGCCTCCACTGCAACCACTGGTAGAGCTTTTAAATTTTGTCTATTCTGGTAGAGCTTTCAAACTGAAAACTTGTTGTCAATTACGGATACAGCTGGAAATTATTGATTTAATATGAGTCTGGATAAGATTTTGTGACCTGACAAGAGCTGGTATAGGTACCTCTATTTTAAAGCTGTGTTAAAATTATAGAACAAAAGCTAATATATGGACAAAATTCAGCATCTGCAGGAGTACAGATGAAATGCCCCTTTCTTATAATAACATGAAATTTTTCACTGGCAAACCAGACTAAAGTTGTGGGAAGAAGAGTATAGCTTACCTTTTTCTAACATTTATGCCAAAGTTGCCTACCAGTCTAAAAGTTTACATTATGTGAGAAAACTTTGAGTTATAGCTTTGTGCAGTGAAGAGATGCATATAATTTAGGAACTAAACTACCTTCTTGGTGATATTTTTCATAATTGTAGGGCCTAATTGCTTATCTTTCTATGATGGACCTTCATGCTTTTTTTTCCCTTTTCTTTTCCAATTCGCAAGTCTTATCAGAGAAATTGAGTTTTCACTTGATTTTAGTGATTGTCTTTTTTTTTTTTGTTCTTGTCTTTTTCTTTTGTAAATTGGTTCTCTGATTATAATTTCTCGGTTTTTTTGTTCTTGTCAGTTGTGCCTTAATGACATGATATTGCCATGTGCAGTTGTGCCTTAATTTCTTGCAATGTGCAGGAATTTTCTAAATATCTTCAGGTGCTTGGCTGTTATCCGATAGATACATTATCATAATCTCCAAAGAGCATAACCTTAAATATCTCATTGATTGAAACTGGTAGTTTTTGGATGATTAAAAAGGAAATTTAGAGAGCAAATGAAGCAAATAGTTCTATACCTAGCTGAATGAAGCAAATTTAGAGGAAATTCACAGAGCAAATGAAGCAAATAGTTCCAACTTAAGTTTCAAGTGATGCTGAATAATGGAACTTAGAAGTAAGATGCATTGGTAGGGAAATAATGATATAAGTGGCCTTTGTAAAAAAAAAAAAACTCAGTTTGATATAAGTGTCATGAAATATTTGGAGCAAATGAATAGAGGTTTTCAAACATTTTGACATGTGGTTTTATTTTATTTTGTAGAAGACATTTTTGTGTAGGTTCTGGAAGTGGGAAGAGGACTATGAGGCATATTTTGTAGAAGTGGCCTTAATCGAATTGTTGCTCGATTTGATAATAAGTTTGGAAAATTGAAGAAAGAAAACTCCCAAATTGTTGCATTAGTAAAGAAGATAATATTCCTTTTTGTTATAAATGTTGTTGTGATGATTAGTATTTTAATTGTAATTATGTGCAAGTAGAAATTGTAATATTCTTTCTATTTGGGTTAGAAATGCAGAATTTTTAAGGTACTAGTAAAATTTCAGTGTTTTTAGGTAGTTTCTGTAATTTCAGTACTTCTAGGGAGGTTTTTGCTTATTTCCGTAGAAGAACCTGTCAGAGGTTTCTTCTGCTTTTCCTTTTTATTTGTAGCAATGTAATGAAACATTTGGTTCAATATATAATGTGCAAGTAGTTCATAATTATGTGCAAGCAGTCCATATTGTTAGATTTCTCAAGAGCCGCTAACTGGGACACTAATTCGGACAATACAAAGGAAAAATTTAAATGCCACTAACTGGGACAACAGTCAGCAAGTTTAATTGAGATGCTTCCAGGAATGCTTCTAATTGAGATGCTTCCAGAAAGAAATAAAATGCCACTATCCGATATGCAAATGCTTCTAATTGAGATGCTTCCAGGAATATGCAAGTTTAATATCAAACAATACTAAGCATTCAAATAGCGAATCAAAAATCACAGAGAAGCTAAAATTCAAAGAAAATACAGGATGCCAAGCATTCAAATAGCAAATCTGAAACAAAATAAGACATCTTATGGTACCACAGTCAGCACTTCAAACTTGAAATTTACAATTCAGCCCCGCCAAATTCTGAAATTTATAAAATTCTAATAAGTCCTAAAATTCATCTCCAATTTACACCTAATTGAAGCCACTACAGGACCTCTAAGCATTGCTTGATCTTCTTCTCCTGCAAACAACAAAAATAAATAGAAAAGTGAGAATCACATTGGAAGCGACTTGTCTAGCCGAGTGAAATGACATTTACCTCTTATTGTTGCTTGGTCCGGAATTGGGAGCATCCTCGGGATAAAGTATTACACCCCTGAGAGCTCTCCACTTTGCTCTGATTACCAGGTGCAATAGGTGGTGGTGGCTGCAACGGAGTTTCTGGGTCAACCCTATATATAAAAGTGTAATGTTATTATACATGTACCTAATTTCACATGTCAATTCAGATTAAATCTAAATGTCATCTGGTAAGCCTAACTACTCTAATTAACATATACTACAAGTGTTCTGCTTAAAGAGGAAAAATATGATAATCTAAAAGAATTCTCTTTGTAGCAGGGTTAATATGCATGACTGGAAGAGAAAATGGTTAAAGCTATCTGATTATCTATCTAACCTTTGCAGCGACTATGATTTGTGGCATACAGTACAAATTGCTCAAGATTGCAACACAAAAAACCAAAAATGGTAACATAAATGACTTATATTTCTTCTTTCTGATATATATAAAAAAAATTAAGCAACATACTTTCTCTTCTCAATATTGGTGCCAATGTCAATTTTGCACCAATATTCCTATAAGCAGTTCAATTTTAACCAATTTAACCAAATTAATACTGTGAACCAAATCTACTCATAAATATTACGTACTCACTAGGAATCCACGACTTGTCCATGGCATCTACTCACAAATTGAGTGGCAGACTGATGATAGAAGTAGAGGCAGAGTGTCGGCAGAGTGGAAGGCGGACTGAAATGGAGTGGCAGAGTGGAAGTCAGACTGACTGACTGGCTGGCGGAGTGAACGGCGCAGTACCAATAAAGGTGCAGTATAATAATCCCAACGGAACAAGCAAATTGGCGCAATCATAGAAGCTAAAGGTTCAGTACCAAAAAATTGGATCTCAGTTCCTGACGAGGTTCACATTTTTGGAAATTTCTTGCAATTAAACAAACATCTATCAAAGCTCATGGTTTCTATCCCCAGTTAAACGGAGGTTTTTAGGGTTGGCTAAAGACGCAGGGAGTGGGGAAATCTGTTTTATGTATTTTCTCGTAAGGGTATTTTTGTCTTTTTGTCATTTTTTTTTTTTTGAGGCTAATTGTAATTAATGGCAAAATCAGGAATAAATCAACTTTGGAGTGGCATTTGTATGATTTCAAATTTTGGGATGGTATTTTTCAGATTTCAAAGTTTTGGAGTGGCATAAAACCAATTTTCCCCAATTTTTAATATAGTTTAAATTAAAATATTATAGATAAAATGAAATTAATCTCATTAGTAGTAGAATTTTTTTATATACTTAACTTGTATATAGGTCAAGCCTCCAAAAAAGACTTGATCAGTAGTCAATTTCTTAAAATTTTCTTTTAAAAAAAAAGGGGAATTTCACGTGTACCCCTCAAAAACATCAAAATTACGTATTTTCTCCTCTACATTTTAAAATTACATATTTTCCCCTCTAAACTTCAATAACTTACATATTTACTCATTTTATTATCTTTTGTAATAAAACTCATCCTAAATTCATAAAATACCCATTTTACCCTTTTATTAAAAAGCATAAAACATCAATCTCACTCCAATTTGAATATAAAAGGTTCCTCTAAACTCCGAATGGCTTTAAGATTTGTGTGTGTTAGGTCAGCACAAATCTTGAAGCGAACACACACGAATATTGAAGCAACGTGAACAGATCTTAATCTGACGTGTGCGGATAAAATTGCTTTAAGATTTGTGCACACTGTATTAGCACGAATCTTGAAGCGAATACGCACATATCTTATTGCGATGCGTGCGAATCGGACAGTAAAGGAACTCTTCAAATTCAAATTTGAGTTCGATGGGACGTTTTATGCTTTTTAATAAAGGGTAAGATTGATATTTTATGAATTTAAAATGTGTTTTAAAATAAAATACAATAAAGTGGATAAATATGTGAGTTTTTGAACTTTAGAGGGAGAAATATGTAATTTCAAAATTTAGAGGGGAAAATATGTAATTTTGAAGTTTTTGAGGGATATATGTGAAATTACCCCAAAAAAAATTGTGTGAGAGACTTTTTCTCTTATTTTTTATACTTGCTTGCTTGTTTGATATCTTCAATAGCGAATCTGTATTCAATAAATGACGGGTCAATTCATTTGTAATTTTTTTATTTATATTCTATTTTTAATATAATTTATTGCTTGTTTGATATCTTCAATAGCGAATCTGTATTCAATAAATGACGGGTCAATTCATTTGTAATTTTTTTATTTATATTCTATTTTTAATATAATTTAAACTAAAATATTATGAATAAAGGGTCAATTCATTTGTAATTTTTTTTATTTATATTCTATTTTTAATATAATTTAAATTAAAATATTATGAATAAAGTAAAATTAATCTCTATTAAATTTTTTATTACTTGACCCCAATCGCAACTAAGCCCGTTTCTCATCTCTACTCTATTTTAAGTTACTTTCACAGTCAAGAACTTATATACCGCTCCCTCCGCTCTCTCTATTTCCTCGTGGGACTAAGCAATCGGAGATTTGGACAATTCAATTCCATTGTCTTTACTCTGCGCTTTGGTATGTGTTCTAATTTTAACGGAATCTCACACTGTTACGTGGCTTCTCACTATTGGTCCGTTAAAGCGTAAATAAAACAAATGAATCTGGATGGTGTGGATTTTGGAGAGGAAAAAGAATGAGAAAATGACAGACACGAGGGGCTCCGATGTGGAACCCAGGATCTCATCCCATCATTTCATCTCATAAAATATTTTGTTGTATTTATTATTTTTGTTTAATTCTCTAAACCCTGAAAACAGAGGTATATGTTCAAATCCGCTTTGAATTTGTTCCTGACTGAATTTAGATAAACAGATGCAATAATTTTGCAAATTAATTATTCATTTATTTCATATTTAAATTTGTTAATTGATATTTATATCTTAAAGTTTATATGACTTAAGTATCTGATAATTATTAGTTTTGTATCCGTACTCGAATATGTATTCGCGGATTATCCGTTCTGTATCCATATCCATTTAAGGTGGATTTAGTTTTGCATTTTGACACATCTGTTTACTACCGCATCCGTATTCATATCCGCTAATTGAAATGTGGATGTGGATATGTAATCTACTCCGAATCCGCTCCGTTTACACCCCTACCTACTACAGTTCTCTCTCTCTCTTTCTAAAATCAAATAGAGTATTGACTATTGACATTTGACAGAGTAGAGAAAGGAGGCAACACAATTGGCTACAAAAACATTTCTATTATTATTGGTTATCCAAAGATCGAGAGTTCGATTCGCTCTCATGATTTCACAGTCTCTGCGAAGGTTTAAAAAAAAAAAAAAAAAGACATTTGACATAGCGGTCAAGTGTTGGTTGTCCTTTATGTCAGTCAAGTTTGCTGATTCCTGACTCCAGATTAGATCCATCAAGACAACTAAAAAAAAAAAAAAATGTTATTGGATGTTTATATATGAAAACAACAGTTTCTTTATGTAGCTGTAAAATTTCACAATATTTTGGTTTTTTTTTACCATCGATGTGTCAAAGGTTTGTAAATTGGGGCACTCAAATATGATTTCGAAGGAGAAACACAACCAAATATCATTGTTCATATATTAATTGTTTCTAAACAAGCAACGCAATCATTATGGACTTTGTACTTAACTATAAACTAAGAAAATTATGGCAAGGATAAATCAATAATTAATACAAGTATAGTACCTCATTAATTACATACAACAAACATTGCAGCAAACAAACTGCACTATTCTTTTATTCATGCAATTAATCTCTATTAATTAAACATCTGAATCAATCAAAGCATCAACTTTACACTATACATATATATAACAAAAAAGAATAACTCAAGTTTCCTTCATTTCCTTGTACCATATATACACATCAAATTCATAAACCAACTTGGTAGCGGAGGTAACCACAGGCTTGGCAAGGCTGTATCCCCTGGCCATCCTAAACATACCGGTACCGCCTATGACGGATCGCTCTACCGTCTCTCCCATCACAAGCCTCCCATATATTGCAAGAGTGCTGTTGTTGTATTTCTCCTCAGTGAAAACAAAGTTGAGTACCGTCTCTAGCGATCCGTCCATCCCCACTGCCCCGACAATGCCCTGAGCACGACCTGTTATACCGAATTGGTTCTCCATCGTTACCATTTAGCAACCAGTTTTAAATTGGGAAAATTTCCAGTGTACCCATCAAAAATTTCAAACCTGAGCACGACCTGTTATACCGAATTGGTTCTCCATCGTTACCATTTAGCAACCAGTTTTAAATTGGGAAAATTTCCAGTGTACCCATCAAAAATTTCAAAATAGCCAATTTCTCCATCAAAACATTCAAATTTCTTATTTCCCCATTCTAAATTAAAATTCTTTCTTATTTCCCCTCACGTTGATTAAATCTGAAATTTTAACTTTGATTTTATTTTAAAAGTTAAATACCTATTTTGCCCTAATCTTCAAATTGAACATTATCCATTAAATTTGAACCTTCTTCACCTCAAACCCCCCCCCCCCCCCCCCTGCCCGGGCTCACGCCTCAGTGCTCCAGCACTACACTGGGGGTCACTCACTCCTCTCTCCTTTGGTCCCTCTTAGTGTGACTTTGTTTAGAACATTGATTTATAAAAGTAGAAAATAGTTAGAGTTGGACGGTTGAGGTCTCCAAGCCAAACCTCGCTTTTGACCAAACAATATAGCTCTCATTTAATAATTATATTGCATTATGCTCTGCCAAAATATTACAAGGTAAAGAAAATTTAATAAAATAATTACAAAGCCTCTAGATGAGAAGAACCTTGTGCATTGATTAAATTTGAATGTTTTTACAAAAAGAGAACTTTCAGTATTTAGTAGTTTACTGGCATGCTCCTCACCCCCCTCTACAACATAACTCTATTCAGTTTCAGAAGGCTTTGGAGGGAAGAGATTGAACAGAGACTTTTGGAGTTAGAGCAGTTCTTTGTATTTTTCTTCTTCCTTCCGTGTGTCAGCATTGAGGATAGGGGCAAAATAGGTATTTGACTTTTAAATTAAAATCAAATGTTAAATAAAAGTTAAAATTCCAGATTTAATCAACAAAAGGGGAAATAAGAAAGGATTTTAATTTAGAATGGGGAAATAAGAAATTTGAATATTTTGATGGGGAAATTGACTATTTTGAAAATTTTGATGGGTACACTGGAAATTTTCCCTTTTAAATACATATTTACAAATTATATATTCTGGGCAATTTGGCGATCGCGAAATGATGCGATTATGGGGGGGAAACAGTAAAATCTGGTGTTGTGTACCAGATACTACACAGAGACCCAGCAGGCGTGTGACAACCTGGCAGCAGCAACCATACCGCCTAGCACACAAGCACCGGCACTGGTACAAAACACACAACCTGCTCTGGGAATAGTGCCCAACCAATATGTTTGCTATACTGATGGATCCTGGTCTGATAATGGGGCAGCTGGAGTTGGTTTGTATCTGACGAAGGATGGTGTTGGAGTCAAATGGATATCCATGCCGGTTCAGGCAATGGGGCCCGGCCAAGCAGAAGCAAGAGGAGTATTAGAGGCATGCTTGTTGTTCCAACTATTGCAATGTCATCATGGTATAATTCTCTCAGACTCCTTAGAAACTGTTGATTCCCTATCACATAGGGAGCCGATAATACACGACTGGCGAGCCTTTGATCATATCTGGAGGGCTTGGCTCATAAAATCACAGCCAGGAGTGCAATACAGGGTCTGACATTGTGATAGGACCGCAGAAGGGCTAAAGCTAGCACACATACTGGCAAATCGCGCAAGAGTTGCAGGATGTCACAAGGAATTTGGAACCATGGAGGAATTTTATGCAGAAGGGCCCCTTCAGAGTGCCCTATAGAATTTCTCTTTGACAATGCTTAAGTAGTGTAGACCCACGGGTCATGTAAGAAACCCAAAAAAAAAAAAAAAAAAAAAAAATATATATATTCAATCTGCATATTTAATTAAATAGCATGCAGTTTATGTCTGTAAATTAAAGTTTGTTCATCAATTAATTACAGTGGTGTTGCTTAATTGTTGACAAGGCATCATATATGTCAATCTTATTGATTTGACTGAAAAGAGAAATACATATTAATTATTACTTGTATATATCTTCGGATATAAATTATGAATGGAAATATATATTATTTTCAGAAGATATATATTTAGAAATTAAGCAATCTCAAAAGGACTAAAGTTATTTGGATTAAACGTACCGATTAATTTTGAGTTTTCATCCTGGCCTTCCCGCAACATGTCGTCAATCACGGCAATTGCACCACGGGTGAATGAGTCGCTGTTTGGGGCTTTAACTACAGTCATGACGGTTGCATTGGATCCAGAAAGGATTTCATGGAAGTAGAAATGCAAATGAGCCTTTTTAGCACAGGCTTGATGAAGAGAGAGGAGTAAAAGGATGGAAAAGAAAACAGTTCCAGAAAGGGAAGAGGAAGAGGAAGAGGCCATGGCAAGCAGAGGACAAAGGAAACACTGTTGATAAAAAAAGAGATGATTCCAGAGGCTCTGTGTGTGTTGTATTTATATTGATTGATTGATACAAGATTTGTTTACAACTACTCAAAAGATCAAGCCGACAAAAAAAGACTTGAACAGTACTCAATTTCATATATACTTTCCTCTTAAAGAAAAATATAGTTAATTTCTTAGATGATCAAAGAAACCGGAGCTTATTTTTGGATGTGTGCGCTTAATATCAGGGCGAATCTATATTCGAATGGAGTTAATTGGTTCTATTTATTTTATTTTATTTTTGTATTTATATTCAATTTTTAATATAATTTAAATTAAAATATTATAGATAAAATGAAATTAATCTCATTAGTAGTAGAATTTTTTTATATAGTTAACTTGTATACAGGGGCATATCCAAATTTTTCTTTGGAGATAAAAAATTATCGAATCGGGTATAAATAGTTAATCAGATTTAAACCCACTAAATAATTGTGTATTTGATAAAAATAATACTTTAACTTATACTTTATAATTCTCTGACTTGTAATTTTTGATATTCTGACTTATAATTATAATTACCAAACATAATTCAATAATTTATTTTAATTTTAACTATAAATTTAATCCGAATTACCAATTAAATATTTAGAGGGGGCAAAAAAATTTCAAGAGAAAAAAAACTAGTCAGAACCGATAAATCTCTACTAAAACTTAAAATTCAAGAGAGACGACTGCCCCCTGGTTTACATCGGGTCCGCCCCTACTTGTATAGTTTGAAAGTCTGACTCTCCACTGATCCTAATAAAACGGTTTGATACAGTTTGACTGATTCAAAGTTGATTTCTTTGAATTCGGAAGGAAATGAGAATTGTAAAAAAAAACAAAATAAAAAGGTTGGTGGCTGTTGGAAATAGCAACGGCTATTAGGGCCGTTACTTTTATAACTGTTGGTACTTTGTACCTTTTCTATTATATTACTTTAATTCTAACGGCTAGTAGAGCCTCATGATATCTATATATATTTGTATTGTTTTGATGTATGTAATATATAAATCAATATACAAAATATTCATTTCATTCCAATAAACATAATCTCTGCTTCTTTGTCCGATAAATTCAACATGGTATCAGAGCAATTCTGATGATCCAATAACAATACCCGATAAAGCTCCAAGCTTCCGATAAAAATACCCAATAACCCGATAAAGCTCTAAGCCTTCATTTTCTTCTCAATAAAATCTGAAAATGTCTCATAGTCTTACAAATCGCCAAAACCACCCCGATAGATGTACTAATTGCAAAAAAGAGGATCACACCCGAGATCCGTGTTGGTTCTTATATCCTCATCTCGGACCGAGGGGCTGGAAAGTGGCGGAGAAAAAAGGAATGGAGGAGTCCAATGGATGTGCAAGCGGGTCAAATGGGTCGGGAGATCAAATGCTACAATTTCTCCAACAACTCATTGTGTGGCTTGCTAATCAAAATCAAAGTTCTAGCTCATGTGGTATTGTATCTCACTCTCAAAATTCTAATTTATTTGATCAAATAATTATAGATAGTGATGCTACCGATTACATGTTTGGAAATGAAAAATTTCTTACTAATATGAGGTTGACCAAAAATAACCATTATGTGAAAGTAGCAAATGATATGAAGGAAAAAATAAATTATATAGGTGAAATTGATATTTGCAACAAAAAAATTAATAATGTATTATTTGTAAAAACCTTCTCCATAAATTTACTATCGGTAGGACAATTAACACAAGATTTTAATTGTAATGCAATTTTTTCTTCAAAAAATGTTATATTTCAAGAACGGAAAACCGGAAAAAAGATTTTTGAAGGATTTCTTAAAAATGGGCATTATCTTTTAGATCAAAAATCATTTTTTTTGTGCTATTACAAAATCTATAAATTTTGACATTTGGCACAAGAGACTTGGACATCCCTCCGATAAAATTTTAAATAGTATTTTAGATTTTCCAAATTTCAAGTGTATTAATTGTGACATATGTAAGTTGGCAAAACAAACGAGACTTCATTTCTCACTTTCTAATAGTAGAAGTGAATGCTTGTTTGATTTAGTCCACTCCGATGTATGGGGTCCGGCCCCAATTAATTCTTATAATGGATTTAAATATTTTGTTATATTCATTGATGATTTTTCTAAAGCTATATGGTTATATTTACTCAAATCAAAAGATGAAGTATTTAATTGCTTTTGAGAATTTCTATGCCTTATAGAAACTCAATTTAATACTAAACTTAAAATCTTTAGATCCGATAATGGAACGGAATTTGTAAATAAAAATTTCACAACTCTTTTTAAAGAAAAATGAATTATTCACCAAACTACATGCATAAACACTCCCGAACAAAATGGAGTGTCAGAAAGAAAAAATAGGCATTTATTAGAAATGACACGTTCATTATTATTTCAAAATAATGTTCCAAAAATATATTGGTCGGATGCCATCCTTTGCGCTACACATCTAATTAATAGACTACCTAGTGTTACTTTAAAAAATAAAAGTCCAACTGAAATTCTTTACCAACAAAAAAGAATCTTGATTATTTGAGAGTTTTTGGTTGTGTATGCTTTGTTAAAATTAAAAGAAATGATAAGTTGGATTTTGTTTCAACAAAAACTATTTATTTGGGATATTCATCTTCCAAAAAAGGCTACAAGTGCTATGATCCAATTAATAAAAAAGTATTTATATCTAGAGATGTGATATTTTGTGAAGATGAATCATATTTTAAAAATAGTGAGATAACCGAAAAACCACATGAAAATAATCAATCTAGACCAATAATTTCTAGCTTAGATTTCATACCAAATACGGATTATGAAATTGAAGCCGATAACTATGAAGAAGAGATAAATAATGATAATAATAATAATGATAATGATAATACTAATGATGATGATGATGATGGTGATGATGATGATGATGATGATGATGATGATAATAATAATAATAATAATAATAATAATGAGGAAGAAGAAGAAGAAAATATTATGGTACGAAAGTCCATAAGAATGCGCCAACCACCTATCAAACTTAGAGACTATATAACTAATGCGGTACAATATCCTATACAAGACTTTGTATCATACCAAAATATCTCACCCGAATACCATGCATTTCTTGCTTCTATTGAGAAAGAAAGTGAGCCAAATAGTTACCAAGAGGCGATCACAAATCCGGTATGGTGCAAAGCCATGGAAGAAGAACTAAAAGCCCTTGAAAAAAATAAAACTTGGGTAATTGTTCCATTACCAAAAAATAAAAAACCCGTTGGTTGTAAATGGGTATACAAAACCAAGTTTAATAGCGATGGTTCCATCGAACGGTATAAAGCACGATTAGTAGCCAAAGGATATACCCAAACCTATGGTATAGATTATAATGAAACCTTTGCACCGGTGGCAAAGATGAATACCGTTAGAATTTTATTTTCGATTGCAGTAAATAATGGTTGGAATTTATATCAAATGGATGTAAAAAATACTTTTCTTCAAGGGACACTTGAAGAGGAGGGGTATATGACATTACTACTGGGCCATAAAATGCAAAATCTTTCTAATATAGTTTGTAGGTTAAATAAGTCAATCTACGGATTGAAGCAATCTCCTCGGGCATGGTATGGCAAACTTAGCTCACATTTATTATTATGTAATTTTAAAATTAGTAGTGCCGACCACTCATTGTTTACCAAAATTGAAGGAAAAAATATAACCATTGTATTGGTATATGTTGATGACCTAATAATCACCGGAAATAATTTAGAAGAAATTAGAAAAATTAAATCTCAATTAAAAGAAAAATTCGACATTAAAGATCTAGGTTACTTAAAATATTTTTTAGGTATAGAGGTAGCATTTTCAAGTAAAGGTCTTTTTTATTTCACAACGAAAATATACATTAGACTTGCTAAAAGAAACCGGTAAACTAGGTTGTAAACCGGCCTCTACACCAATTGATACCAAATATAAATTAAATACCGAGGATGGTGAACCGTTAGAAGACAGAACCTAATTTCAAAGACTTGTAGGGAAATTAATTTATCTTACGGTAACACGTTCGGACATTTCCTTTTCGGCAAGTCAAGTTAGTAAGTTTATGCATGCACCAAGAACGCCTCATTTAGAGGCCACAAATAGAATATTAAGATATTTAAAAAGAAATCCGGAAAAGGGTATAAAAATGACGAATAATAATTCTAATGAACTATGTGGTTATTTCGATGCAGATTGGGCCGGTAGCTTTGATAGAAAATCCACCACTGGCTTTTGCACATTTGTAGGCGGGAATTTAGTCACATGGAAAAGCAAGAAGCAAAATGTCGTAGCTCGATCAAGCGCGGAAGCGGAGTATCGAGCCATGGCATCCACCACAAGTGAACTAATATGGATCAAGCAATTGCTTAAAGACATGGGCATCGAATGTGATCAACCCATAAAGATGTATTGCGATAATAATTCTGCTCGACATATCGCATCGAATCCGGTGTTTCATGAAAGGACAAAGCACATAGAAGTGGATTGTCACTTTATTAGAGAAAAAGTCCAAGCTAAGGAAATAGAGACACCGTTTGTGCGAAGCAAAGAACAATTGACGGATATATTCACAAAAGGACTAGACCCAAGACTATTTGAAGATAATAATCGCAAGTTAGGGCTAATCGATATTTACAAGCCCAACTTGAGGGAGAGTGTTGGAAATAGCAATTAGAGCCGTTACTTTTATAACTGTTGGTACTTTGTACCTTTTCTATTATATTACTTTAATTCTAACGGCTAGTAGAGCCTCATGATATCTATATATATTTGTATTGTTTTGATGTATGTAATATATAAATCAATATACAAAATATTAATTTCCTTCCAATAAACATAATCTCTGCTTCTTTGTCCGATAAATTCAACAGTGGCCTTACATGTTGAAGGTCAAAGTTGTACCGTGCAGGATATGTAGATCTTATAAAAGTACTTGTAATGATCAGTGTTGTAAATAACGGTATGCGGTCGTCGGACGGATGGGGTACCGCCAAGTGATTAATCGGTATGCGGACAATTTAACGTTTTTATTAAATTTATGTATATATATCATAATTTATTCAATATTATCTATTTAACTCATTAAACTTATCAAATAAACTTAATTTAAGTTAGTTTTATTATTATAACATGACACTATGCTTATTTCTTCGTAACACGTAAGCATTTTGAATGTGTAAGTAACACATATATTTAATGAAAAATAAATTTGAGAATTAAGCATTTTTAAATACTAATAGCATATTATTTGAAGGAAAGAAACGTTCCAACATAAAATCACTAAATTTAATTTATAATAATAACATAATTTCATAAATAAACATATCGTACTAATTGAAAAAATTACATTAGTAAGTAAAAAAAAAATATGGTATATAAATAATAGAAGAATTAATCAATTTTAAAGTAAGTAAGAAGAAAAAAAACATATATTAAAAATATTGGATGAATATCCAAACACAAATAAAACTACAATACATGATTTATAAACCTTATTAGCACATACAATAAAAAAAATTCACTGGAATAAACGGAAAGAAAGAGGAATAAACGGGAATAAACGGCCGATTAATCGTTTTTTTCCGCCAACAGACATCCGTTAAGCGTATTCGGAACGGTTTGGCCGCCATTTCCGATTAAACGGCCGTTAAGACCGTTTTTTACAATAATGGTAATTCCCTTCTCCAATTCAAATAAATTGCATCACGTGATCTTTAGCGAGAATTCTAAAATGGGTGAATTTCATGTGTACCCCTACAAAACTTTGAAATTACGTATACCCCCCTAAAATTCATACTATTGATAAGACAGTTACCACAGCTCATTAGTCTTACAGTCATAATTCATATTTATTCAATATCTCCTACCCAACCGGTACTGGGTTCAGTTGGGGCCATTCATCATATGCGCATAAGGGTCCTGGAGTAAAGTCTAGTAGCTAGCTAGACTTTACGATATATTAATTCTTTTTCTCCACTATATGGAGGTTCAAGGATTACGTATTCAATATTCAATTAATTCAATCACTGTGGTCTCAATCAATCATTTGAAATAAGAATCAATCAATCGATAAACAGTGACATTTCAAAATTTCAAAAACTCATTTTAATATGATTGTAATAAAAATCAATCATTTTAATCATTCTAAATTTCAAAAACTCACAATTTACGTATTTTATTGTATTTTCTATTAAAACTCATTTTAAATTTATAAAGTACTCATTTTATCCTTTATTAAAAAAAATACAGTCTTCTAATTGGTCGGTTTCCGAGAGCAAATGGATCATTTCTCTACTTCTGATGCATGCACAGTGACATTTTGGTATATGATTGTATAAGCATCAAAAGTAGAGAAATAACCCATTGCCATTAGAAATTGACCAATTATAAGATTACTATTTTTTTTAAACATGCTATATTTTTTTTAATGAAGGGTAAAATGGGTACTTTATAAATTTAAACTAAGTTAAAATAGCAAATAAAATAAAATGGATAAATTTGTGAGTTTTTAAAATTTACAAGTGTAAAATATGGTGTTATGAATTTTAGAGAGGAAAATAAGAAATTTTGAAATTTTGGAGGACTATGCATGAACTTTTCCTTTATAAAATTGGTGTCAAAATTAGAACTTGGGAAATATTTTTTTGTGCCACCTCAAAACATGGAAATTATGAAATTACCACCTCAAACTTTGAAATTATAAAATTGCCACCCCAAACTCTCTAAATTCATAAATTTGCTCCAATTATACATCTTCTACACTAATTTAATTGAAATTATACTGAAAATGGTGTATAAAAAAACGTATTTACAAAATACCCAAATTATCCCTCCAAATATACAGTCCCCCTTCCCTTCTCTTCTTCTCTTCTGCGAACCCCCAGACCCAAACCCAAATTTTCTGGAGAACTAACCAAGTACAAAGAACTAAACTTGCATTTGAGAAGTTATAACTAGTTTCCGGATGAAAAAAATTGTGCCTTCTATCATAAGAGAATTTACAGCCTCCAAATTGAGAGAGGATTCAACCGGTGCAAAGTTCTGCTGCAATTGTCTTTTATTTGGGGCATTTTTCTAATTGTTCAGCGCTTCTCAGCGGAGAGAAGAAGGGTTTGGTGCTAGCGAAGGAGGAGGGGTTCTCAGCGGAGAAGGGATTGTTGAGTCTCCAGTGCATTTGGGTTTGAGTCGCAACGGAGAAGAAATTATAGGTGGGAACTTTTGATAGTGCTGTCAAATTTTGGTTTCTGGTTCAACTGTTAGTTCCTGAGAAACTTCGGATAATAAATGATTAAGTGATATAAGATTCGTAGCTTTTCTCCTAAACCTCTAAGCTTGCCAATAGGGGGAAAAAAACAATGATTAGAGGGGAATTGAACTGATACTGAAGCTCTCTGACAGATTCCTGGTCCAGTTCAGTACCCAAGTTTTTCCATCTGCGATATATATGCATCAAGCAGCATTGTTACCCAAATTTTTGGAGGAGTATGCATGAACTTTTCCTTTATAAAATTGGTGTCAAAATTAGAACTTAACGGCTTAAATTATGTGCGATAACTATGACAGTTATATATGAACTAATAAATGATGAACATGCGTACCATGTATTTTCTAACATTGTATTTCAACATTTTTTTAGTTAATATTCCAACATTTGAACACATGTACAACAATCAGGTTTGGCAAATAATGAGGAAAGATGTAGGAAGAATATTGACAGTTGAAATTTGTGATTCTAATAAATTATTTTTGTCTCTCGTCTATTTTCTCAAGCAAAGAGGAAAATGAAGAAGAGGGCAAGAAGCTGAGTCGAACCAATTGAAGTTTAGAGTATGGTATCGTAGAAGCATGTAGCATACAATCTCTACTTCCATCTTGACCGGAGCATGACGTTGAGCAAATTCAGCAGTCAGAGCGTGGCAGCTATCAGACGAAAGCGGATCCGGTCGTGGAGAGAGACAAGAAAGAAGGTAATAGAGTGTTTAAGAGTATAGATAAGTAGAATTAAATGAATTCATGTGCATTGGGAGCTTAGATTGAATTTAGATCTAGAATTAAAAAGATCACTAGACTAGTTGTAAATAATTTTTTATTATCAATAAAATATTTTTTTTAACTTTTTTTATGCCAATAATCGGTACATTTTCATTCTTAACTCATACACCAACCAAATGAGAACATGTTACCATTCACAAGTATAAATTCTACTCAAATTAAAATTTGAATACAGTTTACACGTACATAGCAAAGATACTATAGCAAAACCGTGCATCAGGGACCGGTATCTGCTACCAATGCCATCATCGGTCTCTGATGCTATTTTTTCTCAAAAAAAAATCTAAAAAAAAGCAGGCAACCAAAAGTTTCAGCGACTAGGAATTTTGCCGATTGCTGAAAAGCAATTTTTGAAAAAAAATAATAAAAAATATTTCAGCGACATAACCCACCAGCGACCGGCGCCCCAAAATATCTGCGACCAAATTACCAGTCGCTGATAAGTATCTCCTGAAAAGCTCCACATGAAACTCTTTCTTTTTCACAGAGGCGCGCGCTTATTTTGATTTTAGGTTTACACTTCCGCGGCTCCGCCGATCCACGCGATGGCTCTCTCCTTTTTCCGGGTAAATCTCTATTTCTCTCTCTCAGTTGGTCTTTGGTTCTTGAATTTGCTTTGTATTGAGAAAAACTGCCCCTTTCACTCTCCTTTTCTGTTTTCAATAAGTTTTTTTTGGGTGATTTGTGCTTGCTATTGATCTCTCTGTCGCCTCTGGGTGTTGTTTCTGGTGCCGGTTGATTGCTTGCTGTCTTCCTGGGATTTGCTCCTCTTTCGGGTAAATTAGGGGTCCTAAGTGCAAAATATGATTTTGAGGGTTATCTTTGTATAGACACTAAATTTAGTAACTTATTTTCATATTTGAATGTGCTGTGAATTGTGATATACCAAGGTATATTGCAACCTAAAAACCACGGCATATTGCAAAAACAATTTAACGAACAAAATAGTTTGCAAAATTAAGCGTAAATTTTGGGGGTTTGTAGGGGCCTAAGTGCAAAATTATGTGATTTTTAAATTAAGGGGCTGTTGTGCTTTGACTTTGTATTGTGGTTGTGTATTATAAATTGGATTCTTCTCAATTGGTTTAAATTGGTTGGTGAAACTGTGTTTCTCAATTAAATTAGTTTAAATTGGCTTAAATAGTTTATGGTTGCCGTAAGTATTTAATTGAAATTGAATTGATATTGAAACCAGTCGTGATTGAATTAGGATTAAATTGGGATTGAATTAATTTTGAAACCAATTGGGATTGAATTAAGTTGACGTTAATTGAATTGCTTAGTATATTGAACCGGTATTGAATTGTTATTGAATAGATGCGTTTTGATAAATCAAGAATAGAACAAGACTAGTTGTAAATATTTTTTTTTATCAATAAAATTATTAGTATGCATTAAATACCACTCACTTAATAAAAATATTTTTTTTTTACTTTTTCTTATGCTAATAATCAGGACATTTTTATTCTTAACTCATACACCAACCAAATGAGAACATGTTACCATTCACAAGTATAAATTCTACTCAAATTAAAATTTGTATACAGTTTACACGTACATAGCATAGACTTACGCAAGAATTACACCATCATTACATTTGACAGAGAATAAATTAATTATAGAGATATATTTGGTAGTGGACGAGCAGAGAATGACAATATTTTGCTGCAAAATTCATATTCTAGTTTTATATTTTAAGCTAACATCGTTGGTTGATACTTGCCCTCCCTACATTGAAAAGAAAAGGACTTTGGATAATTGCTGAAAATATTTACAATTTAGGTCACAAAAACATATACTCTGATCTTAGATAAATTCAAAATCAATACTACTTTTTTTAAGGGTTGGCGGAAAATCGCCAACAAATTTTATAAGAAAAGAAAAGGTTTAATTACACAAATTTCCTATTATTTAGATCTAGAAAGAAACCCCCCTCACTATGTAGGTACAATCATTGCTATTATTTAGTCTAAATGACTAGACCGAATTATTTAGTCAAAATCAATACTTATAAGGATCGGGATTTTAAACAGTTCAGGAATATATATCTTAACCGATTTCTAAAGAAAAAACCGGTGAAAAGCTTCATTTTCAAAAGATGAATAGAAGTCAAAGTCCTTAAAATAAAATAAAAACCTTACGGAATATGAACACGTCTTCTTCATTAAAAGGAAAAAAGAAAGAATAATTACTTGTTTGGAATGTTATGTACGTACTTCATCCGGTAGAAAAATCGAAGAAGTAGATATTTCAACTGAACACTTTGACACGATCGAAGACGGAAGACCTTTATTTTAGTCCTTGAAATTTGGTAAACATTGACCGCACAGTTGGAATGGGATTAAATCCTCACAGGTTGCATGATCCATTTACCCTTTTATTATCAAGCCACACATCGCGCGGTGCTAATAAAATGTGACAGAGTAACGAGAAAGAGTATACAGGGGTGTAAACAGACCGCATAATATTGTTAATATTAAATTCATATTCAAATTTGAGTAAACGGATATACGAATAGTAAATATATGTTGAAATATAAATTCAAATTCATCTTAAATATATACAAATACAGAGCGAATAACCTAGAAATACAAAACGAATAATTATTGGATAAAAAATTATATGAATCAATCTATTAAAATAATTCACTTATATAATATATATAATACAAGTATTAGAATCGAAACATTTATTTTTTAAATTACATTATTCTTTTTCTAATTTCGAACGCGTATTAATTAGAATCAAAACATTTATTTTTTAAATTACATGATCTTTTTTCTAATTTCGAACGCGATGCATGACGTATTTGTGAAACAGCATTTTTGACTTTTCTTGTGTAGCGAAACGAGTCATAACTCATTAGTTAATAAACTGCTTTCACACTGAGACGTAGAAAGTTACATAAAATTCAACGCACAAATAAACAAAAGGATCTTCAAATCCCACGTAAAAGGTCAGCTGCATTAATGATATAAAAAGTATTGAAAAAGTTTGCTCCGAGTCCAGATCATATTAATCCCACAAGGAAGAATCAGAGCATTTTTCTCAAAAAAAAAAAAAAAAAAAAAAGAATCATAAAAATAACATACGCCTTTATATCTAAGGAAGTCACACCCCACATGAAGATGATCGGTTACTCTCCGTTTGTATATCATCAATATCAAATATGTCCATATTCGGGACTATTTTTCATACTTGCAAAATTATCGGAACCGTTTAATTCGGATACGGAAAGCAACCGAATATGGAACGGATTCGGATCGTATAATTTGGATCTGTTTACACACCTCAAAAATTATTTTCTTTCTTCTCTAGTTGCTAGGGGCAGAGAGACTAAAATTAAAACTTAAAAACAATTGTACTCTAGTGGCATAATTAGCTTCTCCAGTTTTGCTAGGAAGGATAGAGACCAATTTAATTTGTTGTTTTTTCTCCTGCTGCATGTACTAGTATCCCAGTTTCAGTTTGACTATTCCCAAACGAAACGAAGGTGTAGACTGTAGAGTAGAGAGAAAGAGAAGTTGCTGCATCTGATTTTATATGGCATGCTATGCCAATTTCGTCTGTGAGTTGGGAGGTTCCGTTATATTGGTGCGTCCCCCGCATAATATGCTCACTGTGTCCAAATTCAAGGTGCCGTAATTGTAGGAATTCACATCCAGTGCTGAAAAGGGAATCTTTTACAATTAGTGGATCCGGACCATTCTTTTTAGCTTGGCACGAATCTCAAAGACCAATAATACTGCCCCTACTTCCCCCCAATTTCAAACAGACTGAGATTTAATCGAAAACCGTAAAGTGAGGCCCATCCTTTGCAGTAATGGAGAGGATACAAATCCAAATTGTAGAGACTGGATAGAGGATAGAGGCGTTTATGGCCCTCTTATTTCTGCAATTTCAGTTACATCCAGTATGTTTATTTAATTATGATCTGTTATTTTCTGATCCCTATTCTCACTAAGCTAGCATTAGAATTAATTTGGTATTGTACTTGATGAACAGACTTTGATCCACCACCAGAAGAATCCACTACAGGTAGAAGAGTACCACTTCGGCTAATAGTTGGTGTTTCAGTTTCGGCATTTTTGGTAACGCTTTTAGCAGTCATTATCTGTTGGAGAAGATCGAAAAGAAGTAAATTGATGTCTAAAGGTATTGGAGGACTATGTTTGGTGGTTTGCATTCCTTAGGTTTTGAATTTTGCAGTCAGCAAGCAACAATACAACTTGCTTAAAGGAGTCATATTATTATTTTGATGTCGAGTTCATTATTTGGTTTCTTGACAATAATAGATTTGAGATCTTTGGACCTTCAACTCGGTTCATTTACCTTAAGACAGATCAAGGCGGCAACAAAGAACTTTGACATAGCCAATAAAATTGGTGAAGGGGGTTTCGGCTCAGTCTATAAGGTATTGTGTATTGGCTCATTAATTCATATACATTAAATAATTTTAATCCTTAATTTCTTTGGCTTAATTTATGAACCTTTAATTTGAAACTCTCTCTATCTGAAGGGGATATTATCAGATGGAACAATAATAGCAGTCAAACAACTGTCATCGAGGTCGAAACAAGGGAACCGAGAATTTGTGAATGAGATCGGCATGATATCAGCAGTTCAACATGCAAACCTCGTCAGACTATATGGCTGTTGCACTGAAGGCAACCAACTTTGCTTGGTTTATGAATACATGGAGAACAACTGCCTTGCACGTATACTTTTTGGTGAGCTCACTGTTTCATGTTTGTGACATATTAAAATAAGGAGCTTTCTGCAAATTTCTGAATCTTACAACAGTACCAGTAAGGACATGGTACCTTCCATTGTTTGAATCCTAGATAAAACATGTTTCAATTTGATATACAAATAAATATTATAGGTGCTGATGAGCAATTGAGAACGAAACTGGATTGGGGGACAAGGCGAAATATATTTCTAGGTATAGCACGGGATTGAATTCTCTGCCCCCCAGGGGGCAAAATTTTCCTACCCCTAAGTCACTGAAACGTGGGCCACACCAAAACTAAAAACCAATATCTAAATTTATAAATCCGTCTGGACCCACTTGTCAGTCTCACTGGGGGCAGGAAAGTCCTGCCCCCCGGGGGGCAGGTGATCTCTATCCGTATAGCACGAGGCCTTGCTTATTTGCACGAGGAGTCACCAATAAAGATAGTTCACAGAGATATTAAGGCAAGTAATATTTTACTTGACAAGGACCTAAATGCAAAAATTTCCGACTTTGGCCTTGCCAAGCTCAATGAAGACGATCATACCCACATCAGCAATCGTATTGCTGGCACCATGTGCGTTTTTTTTATTGTCAGTTTTTTTTTTATCTTTAAACGTTTTTTTTTGTTTTAATAAAATTAATGGTAGCTTTTGTTTTGATACTTTCTGGTAGAGGATATATGGCTCCAGAGTATGCAATGAGGGGCTATTTGACAAATAAAGCAGATGTGTACAGCTTTGGAGTTGTTGCTTTAGAGATTGTCAGTGGCAAAAACAACACCAATTATCGACCCAAGGATGAATTCGTCTATATATCTTTTGTGCACCAATGCATTTGAAACATATGGGTTAATTTTTTCATTAAAGAAATCGTCCATCCAAGCAGAACAATTTAATTAGGATGTGATAATTGTAAAAACAATTTAATTTTATGTAGGATGTGTAACAATAATTTAGGGTTTTAAACTTTTAATTTAATTTAGGATGTGTAAAAATAATTTCGGATTCTAATTTAATTTGGGTGCTACATATAATTTAGGATGTGTGAATGCAAATATAAGCCAGCAATATATATGGTAGCTGGCCAAAAATAAAAAAACTGTGTCGGTTCTAAAATAAACGATACATAAATTATTTTTTGTACATACAGAAAATATAACATTTGTGTCGGTTCATGATTAAAAACCGACATAGATATAAAATTGTGTCGGTTATTAAGCAAAAAACCGACGCAAAATCATGAAATTGTGTCGGCTACTATAAAAACCCGACACAAAAGCCTGACATTGTGTCGGCTACAACAAAAAACCGACACAAAAGGATGAAATTGTGTCGGATACCACAAAAAACCGACACAAATGGGTGAAATTGTGTCGGCTCTGTTTTGAAAACCGTTACAAAAATTTGGTAGAATGAAAAAAATATATTGGCAATCCCAAACCTATATCGGTTCATTTTAGACCCGACACAAAAAATATTATCTGTATTGGTTGGGGAACCGACACAAAAATCTGTGTCGCCCCGATTCCGACATAGATATGCGAATATAACCGACACAGATTGTGATTTTTCCACTAGTGACAAGTATAGCATTACATTACATACAGCAAACATTGCAGCAAACAAACTGCACTGTTTTTTTTATTTTTTATTCCTGCTCTCTCTATTAAACATCTGAATCAAAGCATCAACTTTATACTATACATATAAAGAATAACTCAATTAAGTTTCTTTCATTTCCTTGTACCAGATATACACATCCAATTCATAAACCAACTTGGTAGCGGAGGAAACCACAGGCTTGGTAAGGCTGTATCCCCTGGCCATCCTAAACATACTGGTACCGCCTACGATGGGTCGCTCTGCCGTCTCTCCCCGCACATGCCTCCCATATATTCCAAGAGTGCTGTTGTTGTATTTCTCAGTGAAAACAAAGTTTTGTATCGTCTCTAGCGACCCGTCCATCCCCACTACCCCGGCAATGCCCTGAGCACGACCTGTTACAGAATTTGTTCTCCATCGTTAGCATTTAGCAACAAGTTTTAAAACATATTTACAAATTATTCAATCTGCATATATATATATATATAGAGGTTGGCTAATTAATATCAAATCAGTTGTTCCTAAGATCCCGTGCAACCAAGTCGTTTTTCAATTTTCAAAGTCCAAAACGTCGATCCAAACCGTTAGATGTGTTCTCTATATTAAAATGTGCTTGGATACCAAATTTTACATTTTTTGGAATTTTTTTACTATTTATTAAGCCACTTTGAAAATCGCTGATCCAACGGTGGCTTCTGTTTTTACTGTTTGGTTAAGCCACCGTTGGATCAGCGATTTTCAAAGTGACTTAATAAATAGTAAAAAAAATTCTAAAAAGTATAAAATTTGGTCTCCAAGCACATTTTAATATAAGGATCACATCTAACGGTTTGGATCGACGTTTTGGACTTAAAAATTTGAAAAACGACTTGGTTGCACGAGACCTCAGGAACAACTGATTGTATATTAGCCAACCTCTCTCTCTCTCTCTCTATATGTATATATATATATATATATATATATAATTAAATAGCAGTTTTATGTCTATAAAAGTTTGTTGATCAATTATACACTGGTGTTGCTTAATTGTTGACAAGGCATCATATATGTCAATCTTAAGCCCTGTTTGGCAGCATTCCCCGATTTCACTGTTCATGTGGGAAAAAAAAAAAATTCACTCAGATTGAATTTTTTTTTCCACGTGAACAGTGAAAATCAGTTCAAAAATTCTGCTTTTCCCAACCCATTTCCCAGCCCAATAGGCTGCCGAACAGGGCCTTATTGATTTGACTGAAAAGAGAAATACATATTATTACTTGTATATATCTTCCGATATAAATTATGAATGGAAATATATATTATTTTCAGAAGATATTTAGAAATTAAGCAATCTCAAAAGGACTAAAGTTATTTGGATTAATTACGTACCGATTAATTTTGAGTTTTCATCCTGGCCTTCCCGCAATATGTCATCGACCACGCCAATTGCACCGAAGGTGACTGAGTCGCTGTTTGGGGCTTTAACTACAGTCAACGCGGTTGCATTGGGTCCAGAAAGGATTTCATGGAAGTAGAAATGCAAATGAGCCTTTTTAGCACAGGCTTGATGAAGAGAGAGGAGTGCAAGGATGGAAAAGAAAACAGTTCGAGAAAGGGAAGAGGCCATGGCGAACAGAGGACAAAGGAAACGCTGTTGATAAAAAAAAGAGAAGATTCCAGAGGCTATCTGTGTTGTATTTATAATTTTATATTGATTGATTGATATAAGATTTGGTTACAAGTTTACAACTACTCAAAAGGTCAAGCCAACAAAAAGACTTGATCGGTAGTCAATTTCTTAAATTTTTCTTAAAAAAAAGGGAGGGGGGGGGGGGGATTTCACGTACCCCTCAAAAACATTAAAATTATGTATTTTCCCCTCTAAATTTTGAAATTACATATTTTCTCCTCTAAACTTCAATAACTTACATATTTACTCATGTTATTATCTTTTGTAATAAAACTCATCCTAAATTCATAATTTACCCATTTTACCCTTTTATTAAAAAGCATAAAACATAAATCTCACTCCAATTTGAATATAAAAATGTTCCTTTACCCTCCGAATCGCTTTAAGATTTGTGTGTGTTAGGTCAGCACAAATCTTGAAGCGAACACACACGGATATTGAAGCAACGTGAACAGATCTTAATGCGACGTGTGCGGATAAAATTGCTTTGAGATTTGTGCACACTGGATTAGCACGAATCTTGAAGCGAATACGCACATATCTTATTGCGATGCGTGCGGATCGGACGGTAGAGGAACTTTTCAAATTCAAATTTGAGTTCGATGGGGCATTTTATGCTTTTTAATAAAGGGTAAGATTGATATTTGATAAATTTAAAATGTGTTTTAAAATAAAATACAATAAAGTGGATAAATGTGTGAGTTTTTGAACTTTAGAGAGAGAAATATGTAATTTCAAAATTTAGAGGGGAAAATATGTAATTTTGAAGTTTTTAAGGGATATATGTGAAATTACCCCAAAAAAAATTGTGTGAGAGACTTTTTCTCTTATTTCTTGTACTTGCTTGCTTGCTTGTTTGATATCTTCAATAGCGAATTTGTATTCAATTAAATGACGGGTCAATTCATTTGTAATTTTTTTTATTTATATTCTATTTTTAATATAATTTATTAATTGTTTGATATCTTCAATAGCGAATCTGTATACAATAAATGACGGGTCAATTCATTTGTAATTTTTTTATTTATATTCTATTTTTAATATAATTTATTGCTTGTTTGATATCTTCAATAGCGAATCTGTATTCATTAAATGACGAGTCAATTCATTTGTAATTTTATTTATTTATATTCTATTTTTAATATAATTTAAACTAAAATATTATAGATAAAGTAAAATTGGTCTCCATTAAATTTGGGAAATAAGATCCTTAAGAATAAGAATAAGGGTAAATTACTTGAAAACCATTCAATTACATACTTCTTGGTGGAAAAGCATCCATTTCTTTAGATCGAGGTGGCCGTACAATTTTCTAATAACCTTAATATAAATGCCGAAAGTATCTGCTCCCTGTGAATGTTCTCACGTAGAGGAGATAGAAGATAGAAACGATGCAATTGAAGAGTTCACTGAGATCCAGCCTGAACATTGCCACAGAATAACCGTCCTGCTCATTAAATTTTTTATTACCTTGACCCCCCATTCGCAACTAAGCCCGTCTCTACGCTATTTTATTAGCTTCTCTCATCTCTACGCTACTTTGAGGTTTTTCCACAGTCAAGAACTTATATACCGCTCCCTCCGCTCTCTCTATTTCCTCGTGGGACTAAGCAATCGGAGATTTGGACAATTCAATTCCGTTGTCTTTACTCTGCGCTTTGGTATGTGTTCTAATTTTAACGGAATCTCACACTGTTACGTGGATTCTCACTATTGGTCCATTAAAGCGTAAATAAAACAAATGAATCTGGATGGTGTGGATTTTGGAGAGGAAAAAGAATGAGAAAATGACAGACACGAGGGGCTCCGATGTGGAACCCAGGATCTCATCCCATCATTTCATCTCATAAAATATTTTGTTGTATTTATTATTTTTGTTTAATTCTCTAAACCCTGAAAACAGAGATATCCGTTCAAATCCGCTTTGAATTTGTTCCTGACTGAATTTAGATAAACAGATGCAATAATTTTACAAATTAATTATTCATTTATTTCATATTTAAATTTGTTAATTGCATTTATATCTTAAAGTTTATATGACTCAAGTATCTGACAATTATTAGTTTTGTATCCGTACTCGAATATGTATTCGTGGATTATCCGTTCTGTATCCATATCCATTTAAGGTGGATTTAGTTTTACATTTTGACACATCCGTTTACTACCGCATGTGTATTCATATCCGCTGATTGAAATGTGGATGTAGATATGTTATTAGCATTATCCGCTCCGAATCCGCTCCATTTACACCCCTACCTACTACAGTTCTCTCTCCCTTTTTCTAAAATCAAATAAAGTATTGACTATTGACATTTGACATTTGACATAGCAGAGAAAGGACGCAACACAATTGGCTATAAAAAAATTATATGATTATTGGTTATCCAAAGATCGAGAGTTCGATTCTATCTCATGATTTCACAGTCTCTAAGAAGTTTTTAAAAAAAAAAAAAAAAAAAAAAGACATTTGACATAGCGGTCAAGTGTTGGTTGTCCTTTATGTCAGTCAAGTTTGCTGATTCCTGACTCCAGATTAGATCCATCAAGACAACTAAAAAAAATTATGTCATCGGATGTTTATATATGAAACCAACAGTTGCTTTATGTAGCTATAAAATTTCCCAATATTTTGGTTTTTTTTTACCATCGATGTGTCAATGGTTTGTAATTGTATGTGTACTGGTAGTTACTTACATTAATTTATTTTTTTAATTTTTTTATTTCATATTTGTCGAGACAGAAAGATGGTGATGCTTGCTCCTTTTCATTTATTTTATGTTAATTGGGATTTAAAAAATGAGAACTAGTATTTGATCTAGTGACTAAGGCAC
This sequence comes from Carex arenaria, assembly GCA_964058825.1. Lineage (NCBI taxonomy): Eukaryota > Viridiplantae > Streptophyta > Magnoliopsida > Poales > Cyperaceae > Carex > Carex arenaria. Next base: position 325,296 of record CAXKVW010000201.1, read on the forward strand.
ATGATCTCTATGTAAAAAATCATAGGTTCGAATTCAAATGGAGGTGGCTTCACCTCCAACCTTTACTTTAAAAAAAAAAAAGTTGGGACTTAAAACTCAGGAGCTTTTAAAATCAGCGTAATTCATGAAAGAAAAACTCTCATACTTTTTTACTGCAATAGGAAAAAGAAGTGATCCATTCAACATTTGCAATAAATTAATTTATTTGAGCATGAGAAACACATGTTTCAAAGCCTCTAATTTTTTGTTCTGTTTGACTTATTTAAACTTCTATCAATTTGTCTTATTCTAAACGGAAAATAAAAAAGAAATAGTAATTCGTTGGTTGAGAAACCCCTTTCAAGCGTCATCAAAACAATCGAATATGATTTCGAAGGAGAAACACAACCAAATATCATTGTTCATATATATATATATATATATATATATATATATATATATATATATTGTTTCTAAACACGCAACGCAATCATTATAGACTTGTACTTAACTATAAGTCCATAAACTAAGAAAATTATGGCAAAGATAAATCAATAATACAAGTATAGCACTTCATTAATTACATACAACAAACATTGCAGCAGACAAACTGTAATTTTTTTTTTTTTATTCATGCAATCTCTATTAATTAACCATCTGAATCAAAGCATCAACTTTACACTATACATGTATATATTAATATATATAACAAAAAAGAATAACTCAAGTTTACTTCATTTCCTTGTACCAGATATACACATCAAATTCATAAACCAACTTGGTAGCGGAGGTAACCACAGGCTTGGCAAGGCTGTATCCCCTGGCCATCCTAAACATACCGGTACCACCTATGACGGGTCGCTCTACTGTCTCTCCCAGCACAAGCCTCCCATATATTCCAAGAGTGCTGTTGTTGTATTTCTCCTCAGTGAAAACAAAGTTGAGTATCGTCTCTAGCGACCCATCCATCCCCACTGCCCCGACAATGCCCTGAGCACGACCTGTTACAGAATTTGTTCTCCATCGTTAGCATTTAATTAGCAACAAGTTTTAAATACATATTTACAAATTATATATTCAATCTGCATATATATATACATATGTATAAAATTAAATAGCAGTTTATGTCTGTAAAAGTTTGTTGATCAATGATACACTGGTGTTGCTTAATTGTTGACAAGGCATCATATATGTCAATCTTATTGATTTGACTGAAAAGAGAAATACATATTATTACTTGTATATATCTTCCGATATAAATTATGAATGAAAATATTTTTTTCAGATGATATTTAGAAATTAAGCAATCTCAAAAGGACTAAAGATATTTGGATTAATTACCGATTAATTTAGAGTTTTCATCCTGGCCTTCCCGCAACATGTCGTCAATCACGGCAATTGCACCACGGGTGAATGAGTTGCTGTTTGGGGCTTTAACTACAGTCAACACGGTTGCATTGGATCCAGAAAGGATTTCATGGAAGTAGAAATGCAAATGAGCCTTCTTTGCATAGGCTTGATGGAGAGAGAGGAGTAAAAGGATGGAAAAGAAAACAGTTCGAGGAAGGGAAGAGGAAGAGGCCATGGCGAACAGAGGACAAAGGAAACACTGTTGATAAAAAGAGATGATTCCAGAGGCTATGTATGTGTTGTATTTATATTGATTGATTGATACAAGACTTGGTTACAACTAGTCAAAAGGTCAAGCCGACAAAAAAGACTTGATCAGTAGTCAATTTCTTAGATTTTAATTTCTCTTAAAAAATATATAGTCAATTTCTTAGATTAGATGATCAAAGAAACCGGACCTTAATTAATTTTGGATATGTACGCTTACTATATACGCGTATGGATCCTAATGAAAACTGTTAGATACCGTTTGACTGATTCAGAGTTGCTTACTATTCGGAAGGAAATGAGAATTGTAAAAAGAGTCAAATTAAAAAGGTTGGTGGCCTGGCCTAACATGGTTGAAGGTCAAAGTTGTACTATGCAGGATATGTAGATCTTATAAAAGTATTTGTAATGATATTATGTTAATTCCTTCAACAATTCAAATATAATGCGTCACGCGCGTGATCTTTTAGAGAGAATTTCTAAAATGGGGGAATTTCATGTGTACCCCTGCAAAACTTTGAAATTACGTGTACCCTCTAATTAAAATTCATACTATCGTATTTATCATTCTAAATTTCAAAAATTCACAAATTTACCCATTTTATTGTATTTTCTATTGAAACTCATTTTAAATTTATAAAGTACTCATTTTACTCTTTATTAATTAAAAAAAAATACGTAGCATGTTTCAGAAAATGCTGTCTTCTAATTGGTCGGTTTTCGAGAGCAAATGGATCATTTCTCTACTTCTGATGCATGCACAGTGACATTTTGGTATATGATTGTGTAAGCGTCAGAAGTAGAAAAATAACCCATTGCCATCAGAAACTAACCAATTATAAGATTGCTATTTTTTTTAAAACATGCTATATTTTTTTTAATGAAGGATAAAATGGGTACTTTATAAATTTAAAATGAGTTATAATAAAAAAATAAAATAAAACGGGTAAATTTGTGAGTTTTCAAAATTTAAACGGTAAAATATGGTATTATGAATTTTAGAGAGGGAAATAAGTAATTTTGAAATTTTGGAGAAGTATGCATGAAATTTTCCTTTATAAAATTGGAGGTAAATAACGGCTTAAATTATGTGCGATAACTATGCAGGAAGAATATTAATAGTTGAAATTTGTTATTGTAATAAATTATTTTTCTCTCTCGTCTCTGTCTTCTCAAGCGAAGAGAAAAATAAAAAAGAGGGCAGGGAGTTGAGTCGAGTTAACTGAAGCTGAGAGTGCGGTATCGTAGGAGCACGTAGCGTACAGTCTCCATCTCCATCTTGATCGGAGCATGACAATGAGCATACTCAATCGTCAGAGCATGGCGGCTATCAGACGAAAGAGGATCCGGTCGTGGAGAGATGAGAAAATATAATAGAGTGTTTAAAAGTGTAGATAAATATAATTAGATGGATAATTCACAACATTTTTAAACCTCAGGCAATAGAAAGAGCAGAAAAAAGCCCTAGGCGATTTCAAATTCTAGATAGCCGCCTCCTCTCCTCTTCCAACATGCTTCTATTTTCAATTCACTCCTCCATCATCTCTTCTAGACTTCTCTTCCGACAAAGTGCTTACTCTCCCTTTCGTCTCTATTTTGAGAGGAGAGAAGAATGAGAGAGAGGGGAGGAACCGGAGCCGATCGGAGCTGAGAGCGCGGTATCATCAGAGTTTGGAGCGTTGAGTTTCTATGCCATCTCGATCGGAGTGTGGGTGAGTAGATCCGGTCATCGGAGTGCGGCGGTGGTTGAAAAAATGAATCCGGTTATAGAGAGTGATAGGGAAAAGTAATAGGGTAATTATGAGTGTATATAAGTGATATTAGAGTTATTTAGAGTAGTTTGGAAGGTTTTGTGAGAATAAAAGAATGAATTTAGGTTTAGAGTCATTTGGTTCATTGTAAGTTCGTTTTTTATTAATAGAATTGTTAGTTGGCACTAAAAACTACTAACCTTAAAAAAACATAATTAGATGATTAGAGTAGTTTAGTTGAATTTATGTGCATAAAGAAGTTTAGATTGAATTTAGATTTAGGAATAAAGATTATTAGGCTAGTTATAATTTTTATTATTAATAAAATCGTTAGCATACATTTAAAGTCACTCATCTTAAAAAATATTGTTAGCTTTTTTATTTTATTTCTATGAGGGATGCTAATAATCGGGACATTTTTCATTCTTAACTCATACACCAATCAAATGAGAACATGTTACCATTCACAAGTATAAATTGTACTCGAATTAAAATTTGTATACAGTTTATACATAGCATAGACTTACACAAGAATTACACTATTATTGCATTTGACAGATATATTTGGTAGTGGACGAGCAGAGAATGACAATATTTTGCTGCAAAAATTAGATTCTAATTTTATATTTTAAGCTAACATCGTTGGTTGGTACATGCCCTCCCAACATTAAAAAAAATTAAAAATAAACAAAAATTAAAAAATAAAATAAATAAGGACTTTGGATAATTACATAAATTAGGCTTAAGATAACACAAGACTTTTTTACTTTTTAGAGAAAAACCGGTAAAAACTTCATTTTTAATAGATGAATAGAAGTCAAAGTCCTTAAAAAAAAAATACTTTGTTTGAAATGTCATCCGAAAATCCGGTGGAAACAGGACAGGTACACTTTGACACGAAGACTTTTATTTTAGAGTCCTTGAAATTTGGTAAAAATTGACTGCACATGTAGAATATAGAATGGGATTATTGGATTAAATCCTCCCAGGTTGCATCATCATTTCCCCTTTTGTTATCAAGCGACACGTCATTACTCATGCGCGCCTCTCTAACGGAGAATCTTTTATTCATAAAAATTGTTAGATGTCTGTATGTGTATGTATGTGTATCTTTATCTTCTGAGATATCTCAATTTTTGCGTGATCGACTCGTACGGTGGGGCCTATTCGGAGATAGCGCAGGGGGTCAGTATTATGTTCTCTTTGAGATTTGTGCAGACTGCCTTTTAACGGTTTAGATTTTCCAGAACTCAAAGTCAGAGGATGCCAATTCCGTAAAGGATAGCTGCATTAATTAATGATATAAAAAAAAAAAAAAAGGATATTGGAAAAGTTTGCTCCGGAATCCAGATAAAATTAATCCTACAACTACAAGTAAGAATCAGAATATAATTACATACGCCTTTATATCTAAGGAGGTCACATTCACATCCCACTACCCTCTTTGGACCGAAATTTTATTAATAGAAAAATAAATAAATAAATATTGACGGAAAATTCGATATGTAAGAAATATCACGATGCTACTGATACTTCCGCTTTCCATCAAAATCGGCAAGATTTTTTTTTGTAGTAATAAAAAAAAAATGTTTTAATCTGAAACTATGGATAACATCATAACACTTTGTAAATAATCTGTTAGGCTGGGAGCACTACAGAATTTTCTTTTTATTGGTTTGCTTTGATTCCGTTTTTTAATTGGTTTTCACAATTTAATCAAACAAGAAATAGAAGACAAAATTAGATTATGTATGAACATCAGGAGAAGCCGAGGATGAGGGAAGTGAAATCAAGGGTGTGCTTTACAATTGACTATGTAATGAAAAGAAAGGGGGGCAATGGTTAAAGTCTCACTATTAGGATTCTAACTTTTTCCATGAACCAGAAAATGGCTATTTCCAAGGACTTACTCATGGAAAAAGCCCAAAAATCGTCATTTTCATGCGCTATGCTTGGAAATGCTACCGTCGCTAATACCTTCGTTGGAAATAGTCAGTATTTCCAAGAGCACCGTTGAAAATGCTCATTTCTGGCTTTTTCCATGAGACTGCTCTTGGAAAAATGGCGCATGGAAATACTTTGAGACTTGACACTGGCTGGATTATTTCCAAGGATAGCATCATGGGACCCACTTCAGGATTTCCAAGGGTATCCAATGGGGGACCCACCAAAGTATTTCCAAGGGGATCAGATGAGGGACCCACTTCAGTATTTCCAAGGGGATCCAATGGGGGACCCACCCTAGGCCAGCGAAAGTGGACCCCACCTGTCAGATATTGTGGGCCCCACCTGTCAGATATTGGCGCTATTATTTGAATGGTAGCGTGCATTTCTTCCATGGATATACCCTTGAAAATACTGCCCTTCTTTTTTTGGTACCAAAATGCTTCCATTTGACAATCCTCCCGGTACCAACCCAGTACTTTACAATCCCAAATTCCCATTCTAAATAATCACACATCTTACAAATAGATAGTAAACACATTGAGAAAAGATATTGCAATGCTTTTAATAAGCATAAATCATTAACATAGCATAATCAACACATTGTATCTAAAAAAAGCGAAACATATTTAATACATGCAATAGAACATGCAACTAAAACATATTTGATCATTAACATAACATAGCATAATCAACACATAATCAACACATTAACTTAAACATATTTAACAAAAAAAATATTAATATATGCATTGACTTTGCAGGGGATATTAAAAAAATTAATATATATGCCATTCTTCTTTCTCAGCTACTTGATGCGATTCCGAAAGAACCTAAAAGCATAGTAATAGATAAAAATTCACTAAAGAAAAATAACTAAGAAATATTTAATACATGCAATAGAACCATTGATCTTACATTATTTCCCAGAGTAGGCTCCAAAGTGTTCAGCATTCCAGAAACTAGAAAACAGAAATAAATCTAGTCAGATCAGAAATTTGAATTCCAATACAAGTTGAAGAGAAAGAGATGCTACCCATGTTTGATATAATGCATCCACATATTGCTACTTGATGAAGCAATAGAAAGCTCAGTTCTTACAACAGAGCTATCAAGATGCATGCATATGGGTCTTCTGTGTGTGCAAGAATGCTATGCCGAAATTTTCATTTATAAATTGAGAAGTCATCCTAAAAACAGAAATCGTATGAAACAAGACGAAGGTCTCGGGTTGCTTAGTATATTTGTACAGCAGAAATTAACAAGTCAGGGATATAACATAAATTGCATAGTATATTTGTAATTGGATGCAAAAAGTGATTCTTTCAACTGCTTTCTGCCAACTAAGAGGTCATCACCCAACCCATTCCATTTAACACATGATTTTAAAGATGTACTGTGACAGAAAGTCCAGTGTCCGGAATAGGCTATATCATTTGCAATCCAACTTAATATTATTTCTCAAATAAACATAAACAAAATTCACAGTGAAGCATCTCAACCAACAATTTATGATAAATTAACTATGAGATTTAAGTAACAAACTGGTAGGTAGTTGGATTCAGGACCTCTTTGGAGCAATTACACCTGTCTTTTTCATTGGAGAGTTTATCTGCATAAGCAGATTATGAAGAAATTAGTTGCATAATTTTGAAATTTGCCGTTGGCACCAATCATTAGGCGCAACCTTTAAGCAACTTGACTAATATTACCATTGTTCGTTTGGCACCCAACTCTTTTATGTTGTTTGTTGTTTGCAGATCTCGACTATCATTATCAAGTTTAGCATTATTTGCAAAGTTAGACAATATATTTTCCATATTAAGTTAACAACACTTTTCATGACAAATTTATTTCATGGAACTAACAAACCAATTTATTTCAGATCTGTGCTTAGTAGGAATATGAATAGAGATAATTTTTCAAAATTGCAAACGCTTAGTGGATTGAACATTTCTCACTTTAATAATCTAACAGTTTGACAATTTTTTTAGGTATCTCAGAATGGAGTTGTTGTTTGCTATAGAAGTTCATATAATATTGACAAATTTTAAGGTGCCATTTAAAATGTTAAAAAAATTCAAGTGTGATATCCCATAAAAAAAAGAACTTGAAAAAACGTTTACAGTTTGACAATTACTCGTGCAAGGCGTACTATTACACTATAAACGTTAACAGTTTTATTTCTCTTTCTGGTGTTCAATAGTTGTACTCTCACCAGACTGATATGGTACCTAAAGATTTTTTTTTCTTTTTAAGAAATAAAAAAGCAATACCTCTTGTTCTGATTCTGATGAAGAGTCATCAGAACTGCTACTTGTGATGCTTCTTCTTGTAAAAAAAATCTTTTTAAGTTGTCGTGCCCCCAAATTCGAGCAAAAAAGCATCAACCAATTCGAGCAAAAAAAAAATCTTTTAAAGGGAAAGTAAAATTACCATCTGATAACCTAGGAGTTGTCGAGCCCCCAAATTCCTGTTGTAAAGTAAAAATTACATACACTCAGATCTTTTTATGTTTGTCATTAGGTTTGTCATTTTATACTATGTAAAATAATTCCACCAACACAACCAATTCTCTTTAATTCGTTTTACCACTGTGACAGAAAACCTGCTTTGAGAAAGCAAAATCCAAACTGAAGCTAGCTAAGATTGCCTAATTTCCAATTCCCAAATCAATACTCTTTTTCCTTTGCTACTAAGAATTTCAGATAGTGATCGACTATCAGCCTAATAATTTCATATTTCCCCAATTTTTCATCAATCAAGAGGTTCACATGAGCACAACAAAAATCGTAAAGGAGCACGCACGATAAACACGAAGGATCAACTCTCGTGTCACCACGAGCATCAGAGAAGGAAAAAACAAAAGGGTTTAGGCAGATTTACCGTATGTGCTTTCAAATCGCAGCTTTGACGAAGATGGAGAAGGCCGTGCCGATAAAGCTTTGGAGAAGGCCGTGCCGTATGTCCAATTGGATGAAGTTTTGGAGGATCCCTTCCGATCAGCTTGCAATTCGTCTCCTAAATGTGATACCGGACAGATACAGAGGGTGTGAGATTTGGGTGTACTGTGATATGTTGAGTGGGAGGGAGGATATTATTGAATGGCGAAATTGAGGCAAAAAGGAGGGGGAAATTTTGGCGGAAACCTAAAATTCTAGCGGCCATCGAAAAAATTCTGGATGAGTTTGGGGGGGAAAACTGAATGACATAGGGGCGAAAGTGTTGGAGCCTGTATCTTATGACTTATCCATTGGGAATGCATAGGCAGGCAAAGTTTAATGCATTTAGGTCGTATGATCGTGATATGAACCATTGAACCATCGCCATATGCGCATCATGAACTTTAATATTGGTGCGGATGGGAGTGTAGCGGTTCAGATCCAATTAATGCCAATTCAGAGATTGTAGAGGATGTCATTTTGGATACTAGTGCTTTCTCCCTGGAAATGAGATATTTTGTTAAATCAATCTTACAGAGCGGCTTGTTCTATGTGCAATATGGTATCTCTAGATATATTGTATTAGTCTAGCGCTGCTTGTATTCAAATTTGATATGTTAATTATTCATGCATTACTAGTCTGTTAATGTGTTCAAACATGTATACAGCAAAGAACTGGATATGTATGGCTATTTAAAATTCTTTTGTATGGATAAAATTTATATAAGAAATTAAAATTGTAACGGTTTTAAATTGAATAATTTTTATAATTTTTTTTTTACCTCATTTGAATTTTGTTAAGATATTTATACAAATATTGAATTAGGTAATTTTGATGCTTAGTGAATTTATTTAAGCAATAAGTTTAGTATAATACTTAATTCAAATTTACTTCAACAATTAATAAAATATGTATTGAAATAACATGTTTGTGAATTATCAAAGGCCTATTGAAAAATATATATATACATCATAACATGGAGATTGCATCTTCAGCTCATCGCTACAACATTGAACATAGAACATGAACTCTCGAAGAGTGCCGTAATGAAGTGCCCCGAGCAAACAAAGTCCGATTTTCGATCGGAACCGTTAAACAGGAAGAATATCACACTATAATCACTACGTTAAAATTTGGTGAGATTTGACGATCATCTACTCATCGATCTGGCTCGCGTAATATACATTCATCGTACGGTCATAAACGGTTCGTGTTGGATCGATGCTCCGACATATGAAAAATATGAAAATTGTTGTTTGGTTATGTTCAATGTTTGCTCTTGATTGGTTATAAGCTAATTTCGTACACTTTGACTGCCGATCGACCGTTGATTGAGCACCTCAAAATGAACGGTCCGAATTAATTCACTCAATTTTGAAGGCATATTAAGGTTGAAATCATATAAAACTGATTATTTCGAACACTATCTTGTCACATGTTAGGTAGAAATTTATAAAATTTAATTTAGGAAATTTATTCCTATTATTTTCTGTACAAAATAATATAGTTTCATCAATCTCCAGCGTGAATCATCCGATATATGATGAAGAGTTAGGATTACAAATGGACCCGTCCATTAGACAGTGTTTAATTTGCTGGAGGTCTTGATTTTGAGGTAACATAATATACATGTTTATATCTTACCGTCTTGCAACAAACGAGATTGGTTAATAATCGTGCCTCCGGATCCATTGGCTCCGCTTTCACATGACAGATATCCTTACCTTAGAATAAAACAATAGTTGTTAGGTGAACTGCAAATGCTTTGAGATAGGTGTGGCTCCGCTGGGCCTTGGCCTACTTGTAGGTCCAATTAGATTTAACACCATACGATTTTAATAAAGATATGTGCTCACGTATTTTGAAACAGACTTTCACAATTTTATTAAACCGCACTAATCTTGATGCAGATCGAATGCTAATTACCACCTATACAATGAAAAATTTGTAATAGGGAAAGAGGACCTACGATTAATTATAATGTCTGCGTATTTCCTTAGAGCAGTTGTATGCCAGTGCGTATCCTCTGAGATATCTCAATTTTTGCATGACCGATGTGTCCGGTGCCTATTCGGGGAAACGTAGGGAGACAGTATTATTTGAGCTTTGAGATTCGCGCAGAACGTGTTTGAGCAATTGAGATATTCCAAAAAGTCACGCAAAGTTGGAGATATCTCAGAGGATGCGAATTTGTTGTATGCTAGGGAGACTCTGGGACTTAGACGAATTTGAAAACATATAGGCCCCTCAAAACCCCTTTCTTCCTAAAGCTTCTCCCTTCCAAACCTCACAATACGGCGAGAGCCACCATCTAAAATCCGTCGCCTCTGAACCAGATCCAACGACACAGGAGGTCTCCCCTCTATCGACGCCCCTCTCGACACTTCAATATCAAACCCTAGCGTCTCATTCACATGGCGGCCGCTCAATCGCAGGGCAAGCGGCGGGCATCGGAGAAGCTCTGAAGGTAACCGACCACGATCGAGGGGTTCTCCAGAGGTATGTTCCTTTTTATTTAGATTTTCTCCAGGGGTTCTCAATCGCGGGGTTAATTTCTTTCAGCAAGTATTATGGGGTTAATCAACTAGCACTTGGTATATGTACTTGATTTAACCTCAGCAGTGTTGTTAGTGGCTGAGGCCTTCTCGAATGATTGAACCACTTGACCCCTTGTTAATTATTGTGCTATTGTTAATTATGTACCTTTGCATGCACATCAAAGCTCTAATATTAAGTGACTATGTGATCTTACTTAGCAGTATGGTAAATAGAAAATAGACATAGTGCTGCTAATTTGTAATTGGATTCTTTACTTAGCTTCTATGTAGAACTTTTGATTATATTCATATACAAAACATGGGTTTTATTATTATAGCATGTTAATTTTCATAGCATCTATGTAATCTCATATTTTTACTGTTATAAAGCATTTTAGGTTACTGGTATTTATTGATACAAATTCCATCAACTTAATTGTGAATTTTCATATTTTAGAAGGTCTATCTTTTTAAATTTCTAAACTAGAGTAAATACTTCTTGTTAGAGGGGTCTAAGCACAAGTGTTGGTATTATTAGTTGGAATGGATTTGAAATCAAAATTTTGAGATTGGAAATAAATGGCTCTACGGTAGCTAGAGAAGAAACTAAAATTGAACTCGGGTGCTTTGACTTGAGACTTTAATTTAATTTAGTTGATTTTGAATCAATCGTTTTGGACAGCTTGCAAGCCAGAATAAATAGAACTGGACTTAGATAGATAATAATAAATAGGAACTTATTTATTGTGATAAAGTAATTGTTGCATTATGATAAACTTATAAATAATAATCGACATCCTTTTTTCAGATGATTTAGGGGCGAGCACCGAGATAATCATTGCACATGCATCAGCTTATGCATTAGAGTTATCCATGATGACCATTGTACTTATGCATCAGCTGCTAATGTAAGCATATATAATCATTGCCCATGCTAACTAAATTGCAAAAAAAAAATTGATTGGCAAGAATTGGATTTAATTATTTGCTTTAATAGTTTGATATGAAAGAGTGTATGGCGAGACTTGGGGGAAGAAATGATTCCCACAGCATCTGCCACAAGAACTAGCTGGCTGGATTCACAGCCTAAATCCTCCTTGAAGAAGTACGACCTCTGTGTTTGTGTGGCAAGAGGTATATTATATAACTCTTAGCCTTTTCATTTTCAACATCTTTTAGTTATTTCCATTATGTTTGCTGACCTCACAATAGTTAATTCAGGCCTTAGATATTGGTTGAAGCCCATCTGAGTTTAAACCCCACTTTTTTGCTTGTCTTTCTTGGTTTAGTTGTGTTGTATTTCACAACCTAACAGCCATCGGTGCTGCGGCAGTCAGGGTACAAAAATGGTCTGTCACTAACATGGCTTGGCATTGAATGAAATTGCAACCTGACATGATCCTATTCCAATAGGAGTTTGGGTAATAAGTTATTATTTATTTACCTGTCTTTGTTATGAGGTTTCAGAGGCAGTTAAGAGTAATTGGGCTCAAGAATCATCTGCAGGTACCAATTATGTTCTTGGTATTTCTTTCAATATTAATGATCAAATTATTTTACCAAACTATACCTCTAACATTTCTTTTAGTGCCTATGCAGACAATGGTGCTGCTTCATTTGTTGTTGACCAAAGCACAGACCAAACCGAGGCACCTATTAATAGGTTTGGAGAAAACACTTGGAACCATTTTGATAAAACAATGTAAAAAAAAAAGTGTTTAGAATTTAATGTTTACTTATCTTACAGACAGCAATTTCATACTATCTTTTTGAATGCACACTAATATTACTAGTTGTACAGTTTTTTCTTATGCCTTTGTATTATCATTTCAATCTTCTACATAGTATTTCTTCTGCCTCTGTAATGTATTAGCTTTTGTTCTATATATAGTTCTTTTATATAAACTTTGTATATAGTTTTGCCTCTACTCAAACGCCACCGCCAAAGCAAAGCGAAGCTCGTTGCTAGTGATATTTAATAGTGCATTTGTGGTACTTACAAGGCTTTCTAATGTTTCACATTTTTATGAAGTTGCCTGGCTTCACAGAGACCATACTAATGCAAAGAATCCTCCAGTGTCTTACATATTGCAGGAGGATACACGAGAAATTCAAAAGGAGATCTTATGTAATTAATGCTATCATTTATCACAATTTTTTGTATCTTAATTAAATAGATTGGCTTTATTAGAAGGATCAAAATTTAAGTTTTTATTCTAATGTTTCAGTTTATTTCAATTAAATATTGCTTGTTGTGATTTTCTTTTGTTGAACATTCAAAGGAGCATCTCAAATAAACAGAAACAATTATGTTTTCAGGAACTAAACTTTTTCAACAGTAGTTTCATGAAAAAAATATGTATAAATATAATATAATATAACTGAATCAATTAAACATTTTCAAGGGCATTTTGTTCCAGCATTTCCATAAGTCTCCCTATAAAATAATATAAACAGATATACCAAAACATTTCCAAGGGCAATGTGCTCCACCATTTCCATGAGCCTCACAATAAAAAAATATAAACATACCTACCACAACATTTCCAACGGTAGTCTCATGGAAATAATATGTCTCACTTCTTCCATATTATTTCCATGCGCTGAGGGTTAGCTATTTCCATGGGATCTCAATAAAATATAGTATTCGGTTTGCAAAACTATTTCCAAGGGCGGGTATGAACCATTTCCAAGGGCAGACGCTAGACATTTCCATGAGTTGCTATTTCCATAGGACTACCGTTGGAAATAGGTAAATGTGTCAGCAAACCCGATTCTATTTCCAAGGGCCTTCCTACTCTTGGAAATATGGTATGCTACTCTTGGAAAAAGTTGAAATTCTAGTAGTGTCTGTGTGTGCAAATATGCGTTCGAATCCTCTGTTATTCCAAGAGAATAACCATCTTGGAATAACAACGGATCTTGTACATATTAGTCAATTTATCAAACAAGCTGGCTGATCAAGGTGTTTGATTTCACACTTTTTAGTCAATTAAAAAAACAACTGGCTATTAATTTGCGGTGTTTAGTGGAGAGGTACTGAGGGGTGAAAATGGTTCATGTGTCATTCTTGGTACCAGAAACCTGGTACGCATCTTTACTGGCAGTTCAGTCGTTAGGTAAGAAGTATTATAGCATTGCTAGCTCCGGACGCTATGGAAGCAGCGAATTAAAGTAATTTTTAGGAGGAAAGGGATTCCGAGTAAACTGGTGCTGACAGGGCATGGGAAGAAGGAAGAAGGGAGAGGTATGGCTCAGATGCTGTGGAGATCAGAGAAGAAAATGGTGCTAATTAAACTGGTTTTTGGTGGAGGGAGGGTTGTATTAGACTATTAGTGGGATGAGGTTTGGTCCAAATGGTTTTGGACCGGACACCGTCTAAAGCTTCTAAAAATTATACGATTAAAGTTCAAATAGTTAATCCGAACCTCTCAACATGATTTTCATATTAAAATGCGCTTAGAGACCAAATTTTATATTTTCTTGGAATTTTTTTACTTTTTTTAGATATGTCCAAAAACAGTGATTTTGTATGTCCAAAAAATATAAAATTTGGTCTCTGAGCACGTTTTAATATGAAAATCATGTTAAGCGATTCGGATTGACTGTTTGGACTTTAATTGTACGATTTTTAGAAGCTTTGGACGGTGTCCGGTTCAAAGCCATTTGGACCAAATCTTATTCCTGTATTAGTGCTAGGTTGTTAATTTATTTTGCCTATTTAATTACGTCATAGTTTAATTCCCCTCATCATTTTAATTAGGCTTCAATAACTTTTTATTAAGCCTAGTAGGGGCATAAATTTAATGAACTTTTGTCGTTAGACACTCTGACAAAGTTAAATTACATAATTTCACAAAAATAGGCCCTAGATTTAGAAAAATTTCAAAGACAACCCTTAAAAATCGCAAACAACATACCAGTTCACAAGAAAATACTTGATGTTGATGATCTCTTATTTCATTATGTTGCATCAACATCATCTTAGAGATGAAGCGAAAAAAATATGTCAAGAATAAATAAACAAAATTCATATATCAATACTAGAACAACATAAAAATACAACAAACATTGCAGCAATTTATAAAGCTACATTTTTTTAAAAATTCCTAGAATCTCTCCCAAACATCTGAATGAAACTCAGTATCAACCATCAAACTATAAACAACAACCAAAAAAAAAAATCAATCATCCTTCATTTCCTTGTACCAGACATACACATCAAATTCATAAACCAACTTGGTAGCAGAAGTAACTACAGGCTTGGCAAGGCTGTATCCCTTTGCCATCTTAAACATACCAGTACCGCCTATGACAGCTCGCTCTATTGCTGCATCCCTCATAATCCTCCCGTATATCGCGAGAGTGCTGCCGTTGTATTTCCCCTCAGTGAAAACAAAGTTGAGCACCGTCTCTAGCGACTCGTCCCTCCCCACTACCCCGACAATGCCCTGAGCACGACCTATTACAACATTTGTTCTGGTTAGCGTATATTTAGCAACTAGTTTGTAAATTTTACATTTACGAGTTACTCAATCTGCATATGTTATTACAGAATTTAATAGCAGTTTATGTTTGTAAAAGTTGCCGATCAATTATGCGAGGACTGATATTAATACTATTATTATTTTTATTAACGCAATATCTCTAAAAATTTAAATGTATGGACAATTTTAATTATTTTCAAATATATTTTCAGTTGTCTGTGTTTTTCTATAATGTAATTAATGTGGTGATAATTTATTAATTATTTTGCCAAAAATATGTATTAAATTTTTTAACCAACTCAGTCCTTGACAAATAAGCAAAAGGTTGATTTTGCTTAAACGATCTCTCATTTATTTTAGGCTATGTATTAAAACTCATAGAAATGCAACTAAATAATGTACAAGATAATACAACAATTCAATTTTCAAGCAGTTAAGGTATGTATTATTCACTTTTTTTTTCTATAAATTTTGAAAGTGTGATATAGCTAAAGAAAAATACATACTTATTACTGACATATCTTCCAAAAAAAAGACAAAAGGAACAAAAAATCATATAAAAAGAAATGAATGAAACGTTTTTTTTTTCCAGCAGATTTATAGAAATTAAGCAATCTCAAAAGGACTAATGTTAACCAAATTAAAAGGACAATAAAATGTATTTGTATTAATTACCAATCAATGTCGAGTTCTCATCCTGGCCTTCCCGCAACATGTCGTCAATCACTGCAATTGCACCGAAGGTGAATGAGTCAGTGTTTGGAGCTTTAACGACAGTCATCACGGTTGCATCGGGTCCAGAAAGGATTTCGTGGAAGTAGAAATGCAAATGAGCCTTTTTAGCACATGCTTGATGAAGAGAGAGGAGTACAAGGACGGATAATATAACAGTTTGAGAGAGGGAAGAGGCCATGGCGAGCATGGTCGATCGACAAAGGAAAATATTTTGACAAAAAGAGATTAATTCCAAAAGCCTATATATGATGGATGAAAGCTTAAAGTTAGGATGATTAAATTGGTTATTTCAAGTTAGATCGATCGGAGTTATTTTTATTAGGATTGAATTGAATTTTTGGAGGTTTAAGTTAAATAGAAGAGAGAAGATACTGAAAAATCTTTTTGACCTCACAAACAAAATAAAATGTATCATTTAGATGAGTGGTTGAACTTAAATCGGTCTAATTATTCCGCATTTGCCAACCTAAATCTCTCATTCTTCGATTTTGTTCTTAACTAAAAATGGACTAAATATGGAGCCCAGATGAAAGACTTGATCAATTGTTTAATTTCTTTCCTCAAAAAGAAATTTTAAAATTTCGTAAATGATCAAAGAAATGAAGCATATTGATTTTTTATTTTTTTAGAGAAATTAATGAAGCATATTGATGGCCTTGATTGAACGACACCTATGCAGGATACGAACATGGATTTGTAATTAATGATCTTAATTAAAGAAGTACGATATTATGTAATTTCATTCTTCAATTTAAATAAAATGCATCACATTTATTTTCATTTTTTAGAGAGATTTTTTTAAAAATTAATGTCGAATTTGAACTAAACGGCTTAGACATACTATATAGTTGTTGGTTATTCGGCTGAACATATGGAAAAAAATCTTGGTTCGATCGGAAAAAAAATCAAAATTTGTATTTGAAAATTAGAAAGTTCTCAAATTTAAGACATCAAAATGAGACGTTGATATGAAAACATCAACATGTGCTTGGTTAATTTTGGAAATTAGCACTTGAATTGAGAGATTTTTTTTATAAACCATAAATGAAAAAATCGAATTTAGGATTCCAATATGAGTGTTTTAGTTTTTATAAAAACCATAAAGAACGAGTTGCCAACTCGTTCCCCACATTTTTTTTCCCAGGGAACGAGTTGGCAACTCGTTCTTGATTTTTTTTCATTTTTTTTTCCGAAAAAACTATTTTTTAAGTGGAGAACGAGTTGCCAATTCGTTCTCCAATATTATATAATTTTGTTTTACGATTTGCTTATAAATTATAAAATGTGAAAAAAATGTGAAACACACAATTAATGCAAAATTACTATAAATTATTTTTACTAACTTGATATTTCTATACAAAAAAATAATATTTCTAGTTATTTAATATTAATTATTTGAATTAAACTAAGGGCATTTTCCTTCAAAAAAATATTAATTATGTGATTTAGAAAACATTGAGTATATTTTCATTATGTAAATATTTTTTTGGGTTCTTTCTACTGACTAAATATCTTTAATGTTCTTTTTGGAAATTTTAGATTTATTCTTTCATTTTAGTTAGTAAATCTGTTAAAGTGATAATATTTATTAAGCTAAAACTACTACTCATATTAGTAATATAAAATATTTTAATTCTCTGATTATATAAAATATATATATGTTGATAAAATAATTAAGTAAATATGTGAAACAACGCAAGACATCACACCTAATTAATTGACATATATTCTCAGTCTGTGAGGTCTTCTTTCTAAATCACATAATTAATATTTTTTTTTTGAAGAAAAATGCACTTAGCTTAATCAAATACTTAATATTAAATAACAAGAAATATGATTTTTTTTATATAGAAATATCAAGTTAGTAAAAACAATTTATAGTAATTTTGCATTAATTGTGTGTTTTACAGTTTTTTTTTCACATCTTATCATTTATAAGCAAATCATAAAAAAAAATTATATAATATTGGAGAACAAATTGGCAACTCGTTCTCCACTTAAAAAATAGTTTTTTCGGAAAAAAAAATGAAAAAAAAAATCAAGAACGAGTTGCCAACTCGTTCCCTGAGAAAAAAAAATGTGGGGAAAGAGTTGGCAACTCGTTCTTTATGGTTTTTGTAAAAATCAAAACACTCATACTGGAATTCTAAATTCAATTTTTTCATTTATGGTTTATAAAAAAATCTCTTGGATTGATGCATTCGGCTTAACACATATGGGAAAAAATGTTTGGTTCGAAAGATAAAAAATAAAAAATTAGTATTTGAAAATTAGGATCGTTTTCAAAAAAAAAGAAAAAAAAGAAAATTAGGATGTTCTCAAATTTAAGACAGGAAGACGTTTGAAATTCGGGGACACTTACATTTTAGGCGGATCAAGATTCAAGTGCACGTCCATAATACTAACTCAAAGCGAAACGGTTCCAAATTTTATTCTGTTTGATCTAATTAAGTCAACAAGTAGCACTACAACAAAAATACTAATCATCATTGTACATTATATATGTTTTTTTTTTGGTTCAAAAAGGTTCATTAAATAAGAGCATCAATCTCTCGTTGCATGGCATCTATCCAATGTGGCTGTAATTTACCTTTGAAATAAGTAGTAGGGTCGGTATCAAGAGTAACAGTGAGAGCAACATGGTTAGAGATAGGGGCGGAACCAGGATTTGAGTATAGGGGGGCTAAATAATAACATTTTTTTTAAAATAAAAAATTCATAACACAATATAACACAAGATAAGTATCTAACGTAAGCGCCTTTCTCTTAGACATAATATTATCTGTATACAAATTACAAACAAAAAAGTAAATCACTTTATCCTTAGCTCCATATACAGATTATTCTTAACATAAGTACATAACTTATTTTTTTTTTACACAAATAACTTAATCTAATAATTTAATAGACAGATATGTAAAATTACAAATAAATTCACTTCATCCTTAGTACCAGGACAGTTGCAATTAGCTAATTACAATCATTATAAATTGAAATTTTCTTTCTATTCTAAATTGGTACCAAGTCAGTTGCAATCATGAGAATTTAAATTTTCTTTGTATCTAAAAAGGGGTACCATGTTTGCAATTACAATCATGAAAATTGATATTCCTTTCTATCCTAAATTGGTATTAGGTCTTATTCAGTAATTTTTTGAATATTAGGTACAAATAATGATATAATTTGTTGAGAATCATTGATCTGAAATAGAATATACAGAGACAAAGAGAGCCACGTACGGAGACGAACACGCTGATAAGTTGGAGACCGAGCCACAGAGAAGGAGCACCGAGCACGGAGAAATTAAGGAGACGCCTCAAATACCCAAATTGTATATTTCTAATTTAGAATTGCCTTTTTCTATTTGTCGTTTCCTACTTTAAAATTGACTTAGGCGGTGGTATAATAAAATGCTATTGTTTAGTGCATATTTAATTTGGAAATGAGAACTTATTTTTGTCCTCTTCCAGATTTCCACAGCACAAAACGGAAGCCCATAGCCCAAATAGAACAATATAATTATTAGGGGGGGCTTTTAGTAATAAAACGGATAATATAATATAAATTTCTATGTACATGATAATAAAAAAATGAAAAGCTGGGGTGGCTTAGCACCCCCCAGGTCCTCTTATGTTTCGCCCCTGGTTAGAGAATGTGCGAGGCTTTCGAGTGTTATCGCATGTTCTCGTAATCATGAGATGGGTTGTGTGTCTGTGTAAGCTGAAGAGGAGGTGAAACTGGAGATGAATTTGGATCCTAACTGGGAACAGGAAGTGAGGTAGAGCGTAGAGAGGGAGTTGGGATGATTGGCAGCAGTTCGTCAAGTAATGTGCAAGGAGGCAGTTTTCTACGAAAGTTAGAGGAAAAGAAATAGGCAAGGAGGTAGGCGTAATTCACAGTGGAAAAGGTCTGAGTGACAAGGAAAAAGAAATAGAGGGTAGAGATCGAGTAGGGGTGTAAATGGAGCGGATACGGAGCGGATAATGCTGATACCATATCCATATTCACATTTCAATGAGCGGATACGAATACGGATACAGATAGTAAACGGATATCAAAATATAAAACCAAATCTACGTTAAACGGATACGGATACGGAGCGGATAATTTACGGATACGGATTCGAATAATTGTCGGATAATTATATCGTATAAATTTAAGATACAAATACTATCAACAAATCAATAAAAACTAAAAAATAAAATGGATGTCTCCATAGTTGTATCTGTTCGTGCACCTTGTCCACGTGATATGGTATCTACTAACTAATGTCTCACCCATTTGCTTTTCTTTGTTCCGGTTCTGAAATTTATATCCCACAATGAGATTTGTAATCAGAGTTGAGGCCTGTAAATACACGGACCTCCCTTCAAACTAGTGTTTTGACAAAACCCGTACGGGTCCACCCGACCTGCGTCCGCCAGCCCCCATCGCCTGTCCGTGCCCGCCCGCAGATCCAACCCGTGCCCGCCCGTACCCATGCCAAGGGCGGGTTTCATACGGGTTAGGGTCGCTCATTCAAAATTTTGCCCGTGGTAACCCGCCCCTTTCCAACCTGTCCTTAACCCGCCCCCGCCCGTGCCCATGACCCGTGCACGCCCGCCCCGTGACCCGTAACCCGTCATAACCCGCTGTAATCCGTCTAAACCCGTGATAACCCGTCCAAACCCGCGGATAATAATCATTTAAAGTTATCTCTCATTATATGAGTACAAAGTTTAATCATATAGTAATGGTTTTTTTTTTGTGTGATGGGATAAAGCTCTTAATACTAAAACTATTTAGCAATATTTACAATTTTTATTTAAATCGTTACGAGTTTGAGAAGCCTAAAATAATCAAGTTATACCAAAAAAGTTAAATTTTTTTTACAATTATTAACACTTGGAATATTTTTGTGATTTTTTAATTACTTTCGAATTTTAGAATTCTAATTTAAAAAATAATTTGAAATTTTTCTGTATTTTTGCAATTTTTTTTGGATTTTTTTGGATTTTTTTTCTGATTTTTTGGAATTTTGAAATTTTCGGATTAAAAAATAATAAACCTGTGACCTGCCTGTACCTGCCCCGTTCCAACCCGTCCCGTCCAACCTGACGGGTCAAAGGGCGGGTTAGGGTCATCACTCCAAACTCAATCCGTCCCGTTTAACCCGTCCGACCCGTACAACCCGTGATCCGAGCAACCCGTGCCTGTGCCCGCCCGTACCCGCCCGTTTGGTAAACACTACTTCAAACTCACCTCACGTGCAGGCGTGGAGCTCCCTCAAAAAGAAAGAATTCACGTGCGACCCGACTTTCTCTGCCTTTTGAAAAGGCATAGCGCATTCGGGTATCGGATATTGGCTATCCTCCATTTCCATCCGGATAGTTCGGATATCCGTTATGTTTAGAAACTTGGATCCTTATCCGTATCCGGGTACTGTTCTCCATATACAATAAGGCAAATGCTTCTATGGACATAAGGACCTATTTGTAAAATGAACATATTTTTATTTTCAAAGTTCAAATAGTCGATCCGAACCGTTCATCTTGTTCTCCATATTAATATGTGCTTGGATACCAAATTTTACACTTTTCTGAATTTTTTTACTATTTATTAAGATGGGTACAAAAAATATCAAATTCAGACCATTGAATTTTGTACCCATCTTAATAAATAGTAAAAAAATTCAGAAAAATATAAAATTGGTCTCCAAGCACATATTAATATGGAGAACAAGATGAACGGTTCGGATCGACTGTTTGAACTTTGAAAATAAAAATATATTCATTTTACAAATAGGTCCTTATGTCCATAAAAGCATCACTCATGCAATAAATATCCGGAATTATCCGAATCCGGATCATTCGGATGCGGATTATAAACCCATTCAGAGCGGATATCCATTTGGATTATCCGGCTTCGTTTACACCCCTAGTAGAGAGACAACCTCAATGGTGAAATATATAGACCATACACCACTGATTAATTACAAAGAGGCATTGATCAAGTCTCCAAAAGGACAGGATGAAGATGGTTGGATAGAAGTCATCAGAGGAAAAAAAAAGTAATAAAGTACACACACAACCACTCTATCAGACATGGAGACAGAAATTAATGGCACAGGGGAAGTGCTTTAATAGTTTGGAGAAAGGGCATAGAAGATTTCAGTGCCCAAATGAAATAAAGTGCCTTAAATGCACTGAGCAAGGTCACACCATGCATAGATCATAGATGTAGAACCTCTGTTATCATTAATGGAGGAATAAAAAAGGTCCCAACCACAACCACAACCACAACCACAAACACTCAGCCTATAAAGCAGATCTTGAAAAAACATAACGAACACCCACAGCCCCACAGATCTTGAAAACTGGGAGGAAGTGGATGTCATAGAGGGAAAATATTTGGAGTGGGTTGGGGAGTCAACCGAGGAACAAGAAAGGCCACACGAGATAACAGCTCAAGAAAATTGTATAGTTGGGCCTTCAGACCTTATGGGCCAAGAAGATGAAGAGGAAAAAGATGACAGCCTCCCACCGGGCTTCACGGGTCTCACCCCAGGCCTAATTCGTAGAAGCAGAAGAATTTCTGAACAAAGCACGGGCCTATATGTTTCTCCACAGGAAAAAGCACGCCTAGTGTACGTGAAGGCCAGATTCAGTTTCTGTCACTCAAAAAATTCCAAAGAAAAAGCAGCAGCGGGCACAGGTCAAACCCGATTATTTGAAAAATTAGGATCTGCTAATGCTTAATCATGCGGAGTTGGTGGTCATGGCAGTGGAGTTTGAAGGGGAAGTAGCACCACAGGTCAAGCCAGTATAATAGCGCTGTAGGGAGATCAAGGGTCTTCAGAAGTTGTATCTTAGTTAGAATTTCCAGTTTTAATATGTTAAATAAAGCATTGTTTAGAGGGTTTAGCGGTACTGGGATATGCACTAATGTGTTGTGTTGTGTGATAGCTTTTGTTATAACTATGCTATTCGCAATAACTTTTTTTTTTTTTGCCTCTCCGCTATGCCGCTATAATCGCTATTTAGAACTTTGGAAAATACTGTGAATAAATAACAAAGATTGGATCAAATTAATTCCTAGGAAAATAATTTCTTTCTCAAATAGACGATCTTTCTTTCTATCAAATCGACGGTAGGATTCACGAACTTCCAAATTTCCTATTTTACAGAAAAAAAATTATTTTCTCCCAAAGTTTTTAAATTGTGCTTTCAATTAACTACAATTTTCAGATTCAAAGTCTATGAAAGATAGATAGCCCATTCGACAAAGAAACAGGCCGGTTTTGGGTATTTTCAATTAACTACAATTTTTCTATTGTATACAGTAATATTATTCCCAACTATATATTTTAGATTCTCCAAACCAAACAACAAAGCAAACATGAAATATTTCACTATCTTAATCAGTAATATTGATTCAGATAATTTATTGAGGCATGTCATACACGGCAAACAAAGCAAGCTACCATTATATATATGCAAGAGACAACGATGTACACAACTATGCAGATGTGTATTTTTTTTTTCAATTCTGTCAATAAATTTAACGAATCACAAAATAATATTTCATAATTAAGGAAGCATATATTAATTTATCTTTCATCGATCATTCTGTCAATTATGATTCTTTAATTGAAAAACAATCAAAATTATGATTCTTTCATGATTAAGGAAGCATATATTATCATCTTGTCAATTATAATTCTGTCAATTAACGATGTATACAACTATGCAGATGTATACGTAAAGTACTATTACAGAGAACAAACAAAAACTTGTGTTTTTTCAAGATTCTCCGGATAACTTGGGCTTTTTTTTATCTGATGTTGTCAATTCAAAACAGCATTTATGGTCCTGGTCAGCCAAACTTGCGCTGGACGCTTGACTGAGAGTTAAGAACGAAAGTTTGTGGAAACTTGTAATGTGCATTAATTTCTACACGGTTTCTAACCAATTCGAAGAAAGTCTAAGCTACTACTTTTCTCGGATCTTTCATCAGACCACACTGAATTATTGAATCAATTATATATGGATGTGCATATGTTTTATAAATTAAGTGTTGTTCATAGAAACTAGAAAAATTAGGAATTACTCATAACACTGTCAGTATAATGCAGAGAACAATAATCTCAATCCAACTTTTTCTTCTACTCCTCCTGCAGTTCAAAAACATTGAATCTGCTAACACCATGATCGCTTTGCCCGGGTGCCCAGAGAGCTGTGAGGGCAGTGATATTCTTATCCCTTACCCTTTCGGCATAGGCCCAAATTGCTCCCTGTCTGAAGAATTTGTTGTCGTTTGCGAATACACTACTAATGGTAAACGTAGTCCTACCCGTGGTTTATTTTTGATTGAGAATATAAGCCTTCCCTTAAGTCAGGCACGAACATTGGGCGCTGTAGCTTCAACGTGCGACGGCACAAAAACAACAACAAACTTAAGTAATAACGCACCATTTCGGCTCAACACTGAGAAGAACAAATTTACAGTTACGGGGTGTAATACACTTGCCTATCTCCACCTTGACCCCAATAGTGATTACTCAGTAGGGTGCTTTTCTTCCTGTGATAGCCAAGTTACACTGAATAAGCATGGATCTTGCTCGGGAATTGGTTGTTGCCAGACAGATATCCCCAAAGGAACGTCTATCTTTTATGCTACTTTTGATGAGAGGTTCAACAACTCGAAGGTGCAGAACTTTAGTCCTTGCAGCTATGCTATGGTGGTGGAGGCATCTGAGTACCAGTTTAACCCCTACGACATCACCAGTGAGAAGCTGGCTAACCGATTAATGCCGATCGTGCTTGACTGGGCTATAGGAAACACAACGTGTGAAGACGCACAGACCCACAAAGAATCCTATGCATGTAGAAGCGATCACAATATTTGTTTAAACTCAAACAGCACTTCTGGTGGCTATTTCTGCAACTGCTTGGAGGGTTATGAAGGCAATCCATATCTTGATGAAGGCTGCCAAGGTCTTTCTCTCTCTCACTCACTCTCTCATGTTCTTGCGGTTGCTCTTTTATTTATTTATTTATTCATTTTTTTACAATAATTGCAGATATCGACGAATGTGCCTACCAAAATCCATGCTCCAAGAAAGGAAAGTGTCACAATCTTCAAGGAACTTACCGGTGCAATTGTCCTTTCGGTTTGCATAAAAATGATGGAGAGCAAGAATGCCATCTCAATGTGGCAATAGTGATAGGTTCGTTATTTTCTTTTCAGAATAAACAACTTTCATTAAAAAAAGCTGGCCTACTTAATTAGATTTTGCCTACTTAATTAGCTAGTTGGCCTAATATGATCAAATTAAAAAAGCCTAGTCCACTCCAAATAGGGGTGTCAATGGCACCTTTTTACTCGTTTATCTAACCTGACCAACATCGTATTTGATAAGACGGGTAAAGCTAATATTTTTTTTCATTAATTAGCTTATCAGATAATGGTAAGGGAACGTGCAAAAATTATTCTTTACCCATTATTCTATACGGTAATAAGTAAAAATAAAAATTATAAAATTGGTACTAAGATCAAAGTGGCATGGCCAGGACATTTGTACTACCAATTCATATTTATGATTTTGAAAGTTTAAATAGTCATGTTCTCCATATTAAAATGTGTTTGTAGGCCAAATTTTACATTTTTTTTTATTATTTATGGATTTTTAAAAATCATTATTTTTCAAATTTTTTTATATTTATTTTAAATTATGAAAAACAGTGTTTTTTAAAACTCCATAAAAATAGTAATAAAATCCAAAAAATATAAATTTTGGTCTCTAAGTACATTTTAATATGGGGAACATGTTGAGTACTTTTTGAGTTCAGATTGACTATTTGACCTTTGAAAATCACAAAAGCGAATTGATAGTATCAAGGTCTTAGTCATACCACTTTGATCTTAGCCAACTTGCCCATATCTTCATTTTTAAAGTTCAAATAGTCAATCCAAAACTTTCAACATGATCTCCATATTAAATATGCTTGGAGAATTTTTTTTTTACATTTTTTGGAAATTTTTTACTATATCTAAAAAAATGTAAATTTTGATTTTTAAGCTAATTTAATATGAAGAACATGATGAAAGTATCATATCGACTATTTTACTTTGAAAATAAAAATATAGACAGAAAGTAAAAGATAAACTTTACCTTCCAAAAAATGATAGTCCACCTATATATGTATATGTCTTTACAACTTTAGGATCAACATTACAAATTTTTGCACTGGAAATTTAAGCAAGTTTGCACTAAATATTACAGGAACTGGTGTTGTTATTGTTGTGTTATCCTTTCTTGGATTTGGTATATATGTGCTTCTGGAAAAAAAAAATCTTTCTAAAGTAAAAGAGAACTACTTTCAACTGCACGGTGGACGGATTCTGTTGGAGAAGATTAAATCTAAACAAGGATTTGGATTTACAATCTTCACAAAGCAACAAATAGAACAAACGACAAACAATTTTGACAATGCAAATATTATTGGCCATGGAGGCCAGGGCACTGTTTATAAAGGAACTCAAAGAGATCAAACCCTTGCCATTAAAAAGTGTAAGATAATTGATGAGAGCAAGAAGAAAGAATTCGGAGAAGAGATGCTGATTCTCTCACAAATTAACCACAAAAACATTGTAAGGATCCTAGGCTGTTGTCTAGAGGTGGAGGTTCCTATTTTAGTATACGAGTTCATCCCTAATGGTAATTTACATAGCTATATCCATTATAAAAAGCAAGAATCACACATTTCTCTCGTGACTCGTTTAAGGATTGCACATGAATCGGCAGAAGCACTTGCCTACTTGCATACTTCAGCATCTCCCCCGATATACCACGGAGATGTGAAGTCTGCAAATATTCTCTTAGACAAAAACTACATGGCAAAGGTGTCTGATTTTGGAGCCTCCATACTAGCTCGAACAGATGCCGCGCAATTGGTCACGCTTGTGCAAGGAACATGGGGGTACCTTGATCCAGAATACATGCAATCTTGCAAACTGACAGACAAGAGCGATGTGTACAGCTTCGGTGTAGTTCTTTTGGAGCTTCTAACCTGCAAGCCTGTAATTGATTTTGATTTACCAGAAGGAAAGAGGAGTCTTGCATTTCGTTTCCTCTCTGCTATGAAAAAGAACAAAATGCAAGAGCTTCTAGATGATGAAATTATACATGAAGATGACATGGAATTAATCAAGGCAGTTGCTGAACTGGCTACGAAATGTCTAAGTATGAAAGGGGAAGAGCGACCTATGATGAAGGAAGTAGCAGAAGAGCTTCATCGAATTAGAAAGCTTCAGGTGTTGAAATTAATGTTTTTGATATAATGTTTATTTTGAGTTAGTATTTGAGATGTAATATGGCAAAATATAGTGGTCTCTTGGTTTGTATAACTATTGGGCTATGCTTAGGATGAGCTATATAACTATTATTGATGTTGTAAATGGCCCATGTAAGGCATAGTGCGAGAATAGAGTTGCATATAATGAAACAAGAAATTAACTAATAAATGAGAGAGAATTTTTTAGGGTCTTCTAGCAGCCACCTTTTATTTTACCCTAAAAATGCGAAAATGCGACGCTAAAGATAGGTTGGAAATCACTATTTTTTAATAATTTTAAAGTTTTAAATTGAGTAATTTTCCCCCTATCTAAAAAAGTAGCAAAAAAATAATATAAAAATATGATCTACAAGTACATTTTCACATAGTAATCATGTTTAAAGATTCAAATAAACCATTTGAACTTTGAAAATTGCTTCATAGTACAAATTAATCCGAGCTATGCATAGTACCATAATATTACTCAACTATACACAAATTAATCCTCCCTTTACACTGTTAATTTAATTCTTTTTTATCACATCCGTGTTTGATATGACGTTTATGGTTAATGTTTTTGTAGTAGTGTAAAAGAAACGTTTTTTTTTTCATTCCAATTAGAACTGAAAAAACATAAGAAAAAAAAACATACACATAGGTCATGCGTACTTGGTGTTGCGCATTCCCATAGTGACAAATGAATAGTTCGGGTTCAGTCCGACAGGATCAAAATTTCATGATTTAGGAATAATTCGGATATAATTTGGGAATGATTCGGTACCACAAGGAAGCAAAAAAAATCCAAAAAAATTAAAAATAATAAAAAATTTCGTGTTTTATTCGCGAATAAAACGTATACTATGTTTTTTTGCGATTTATTCGGTGTTCGGTTTGAAAACGTCAAAAAAAAAATTATATGCGGATTATACATAAATTATGTTACTATATATGAGCATGACCATAGTGCACAATACCAAGCTATGTTTGTATTAAGTTTTGAATTTTTTAGAAATCAATGGCGTCGTAAGAATTTTTAAAATTGAAGTGGTAACTTAAAAAAATCGGTTTATAAAATATATGCGCATTTGACAATTGATAAAATAAATGAGTCAATTATTTAGTACAGCGCGCACAACTTCAATATTGCTAGTCACACTACTACAAAAAGGCACTTCCTACACTGCTGTTCTACACGGGTTTTCTCTGTTTTATATAAAACCGTGTACCAAATAGAAAAACCGTGTAGAAAGATTGGTTTATTTATTTATTTTCTGTTTAGAAGAGCTATACGGATATTTAACTAAATAACTGTGTAGGAATAATCTTTCTACACGGATATTTAGTTAAATATCCGTGTAGCTTAGTTGGAATTGTACACGGCTATTTAAAAAATATCCGTGTGGATCTATTATAATTGCACATGGATAAATATCCGTGTGTAAAAAATTGCCCTTTTCTACACCCTAACATTGTACACGGAAGGAAATCTGTGTAGCTCTCTTAAATTTGTCCGTGTACAATCTGTTATTCTGTAGTAGTGTCAGTTAAGACATTACAGCAGAAAGAGGCATCAGCTACCAAAATATTTGGTCACTGATAAGTATGTCGCCGGTCTCTGATGCTCCATTTGGTCGCTGATGCTGAATTTCGGTCGCTGAAAGTATGGTCACTGATGCTTGCCTGATGACGTCACCGGTCGCTGAATGACGTCATCCCGGTCTCTGATACATCATCAGGGACCATAAATGGTCGCTGATATTTTTTTGTGACGTCATGTTAAGACATCAGTGACCAAATATTTTGGTTGCTGAAACTCAAAACCGGTCACTAATACTCTTCTGTCAGTTTTTTGGGTTCTTTTTGTTATTTACATTTTCCCCATTAGAAATTCTAGATTCGCATACAACATAAACATCGCATATACATACCAGCACTGTTTTTTGCAAGATACCCTGCTGTAGTCAATGGACTTAATTCTTAATTAAGAAAAATGAAGTCCCAACAATAAAGTACAATTTCACACAAAATAAAGTACAATTTCACACATTGGATCTATTTACAACAAAATTTTGGATGTGTTATTTGCAAACACAATTCAATCATTAGGAATTCTAGAATCCAGACATTACAGCAAACTCCTTTATAGTAATATCACATGAAGAAAACAAATAAAATCAAGTAGCAGCAAATATACCCCTTGGAATATTACAGTTGCATATTCGACAAATATTTCTCCTCCTGTACAGAAAAAAAGAAGAAGAGTTATACTAGAATTTTTCACAATTGCATATTCGGCAGATAGAATTTCAGAGACAAGTTACCAGTTACCACTACTATTATAATGATACAGTTACAGACAGGAATGCAACTATTTTTTTATTTTCCATTAGTAGTGCCCAAGTTCCTAGAAGACAGAAGTTTTCATGTGCAACTTCAGATGCATGCTTCAATTAAGACCATATTTAGTCATCCTAACTCCAAGTAAAAACACAAACAAAATTGTCGACTTGTAAAATAACCACAAAAATAAAAAATAAAAAAAGAAACCAAAAAGATTTAATTATTCCGATATTGTGTGCCTGATTATACGCAATTAGACCTTTTTAACCAACTCACTGCCTTCTCTTTTGAAGAAAGATGTACTAGTTTCAATATTGTGTGACAAATTATACCCAAACTATGCATATTTTTGACTAATTCCTGCTATCCTTTTTGAAGGCAGATATACTAAAGAGCACCAACCAAACGATTCAACAAATAAAAGACACTCGGTATTCTTGTCATTGAAATTGTGTTCTGAAAGAAAAAATAAATGCCCATTTATTAGAGTTTTCAATACAATAATGTAATTCTATAACAGAATGCAATATTCAATGTAAGAAGGTGAAGAAATACTAAAAACAGCTCATTTTTATAATAATATGAAAAGAAACTTCATATATTCAAGTGACAAAGAATCCAGCAGAACCAAATTTAAATTGAGAAAAATTATACCATCACTACAAGTCCCGTGATTTTTATTCATGCCCACTGTTCACCTAAATCTGCCAACTCTGTCCACAAAACCTGAATTCTATCAAAACTACCCAAACCGGCTATCTAATAGCCGGTTCCTAATTTTTATTAGGAACCGGCTATTAGATAGCCGGTCCTTAATTTTTTTTTTTTTTTTTTTTTTTTTGGAAAAAGTCCCGTAAAGGCCGTAAGGTGGCAAAATCCAGTGCGTTTGCTTCCAACCATTCATTTTTAGCTTATATGGACATCATATTTTAATGCAAATATGAGCAGATCATCATCCATTTATAAGTTGTTACCATGTAAAATTTGTTTTGTCCTCCAAATGATATTTTAATGCAAATATGAGATATCCATTTACAAGTTGTTACCATGTAATTTATTTATTTTTTATTTTTATTAAAGTTTTAGAATTTTTTGATATGTTTCTTTGAAATTAGATAGAAAAATATATAATTTAGTTTATTAGAAGGACTGAAACAAATAATCCGGATCAATATTTTTCAGATCAGGTTTTTCGCGACTGTAAGAAAAAGTAAAATATTTTATTGTGTGTTATTAGAAAAAATAAAACGGTCATAACTTTAAAAAAAATGAAATGAATCAAGGGTTAGAAATATCGTTTTTTTTTTTTAACTTTAAACGGCAATAACTTTTGCTAGGAAAGTCGGATTTGTGCGTATGACCCCAATTCGGAAAGGGGAGGAGGAGACGGTGGTGACCGTCACTCAGGGGTTTACCCCGGGTATTTGGAAAAATCAGAATCGCCAAAAAACATCGTTTAGTGCCTCAAAAATTAAGTTTAAGATTTTTAGTGTCTCAATTGAGTTTTTTATGTTAAAAAATACTTTTCAGCACTGAGAAATGCACCAGTAGCAAGTGCAATTGCCATAGGAGAAGTCTCATACAAGCATTTTGTCTTTTGGTTCGATTTCAAGGACTGGAAGGTATATGCTCTAGCAATTCTGTAATTATAATATAGTTTACTAGTTCCGTTGATTCTAAGAAACATAGGCGTCTCTTTGCAAATTATGAAACATGATATCAAAAAATATGAAGTTAAAATGAAATTAAAATGAAACATGATATCAAAAATTATGAAGTTAACATGATATCATAATTATGAAACATGATATCAAAAAATTGGCAAATTTATATAATATTAAAGAAGTTAAAATGAAAGCATGTTTATTTGATGAATAATTTTATTTTGAACGTGATATATCCGTTTATGCAAAAAAAATGATAACACTTACAGTTAAATAATTTATAAAAAAAAATTACATGTAAATTTTAAATATAACTCATATTGTTATTTTTTTTAAATAATAGTTAGAGGTCAAGCAATCTAACTATTTAATCCGGATTATTTGTTTTAGTCCTTCTAATAAACTAAATTATATATTTTTCTATCCAATTTCAAAGAAACATATCAATTTTTTTTAAACTTTAATAAAAAAAATTATAACTTTAAAAAAAAAAAAAAAAATTTAAGGACCGGCTGTCTAATAGCCGGTTCCTAATAAAAATTAGGAACCGGCTATTAGATAGCCGGTTTGGGTAGTTTTGATAGAATTCAGGTTTTGTGGACAGAGTTGGCGGATTTAGGTGAACAGTGGGCATGAATAAAAATCACGGCTACAAGTCTATATGAGGAAAATTGCTCATTTCAAAGAACAAACCCTCACAAGAAGTGATATTCCAAGGGGTATATGTGCTGAACTTGTGTGTTTTCTAGTTCTGAACTTCTATCTAATTAAACAAATTAAACCAGTACCAACACTTTTGCCTTTTTTGGTGTAGCAGATAGATATATTAGCAAGCCATGGATGATGCATCCCTTCATATATAAAACATGCACTGGTACTGATACTAGTACAACTGATAGGCAGCATAGACATAGACCTACTACCTTTATTCAATTGCCTAAACCTTTTCCCGCTTTTACAATTTTACAATGCCCCAAATCATGCACTGGTATGTACTTTTTCCTTAATTGAACAAGGACTTAGGTATTGTATTCGTCAGAAAAAAACTTACTGTAATTTCAGGAGGAAAATCAGAGTAGCGAAGAGCAATGTAGTTTAACGATCGAGACAGAACTTCTATTCAGAAATCGAAGATGAACCTCCTGGAATTTTCAATTCTTCTTAGGAATTTCGAATTCTTCTTAAACCCCCTAAAAAAACCAAACTAATTTCTAAGAAATTTCTAAGAAAAGTAAGAGCAACTAAGTGAGAGAGGTGAGGTGAGACCTGAGATCGACTGAGCTGATGAGGAGGCGAGGGACTTCGCAGATCTGGCGGAGAGGAGGAAAGGGGTGGCTCTGAGCGGAGGAGTTGACAGCTTAGAGGAAGGGGGTGGCGCTCAGCGGAGGGCGACTGTGCTGAGAAGAAATCGCACGACGGAGAGGGTGGTGCTGAGAGGAGGAGGAGGAGGGCGACTGCGCCGGTGCTGATCGAGATTTCACGGACCGCCTTTTTTTTCGTACTGGCGCGCGATTTCACAGATCACATTTTCCCTTTAACCAGCGAAATGCTCAATTTTTTTGTTTTACACAGAACTTTCAGCAACCCGTGCTGATATGGTCGCTGAAATGGTCGCTGAAAGAATTGGTCTCCAAAATATTTTATTTTTTCAGGGAAGGAAGACTTTCAGCGACCGGTGATTGCGCCGGTCGCTGATACGGTCGCTGATGCTTCTTTCTGTTATAGTGAGAGTACGTACCATGAAGGTATGAAATATGTAGCTATCAGTTTCCTATTTCTATGGATCTCCCTATGCATTTTACCATTGAAATTTCTGCTCTGGATCTGGTTGCTGTCAGGCAGATATCCCCAAAGATATGTCTACCTTTTATACTACTTTTGATGAGAGATTAATCAACAACACGCGCGTACGTATTAGCTTCCAAGCTAACTGTTTGCTCACAACCATTAACTTGCGTGGGGCTAATAGGAATACAATTGATGATCTCAAGTCAACAACATATTAGTTAGCAACTAACAGGGACGGAGCCAGACTTTCAACCTATGGAAGTCAAACACGAATGGAGGTCAAATATATACAAATTTTCTACTACGAATGGGAGGTCAATTTCACCTTATTCATAATATTTTAGTTTAAATTTATCAAAAATAGAATATAAATAAAAAAAATTACAAATGAATGGAGGTCAATTGACCCCCATTCATTGAACTTAGATCTGCCTCTGGCAACTAATGATGTTAGTTTGAGCTAAGAGTTAGTTAGCTGTGATTGATTGTAATTTCCTATAAATACCCGTGTATCATATATTGTACCAGATTACATAAGAATGAATAAAAGATTATTTTCTCCTCTTCTCTGTTAATTCTCTCTTTGTATCCTTTTATTACCATTAGGTTAATAGTTGGTTCTCAACATAATATTATTGCAAGAGTGCATGTATTTTTTTTTTTAAATTGTAAAATATGATTTTTTTATAATCAAATAAGTAACTTTCGTTATAAATAATATATATCAGACTAATATTATCGCTGTAATTTATTCTTAATTTTAAATTTCAACTTGTAATTAAGATGATTTAATATTTTAGTATATTTCACTTTTAATAAAATAAACAAACTTATTAAATTAGTAATAAATAGTTACTTTATATCTCTACCCTTATTGATCATATATGATTGTTTTGCAATTAGAATGCACATGCTTTGATATTAACGAACAGTAAGGAAATTAATTTGTTCACAATTACTTCGAACTTTAAATTAGTTTACTCACAAGTAATTTGATTGACAAAAGCATTAATATTTTAATCAGTACATATTATTATAAAATCGAAGAAATTCAATAAACTACGAATGAAATATCTTAAGCTATGATCGAAAATGGACTAAATCCTGTCAAGAATAATGGAAATAACTCAGAACACAACTTCGAAATTTCCTTTCCCCCCCTATTTTTATTTCTTTGTTTTTTTTTTTTTTTTTTTTTTTTTTTTTTATGTTCTTCACACGGCTGTGTCTCTCTTATTTATCTATCTAGAAACATTTTTGTATATCAATAAAATCATGCTAAACTTTTGAATGAAAAACAATCTTCATCTATCTGTGGCCGATTGCACCAAATGCGTATAAGATATCATATCTTTCTTGAATTTCCTCTTTCCTTCTTTGAATAGATACAGATCTTCCTTGAAACCGAGTGTAATCTTAACAAATCGCTTAAAAACGCAAAATGAAAATAGAATTCGAGCATCTACTCTGATCGGAAGTGAAGTAATTACGAGAGAAGAATTTACTCGGACGGAGAAAATCACAAAAAATGAAGCGAGAATTGTTTTTTCGGAGGAAAAATTACAGTCTAACCCTTCTTATGCTCTCAGCGGGACTCTTACTAAGCTGAATTAACAAGGTAAAACTCTGAAAGATTCACTTTTTTTTAGAAGACAGAAAATTACATGAACGAGATGTGAGTATTAGAAGTGATTCCTTCGACGAGAAGATTTTTGGTTAAGCCGTTCTATATATGTTGTGTTCTATATATTTTCTCTTCATTTTTTGTTTTTACTTTTCATCTTAACCTTAAATTGAACAAAATATGAGACATGGATCGTAAATTGAACAAAATACGTGTGTTTTAAATTTAATGACAATGAAATCATCTCATCAGCTGAAGCATTTTGATCAACGAACTTCAAATCAAATCATATCTTTTGGAATCAATTCTACTGAAATCATTTGATATTGAATACTCCATGTGATGCATGTTACTTTAATTACATATGGAAGTTCGTTGAAATTAAATCTCTATTGGAAATTAAATACTCCATGTGAGGTATTTAAATACTTCAAATTAAATACTGATTATTGACCTCGTAATTATTGGAAATAAATCTGCTGCGATTCTTTAGAATCACAGTTCCCTGTTTTTCCAAATCAAGTCATTTATTTTTTAACATGCACAAATCTCAAAAACAGTTAATTTTTATGAACAAATCTCAAAACATATGAATGGTTTGATTTGAAAAAGCAGGACCCTACGATTCCAAAGAATCACAGCAGATTTGGTTCCAATAATTACATATAGACAAACGCCATGTGATGCATGTTACTTTCCCACTAGCTGTATGTAACATTACACCTGGAGGATATATATTATTTCATTGATATCAAATGAAATAAGTGTTTATTCAAGTTGGGCGATATAATATTATTTAATTAATAACCTTATTTTTGTAATCACTAGTTCAATATTGGATGATATATATATATATTATTTCCCTTGTTATGATTGTCAGGTACATTTTTTTCTTCTTCTTATTTTCCTTGAAAATGCTAGAAACGCAAATAAATTAATTAATGGGCGAGCTGATTTGTTGCTTGATCTTTACGATTGAATGTGTATGTTTTGTTTTATTTTATTTTATTTAACTCTATTTTGGAAATTGTGCTTCCACCACTACAATCACTATTACAAAAAACTCTTTCACTGACCCTTAGTCACTGACTGTTTTATTATATAACAGTCGGTGTAGAGTCTACGTGGAAAAATTATAAATATGAATAACTTCAACATTGACTGTTCACTTTTAAAAACCGTCGGTAAACCAACACTGACTGATTTTTTAGGGGAAGCGTTAGTGTTGTTCGACCTTTCACCGACTGTTTTTTTAATTTAACAGTCAGTGTTGAGAAATGACTTTCACCGACTGTCTTTTTAGGGAAAGGGTCAGTGTTGTTCGAACTTTCACCGACTGTTTTTTTAATTTAACAGTCAGTGTTGAGAAATGACTTTCACCGACTATTTTTTTAGGAAAAGGGTTAGTGTTGTTCAAACTTTCACCGACTGTTTTTGTAATAAAACAGTCAGTGTTGAACAGTCACCAACAGTGACTGTTTTTTCAACTTAATAGTCACTGTTGCTCCGTTGGATTCCATAAAAAAAATAATTTCACTTGTATATTTAAAAGTAAATTATTAGGGATGTACGTTTAACTATTTGAGAATAAAAATTTATGCATTGTGTATATTTTGTAAGATATTTAATAATTAAGTTTATTTGTTTAAATATGATTTATAGATGTAATAAGCATTTTATCGTTGTAATTCATAAAATAGAATTGAAATTATATGTGGTAAGACGTTCTTTGTATAGTGTTTAAAAGTTTGTTAATGGTGGAATGGAAAATCTAATACAACGTAAATTGCTAGTTAATTATTTCATCGAAAAATTACATTGCTTGTTTATTAGAATGAACATATTCTATTTAATAAGTATGATTAGTAATTTACATGATTAGTGAAATTTAGGCAATTAACCTCAAAATTTAACTCTAATTTTAGAAAATATTTTATAATGGAAATTATATTCATAAAATTTATGCAATAATTAATATTATAACATGTTTATTACTTAATTAAATAATTTTGACACATTAAATTATATAACGTCACATGCATGTTAAAAATATGACTCATATCTTCTATGCATGAACATGAAACATAATCTCTTGTTTTTTGAGTTAATGAAGACGCACGGAAATATGTCATCCGTGGGTCGATCAGAACCGTTTAAATTAAAGAGCACTGCATTTATTGTCTTGCATCAAAATTTGATCAAAATATGTTTTTATTTACCCATCCATCTAGTTCATCGAAAATTGAAGCATCGTACGGTCAAAAACACTTTGTGTTGGATCGAAGCTCATACATAATAAACTTTCGAACTTTTATGTTGATTACGTTCAATGTTCTCCCTTGATCATTTTAAAATAGATTTGAAATGATTTCATTACAGATCAACCGTTGATTTCCCACGTGAAAATGAACGGTCCGATTCCAAACTTTCTTTTATGTTGATTTTATTATTATTATTATTTGTAATTTTTGATTCACTGACTGTTTTATTTCGGAACCGTCAATATTTTTACTAACTGTTTTTTGAATAGAATCCGTCAGTGTTGATCAACTTTCACCGACTGTTTTTATTTAGAAACCGTCAGTGTTGATAACATGCACCGACTGTTTTTATTTAGAAACCGTCAGTGTTGATAATATTCACCGACTGTTTTTATTTAGAAACCGTCAGTATTAATTAACTTTTACTGACTGTTTTTTATTTAGAATCCGTCAGTGTTGAATACTTTTACCGACTGTTTTTATTTAAAATCCGTCAGTGTTGATAGACTTTCACTGACTGTTATTATTGAGAACCCGTCAGTGTTAAATATATTCCCTGACTGTTTTTTTATTTATAACTGTCAGTGTTGTTTCATTCACTGACTGTTTATTTTTATTTTGAGAAACCGTCAGTGATTTCCTACCGAAATTTGTAAATTCCCTCGCTGTATTTTTATTAGCCGCGCAAAAAACCCTTCCCACTTTAATTTCATTTCCTCTCCGCCAAACCCTTCCCCTGCGCCGAACCCTTCCCTTCTTCTCCGCCAAACCATTCACCTCCGTCAAACCTTTCGCTTCCTCTCCGCCAAACCATTCCCCTCCGCCAAACCTCTGGTGCTTTTTCTTGCGATTTGCCTCTGGTGCATTTCTCTCTGGATTTTGTCGCCATTTCTCTCCCTTGGGTAAATACTTGAGCACACCCTCTTTTATCTTGTTGCTTGATGTGGGTTGTGACTGTGAATGCCTTATCTATTGAATTTGATTGGGGTTCTGATTTTTACTGGCACTGAAATGGGGTTTTAACGAAATGGGGCTAAGATGCTCTGGATTGCATTCTCTTTCCTTTCAAACAGGTATAATCTTCTTTCTCTTCCCTATTTGGAAAATTTGTTAATTGGAAATGCAAAAGGTATTTTTTCCGAGTGTTCTTTCAGATTTTAGATTACAATGACAATACTTGCTGTAGAGGTCTGCTGCAGTTTATTAAAAGGCCTTATAATGGTAGCCTACCGCAACTGGTATATCATCAACATTCCTATACAAAGGCAAATCTTTAGTTTTCTAGGCCCAATTTTAATCAAATAATTACCATTTGGCTCCTCACATGAACTGTCAGTTTATGATTAGGTGGCAAATATAATATTTCCCGATTCTCCAGTTGGCGTCGGCTTCTCATATTCGTCAAACCGAAAAGGTACGATATCGATGACATCACTACTGGTATACAAGTAGTAAAATTTATCAAAAAGGTCAAATTTGTAGCATTTCTCATATGTTGGCAGGTATTCATATGCCGGTCAAATGACTCCATACATTGCAAAACTAATTTCAGAGGGTAGGTACTTATATTATTTTATTACACAACCAATTTTTATACAAGCTAATAACTTTTACTTTTTTTCAAAAATAAAAAAAAAATATTATTGCCCATCACATTTTAGTAGAAGGTACTTGTCAGGGGACAATTCTGGTACATCTGTTGAATTTTTCTTTTTCATCTGCTTATTTCTTTTGTCCTCTATTTTTTGGGTTGTTTCTAGGAGTTGAAGCTGGTCAAAAGCCACTTCTTAATTTTAAGGTATATTCTTTGAAGTGATCTTTCTTTTCGCCTAACATCAAGAGAGCTTCAGATCGTGAGATAATCACAATGTTTATTCCCAGAAATTCTGGTTCTTCTATAACAATGTTTGAAGGAAATACATCTTGGCAGTTTTCATTGGTATATCATAGATGAGCAACGACACAATCTCAATATCAAATTTTGAATTTATGACAGGGTTGCTAAATGGTGGAGAGGTCGTGATGAACATGATTGCCATGCAGTTGACATACAATTTATTACTCATACCATAGGAAGGTAATAAAATGGGAAGAGAAATATAATTTTATTTTCTATTCTTATCTAATATAATATACCAACTATATAATTTTCTCCTATTTGACAGAATTTATCTCATCTAACTTGGATTAAGACTCCAATCAATACCAAGGGCTATCTGACCCTTTTGCAACTGGCAAGTTACAAAAGGGCACTCTTAACTTCGAATTAAGATAAAATTGAATTACTGATCATTCTATGTTCAATGAGAATTGTCTAAGATGTTTTTTTTTTTCCAATTTGACAGACTGAAAACACTGTTACAGATAGCTTTGACCTTTATTACGGGCTCTTCATGTACAATTTCAATGCCACGTACTGAGAAGGCAAGTGTTTTTCTATTATTTAATTGCAATTTGTATCAAAGAAATAGTCACTATAACAAAGAAAAGAACATTCTAACCTGATGTTTCAGCTCAGTAATTTAGACACTCTAATCTGACAAAATTATGGTTTTCTTAATTCTTATCTGAAATTTGAAACCAATGTGTGAAATATTTATAGTTTCAGACGAAAGAAACTTTACTTTGGAGGAGCATACAGGTGTATTGAAATTCTCTTATCTTTTTTTTATCTCTACATTTGTTGTGTGCTTCTGAGTGTCTCTGTGTTGTGTGTAGAATGCTCTTATATGAACACTAACAACGTCTGTTGAAATATTAAAGGACAAATGGAGTATTCCTGCTCTTTAGATATGTACCGTTCTTTTAAGATAATCCTCAATGTTCTCAAAATTTATGTTATCATATTTTACTTTGTTTTCTTACATATAAAAGTAATTGGTTATTATTTTTGTTTTGTTTCAGTATTCAAGAACTTAATGCTCCAAACTTGGATGAACATCAATATTGAAAATTCTGATTTATATTGTAAGAAAGAGATCTTGTGATTTATATTGTGTTATGTAAATTTTGTTGTAGTGTGGTTTTTTTGTGAATGAATAAGTTATGTTATCTATTGTTTATGTTGTCTAAATTATGTGCATGATATTCTATTTAATGTCAATGAATGTCGAATAGTAATATATGGCTAGCAAAAATATGGAGGCTAGTCCCGATACAAACAGAACCATGCCAAAATTTTTATACCAACACTGACCGTTTGTAAGATCCACATGTCGGTATATAACGCTAACAACGACTGTTTTTAATACCTACATTGACTGTTTTTAAAATGGTCAATATTAACGACTTTTACTGATAATTTTAAAAGAAAAACAGTCAGTGTTGAGGACTTTCACCGACTGTTTTTCTTCAAAAATAGTCAGTGTTGAGGACTTTCACCGACTGTTTTTCTTCAAAAACAGTCAGTGTTGAGGACTTTCACCGACTGTTTTTCTTCAAAAAGAGTCAGTGTTGAGGACTTTCACTGACTGTTCTGGAACCGTCGGTGTAGGTTGCCTTCACTGACTGTTTTTTACCCGTCAGTAAAGGTATACCTACACTAACGGTGACATTACTAACGTCTCAATAACAGTCGGTATAGGGGTATTTTAACAGTCAGTAAAAGAGGTTTTTGTACTAGTGAATAGCTATCTATAAATGAAACAAAATATTAAAATCTTACCAATCAATTAGCCTATATAGTTTTGAAGTAATGAAATATTGCCAATTTAGCCTATATATTTTTTAAGAGTACCGTAGAGGTACCAAATTATATTAATATGAAATAATAAAACACGAAAAATAACTATCCCAAATAATATTCAAAACCCGCATCAACTTTTGCCCAGTCTCATAAAAAAATGTTGTTAGGGATAAACTTTTAGAAGTTAAACGGATGACACATTGGTAAATCATTAAAACTCTCATTCGAATTATATTGGGATCCTATATATAAAAGATCCTTATAGATAAAGTTTTTATAATAATAATAAATATTTTCTTTTCATAATGTATAATTTTTGGTTTGATTTAAATAATATATAAAAATTAATCACATATTGTTTTTTGCTTTGCATAGACAATCCATGGTGCATGTGCATTTTAAATTTATAAGCCAACTGATGGACTCTTCCCAAAGTCTTCCCCTTTTCTATCTTTCCCTGTATGTGAATCGTTTTCTTTCATATCTAAAAATTGCCATACCTCTTATCATAATATCGCTAACTAAATAAACCGGCTGATTGTTTCTATTTAGCTTCGAATTTTTAACAAATTGGTTTGAAAGATGGCCGAGGCTATAGTTAGTTTTGTTTTGGGTAAGCTGTCAGATGTTGTTGTTAAGGAGGTTCTACTATTACATGGCGTTGGCGAGCAAGTGGAGAAGTTGAGTCGTGAGCTCAGTTGGATTCAAGCTTTCCTAGAGGATGCTGACATGAAGC
Organism: Carex arenaria; assembly: GCA_964058825.1. Taxonomy (NCBI): domain Eukaryota; kingdom Viridiplantae; phylum Streptophyta; class Magnoliopsida; order Poales; family Cyperaceae; genus Carex; species Carex arenaria. The sequence continues at coordinate 366,702 of CAXKVW010000201.1, forward strand.
AGATTGTAAATGCGAGGCAGAAGCAATGGGTGAAGGAGGTCAGAGATATTGCTTATGACATAGAAGATGTAATAGACAATGCCTTCTTCTTGAAGGTTCCTGAGACCGGGAACCCTTCAGAAGATCTCCCAAGAGGATGTGCTCCAATTTTTGGGGCTGCTAAAAAGATGTGGAGCAAGCCCCAAAAGCTCCCGCCTTTGCACAACCTTGCTGTTGAGATGAATCAAATACTGGCACGGCTTGGGCAGATCAATGAATGTAAGGAGCGATACGGAATCAACTCTTTGGGTGAAGGCAGCGGTGAGCGGCTGAGGCTACCGATCAGGCCCCCAGTGCTACCTGAAATTGATGATCCTGATGTTGTCGGCTTCGATGCTGACAGAGACAACATCGTAAAGAAGTTGCTTGACACAACCACTACAAGGCGTGCTGTCATCTCAATTGTGGGACCTGGTGGGCTCGGAAAAACAACTCTTACTCAAAAAGTCTACAATAGGTAAATATGATTATATGCAGCAACTTTGTCAAAAATAGCTTAATAATATGGCATTTCAAATTTTCAATCTTTCTTGAAAAGTTTCAACCTTAGTTTTCTTTAGTCTTATCTATATAAATCTTAAGTTCATTTACTAGTTCTGTACAAATTTTGTCCTAAACTTAGTTAAGCTTCGTGTTGAAATAGAGTTACAAAATGGTGCAATGTATATATTATATTGCTGTCAAACAAAAGGCAAGTTAACTTGATGTACTGTATCTTTAATTTAAAGCGAAGTCAATTGAAACATTCCCTGAAAATTAGATAGTTTTTGAAGGCAATACCCTTTGGATGCGTTTGGATAGCCTGAGAATAGAGCTATTCTCAGAATAGCTCACTATTCTTAAAACAAACTCATCCAAACGATGTATAACTTTTTAGAACAGCTCCAGAACAACTCTATTCTGCTATTCTGCAGAAAGGTTGGATTAGCGAAAACAAGCGGCTCCAGGATTAGCTACATTAATAAAAAATTCAGATCTTTTATTATTTTATCTTTTCTCCCAACAGTTGTCTCTCTCAACAGACAACATTTATTTCTCTCAACCATCCACGTTCTTTTGAGAAGGAAGATACTAGCCACCACCATTTTCCAGATCTTCGTCTTTGTGAGTAGAGATCGTCAAAATCAACTGCAAAACTGTCTTCTCGGTGTAACAAGGAGTAGAGAGAGCTCCGTTTTGCTGATTTTGTCAAGGTGCGAAGAGGGCTACCAAAGAATTGTACTTCGCCACTTGATTCTCAAGGGAAGACATTTAAATCCACGAAGAAAATCTAGCTAATCGAACAAATATGTTTCCTACATGTAAGTTTTTATTCATTTGTTGTTTTCTCCCCTTCTAGATATTCATAGGGTTTACTGATTTTATAGCAAAATAAGTATATTTTCTAGTTTTTAACTTGTGCGATTTCAATTTGGCATATTTAATTTGATTCTCAAGACTCATTTTGCATGATTCCTGTAAATTTGCTACTTATCTTACAGAACACTGTTTGCATGTGCACATGGGTGGTAATATGTATTTCCTGTGTATAGGTAAAATGGGAGAATAAGCTTTTGGTTGTTTCCGGCAATTCTAAGATCCTCTCAAATGCAGTCAGAGGTATGTGCTTTAATGCTGAATAAATAAGTTCTAATGACAAATTCATGTCATGTGGTGATACCAGTATCAGCCTGGTAAAAATTGTATATGGTACCAGTTTGATATTGTCTGGATAATTGGATTTCAGTTCATCATTTTTTACCAGTAATCTGATAATTGTATGTGGTGATACCAGTTTGGTATTGTCTGGATAATTACATTTACCTACCACTGCATTCCCTTTCCTTTCACAAATAAGAAATAATGCAAGGGGCTCCTTGCAAGTTTCCCATTTCTCTCTGACATCTCTTTCTTTTTTACCAGTAATCTGAAGTTGGTGCCATGTACACACCATTTGAAATTGGGAACGCTAAATTAAAGCAATGGACATCTCTTTCTTTTATAATTTATAATTGTGCAATTTTTTCTACATTGAAATTCGTGTAGTGGACTTTGAGGCGTTATTAGTGCCAATACTTTCCACAAATATAGTTGGTACCAGTACATTGCCTATTGCCAAACTTGTAATTGGTACCAATGATTTTTTTATTTAAATTTTAAGATTTCATTTAGTCATTCATGAGACAACTTGATATATCAATCATTATAAAGTTTTCAAATATTTGATTTTATCAGATCAATTGGTGAACGATCAAACGGTAGCAACGAAGGACGTTATTGGAAATATGATGCTTCATATATATTGGAAATATGATGCTTCAAATAAGAAATATTTCCTAATTTGTTAAAAAGAATTGAGATATTATTGGAAAATATGATGCTTCATATATATTTAACAAGCCATGGTAAATATAAGAGTTGGTTGAAAAAAAAAAAACAAATAAATCATTATTTAATTCCTTCCCTCCATCACTATTCCAAACATACAATCCGAACAACATTTCTACTAATCCAGAATAGTCCAAATTAGTACTATTCTCAAACAACTTGGATTAGCACTAATCCAAAAATCACTATCCTTGCACTATTCCTTGCACAATCCAAACGCACCCTTTAAGAATTTTAAATTTATAAATTTTCACTTCAAAAACATTCTGTATCATACATGCACCTAAAATGTTCAGATTCATAAATTTACCTATTCGTCTATCAGTATCATTATATTTTTTTCCAGACACATTTTCTATTACAAATATACTCTTCTACCCTAATGCCATCCTAATTCGGAAATATAATCAATGCTAATATTATTAGGATTATCGTAAATCTTGTGAAAATTTCACAGAGAGTTATGTTATTTTTTAATTCTGATAATTTTACTTGCTGATACTCTGGTCGAGCTTTACCAAAAAAAAAAAAAAATTAAGGAATAAGGATAAATGCCAAACTAAACCCCCTATACAGAATAGATGATTAAAGTGTGAGAACCCGCATTTATGATAATATATATGTACAAGCCCAATTATAGGAGCAGAGGAATGCTATATGATTAAAACTATCTGCTTTGTTTTCTATAGCAATGATGTCAAGAAACACTTTGATGTTTGCATATGGGTAGTTATCTCTCAAGAGTTCAATCTAATGCAAATTTTGAGAAAGATAATAGAGCAAGTCGAGCCTATCCCTCGAATTAACCTAGAAGATGAAGAAGGATATTTACTAACAAAGCTTTACAAAACTCTTAATGGTGAGGAGTACACGATAGAAGACTATTTACGTCCAAAGTCTCAAGTTGGTAAAAAGTCACAACCAAAGAAGTACCTTCTAGTCCTAGATGATATCTGGAAAAGGGATCTATGGACTAAAATTGGTGGAGTGCTACCTGATGTCAAGATTGGAAGTAGAGTAATTGTAACTACTAGAATCCAAAACATTATTGATGTTGCTGAACCATATAAACTTCCATATTTAACTGAAGAATCGAGCCTTGACCTTTTGCTAAAAAAGGCTCTACCTAATCGAGATTTGAGTAAAGGGTATCCCCATGGACTGTATGAGGTTGGAAAAGAATTTGTTAAAAAATGTGGTGGATTACCTCTTGCATTATTGGTTTTAGGAGATTTATTATCAAAAAAACCTGCTAATTATGTTGCTTGGAGTAAAATGTTGCAAACTATGAACTGGGGTATTGATGGCAGAGAATGTACTGAGATCATGGCAACCAGCTACGATGACTTGCCATTTGTTCTAAAATCATGTTTTATGTACTTTGCTGCTTTCCCTGAAGACCATGAAATCAATGCTCACCGATTATTTTGGTTGTGGGTTGCTGAGGGGTTCATACCGGCAGAAGAATCAAGAACATTGGAGGATACTGCCGAGAGTTTCTTAGAGGATCTAGTGCAAAGGTATACTTTCCTAATTCTATATTCTATTACAGATTCGTATAAATCTAGTTAATTTTTTTAAGATAAGATATCTTACTTTTTAAATTTAATTTGCTTTTTGAAAGTCTCATATTGATGACTAACATTTTCTTATAGATTACGTATTCTATTTAGTGTAAATAGAAGTTTGACTAACATTTTTCTTATGAGGAGAGTTCCAATACCTCATGCCTTCATACCTCATCATATCTCATATTTTATATCTTCATTTTCATAGTCCAAACTATCGATCCAAACCGCTTAGTATGATATCCATACTAAAATATACTTGGAGATGACACTTTATAATTTTTTAGAAAATCATTGGTCCAGAAAAAGTGATTTTGTACTTATCTAAAATGATTTCAAAAAATATAAAGTTTCATCCCCAAGCATATTTTAGTATGGATATCATATTGAACGGTTCGGATCGACAGTTTGGATTTTAAAAACGAAAATATGAGGTATGAGGTATGATGAGGTGAAAAAACATGAGATAATAAACCCTCTTGTTTTCTTATACACATCATACAATTCAAATTAAGAATCCCATCTAATTCATCTTCTAATTTAATTTCAACAGAAGCTTGGTTCAAGTATCAAAGAGATCTCCAGCTAATTCAATCACAAGTTGTTGTATACATGATCTCTTTCGTGAGCTTGCCATCCAAAAGGCCAAGGAGGATAACTTTCTTACAATTTGCACAAACCCACACAATTGGGAGAGCAACACCAAGGCACGTCGTGTGGCGGTCCATTTCTCGGGTTGCGATGAACTGATGGAACATGTAAATCCAAATCTCCGTTCTTTGTTGTGCTTTAAGAAGCCAATGCCAAATTGCTCTCGGCAAAGTCTTCTTAAGGTGCTTAGTGACATGGGAGGGAGTCATTTTGTAGATTGCGAGTGTTTTCATGGACTGAATCAGTTAAGGTATTGTGAACTTAATGGGGTATTGAATAGTCACAGAAAATCTTTTGTGTCGTTCATGGGTGGTCTGAAATTTGTGGAGACTCTTGATTTAAAAACACTAGGAGGTCATGGCGACTTGCCAGATGATATATGGAATGTGAAAACACTTAGGCATGTGATGCTAAATTGTTCCCACTATACTTCTGGACCCCCATCATCTGCCAACCTAATAAATCTACAAACACTCATGGGTGTGAAGTACAGAGAGTCATGGAATGCACAATTACATAAACTACCAAATGTGCGCAATTTAGATATCTATGTGGGTAGCTCGTTTTTGTGGGATTCATTTGCCAAGTTGCTTGGTACAATGAATCACTTAACCTGTCTTAAATTACTCGGCTGGGAGATGCCACAAAAAATAATCGATATGCAAAGGTTTCCATTTTATGAGAATTTACAATCTCTTGAGTCTAGAAGAGCAGCCCCTATCCAGCACCAACAAGTTGTCACTAGAGGTTGACATGTTTCCCATCCACATCACGGTGCTTACACTCAAAGGTCTCTCGTTGAAGGAAGATCCGCTGTTAGTGCTAGAGAAGCTACACAGCCTAAGGTTGCTCACATTGGAATGGAACAAAGCAAGTCGGAAGATGAGTTGTTCTGCTGGAGGATTCCAACAGCTACACGAGTTGAAGTTTCAGGCCCTAACCAATCTAGAAGAATGGGAGATAAAGGCGGGTGCTATGCCCATACTTCAGGATGTGACACTATTGGAATGTAAAAATTTAAGGGTGCCTCTCGGGTTTCAATACCTGTCCAACCTAAAAAAACTATCGGTAAATTGCTGCAGTGAATTGAAATGGCATGAAGATGAGATCCGCAACGACATATGCAAACATGTTCCCGACATATTTTTTTGGTAGGCCTGGCTTCAACATCGCTTGAGTGTTTTCCTTTAATTTATTTGTGTTAATGTTTTCATCATTTCCGAACTGCTACAATTTTCTTTTCCTTTTAATTTATTTGTATTTTTGTTGGTTTTTCTTATTCTGGGGTTGTTGAATATTATGCTTCCAAAAAAAACAAAAGACAAGATATTTCACTTCTAACTGCCGAAATTGTTTTCTTTTCCTTTTAATTAATGCTTTAAAATCAAATATATGATTATGTCTCGGTACTGTGGTGCACATATTTTAATTACCCTCGTCACCCCCAAATTTTTATTAATATGCAAAACAACAAATTAATTTAACAATCAATACAATTTTTATAAAGAATTTGAAAAGTACCCATACCGATGACAGTGTCATTGGTTTCAGAAAATCAAACCGATCACAAACTCATCGGTTCCAAAAAATTAAAACCACTCACAAAATCACTTATTTCAGAACCGATGACAATATCATCGGTCTCAGACTTTGCCTCATATATAATTTGGATATATTTGAGTTTCAATTTGCATGATTGGTCAAAGAAACCTGCTGCTGCTAGTCAAAGAAATCTGCCATCGATATATATCTATACAATATCGGTCACATGGAAATAAATCTACTGTTAGTAAAGAACTATCTCAACCATTCAAAGCTTTTTATGCACGAAAGTCAAAGAAATTCTTTTTTCATGTACGAATCTCAACAAAAATTAACGGCCGAAAATAACAGCAGATTTATTTATATATTCATATGTATTACACGATCCCAGACTTTACTCGGTCCCATGTCAAAGTTTTCCACGCACGAAACTCAAAGAATTTTTTTTTCATGTGTGAATCTTGACAAAACTTAACGGCCGAGAATAACATCAGATTTATTTCCATTTTCAGATCAATCGGTTTTGCCACATATGGTCTGAGACCGATGGCTTTGTCATCGGTTTCAGACAATGAAACCAATGACTTTGTCATCGGTTCTGGAATTAGTGACTTTGTCATCGGTTCTGGAATTGGTGACTTTGTGAGCGGTTTGAATTTTCTATGACCAATGAGTTTGTGATCGGTTTGATTTTCTGAAACCGATGACACTGTTATCGGTATGGGTACTTTTCAAATTATTTGTAAAAATTGTATAGATTGTTAAATTAATTTGTTGTTTTGTATATTAATAAAAATTTCGGGCTACCTCTAGATATCAAAGAGAAGGTAATTAAAAGAGAAAGAGAAAGACTATGTATGATGGTGGTAAGTGTGTTGATTTGCTTTTTAACTGCCGATATTTCTTTTTAATGTGTATAAAATTTAAAATTATATTTCTAGAAAAAATGGGAAATTTTTTTTTTTTACCACTGCTCAAATTTTTTTTAAATTAAAGACCACCGCTATGGGCGATTGTACAATATTGACACCCCCGCACAACGCTTTTGCGCACCCGCCCAGACCGGATCCGCACAACACTTTTGCGCATCCAACTCCGCACAACGCTTTTGCGCACTCCCGGGTCCGCACAACTATTTTGCGCACCCCCGGGTCCGCACAGCGCTTTTGCGCACCCCAGTTATAGTGCTATAAGTTGCCTTGCGCACCCGTTTTTCATCTCACCCTGCTCACTCCGCTCCGGTAAAAAAATCAGGTAATTTTTTTTTTATTTTAAATTAAATTATTTAGTTTAATTTAATTAGATAATGTAGTTTAATTAGATAGTTAATGTAGTTTAATTAGATAGTTTAGATAATGTAGTTTAATAGATAGTTTAGATAATGTAGTTTAATAGATAGTTTAGATAATGTAGTTTAATTTAATTGTAGTTGTAAAATAATTATGGTTTAGTTTAATTTAATTGTAGTTTAATTCAATTAAATAGTTTAATTTAATTTAATTGTAGTTTAATTCAATTAGATAGTTTAATTTAATTGTAGTTGTAAAATAACTGTAGTTTATAACACATTAATTGTAGTTTAATATTTGTAAATTAGGAATTGTTAAACTACAATTGTACTAAATGAAAAATTAGGAAAATTATGATTTTTGTTAAACCACTTAAAATTGTCCTAATAGAGACCAAAATTAGGAATTGTACCACTCCTGACCTTAATTGATTTTAGAAATTCGTTCAAATTACTAAAATTACAAAATTAGAAATTGTGTTAAGATTTGACAAAAAATGTCTATTTTTTTTCTCATAGACCAAAAAGTACTATTATGGCATCAACGAGCGGCACAGACCCATTAGATTTTACGGATTGGGATCAGGAGTTGATCTCCACTATATTTCCGCAGTTGACGGATGAGTGCATTAGCCCCGTATGTTGGTTCCCGCTCAAGGGTCACAAGATCTCACTAGCATATGTACGTTTACATTTGAGAAATAATTTAAATTATTATATTTATTTGGAAAAATATCAAAAAAAAAAAAAATTTATTTGCATTTGGAATTTATTGTAGGATCATGAGTTGACGGAGGTGAGAAATAACTGCATGAGTATAAGATATGACGTGCGCTATGTAGAGGTGCTACAGAGGATGGGGCTGTGGCACGTGTCACAGCTCAGCAATTTTATAGCAGATCCCGCACTTATATCTGCGCTGGTCGAGAGGTGGCGGCCAGAGACACACACATTTCACCTGCCCGTTGGAGAGATTACGGTATCTCTCCAGGACGTGAGTTGTCTATGGGGCCTGCCTATTACCGGAGCTGCTGTGACTGGTGTCGAGTACGGGGACTTTGATCAGCAAGTGACCGATCTGCTGGGTGCCGGGCTGATGAAGCGGAGGAAGACAAGGAGGGGCGTGATGATCGACTCCAAGAACGACATATGTATAGTCGCTTTGCGGCAGCGTTTCAGGTAATTTTAAATTTAATTGATTTCATGCATGTAAATTTTTAAATTATTTGATTTCACCATTTACATTGTATATAAATAATTTTACAGTGGAGTACTAAACGAGCATGCTGCTCCCGATGAGGTAGCACGGTGGACCCGGGCTTACATTATGGAGATGTTCGCATGCTGGATGTTCCCAGATTCATCCGGGGGCACTGTTCCGGCCTCCCTATTACAGTTTCTGGTGGACTTGGAGCAACCGGCAAGCATGAATTGGGGTGCAGCGGTCTTAGCTTGTCTGTACCGCGGTTTATGCACTGCGTGTCAGGTATTGAAAATGATTTTTTCTTTTTAGTATTTAAACAATTTTATTTATGTTTGTATTAAAAAAACAGGTGAGCAAGAAGAGATTGTACGGTCCGATTGGTCTCCTCCATCATTGGTCATGGACGAGGTTTCCATTCGGCCGTCCATCTCCACTAGTGAAGGGTTGGGCTCCCGATTGGGGTAAGCCAAACGGGCAGACATGTCCTGCGTATGCGATGAGATGGTGCTCGGAGAAGTCTTTCTACCGTACCCCACATGGACGACCTACAGGGGTTGCTTTTTTCCGAAGCCAGTTCGAGCAGATGAGGCCAGATGAGCACGTCTGTTGGTGCCCGTATGATGAGCAAGTAGAGAACAAAAATGAGTATGGCTACCACTCTTTCTTGTGGGACTTGCCTACGATCTGCTCCGAGCAGCGACACTTCTGGTTAGCTCAGGTACCGCTTATATTCTTAGGTAAAAAAATAATTCCTCAAATTTATAATTCCTAAAGTTTTATATTTTTTGCCTCTACAGGTACCACTTGTCTATTTTCAGGTGGTAGAGCATTATTATCCTGGCCGGGTCATGAGACAGTTCGGCATGTCTCAGTATTTTCCTGTGCCCGACGCGATAAGCAAAGACGATTGGTACCAGTTGCACAAGGCACTAGACACTACCGATGGGAGGAACTGGCGGACCTTGCGTGTGGCCTATGTGCAGCGACTTGAGGCCATGGCACTGGAGGACATGATTCCTGAGCACCTCTAGACTTATGCATTCGAGGCATACGACCAGGAGTACCGCCGTTGGTACCAGGAGTACTGTGCTTTTACAGTCTTCATGTACGGTCAGGTCTCAGAGTTAAATAAGAGGCCGCTCGCAGTACGACGTGACATGAATACTGAAGAGTATGGCTACATTCCATGTGGTGGTCCGGCTGCACAGATTGTAAGATTTTATTATCCCTTTATTATTTCAAAATATTTTTGGCATTAAATTACATTCTGAACTAATTTATTTACAATTTATTTGAAGGTGCTGATGAATATCAAGCAATGCTTGATAAGCGCAAGACTGGCAATCACAAGAGGGTGGAAGAAATTCGGAAAGAGATGGTTGTGCATGGCTGCACCGCCGGTCGTCGTCGCCGGATACAAGCCCCAACTAGACAAGATCCTGAGATTATCGGATCTCCGTGCTTATGAGGACCTGCACGAGATTACGAGTGACGACTCTGCACCGCCTGGGAGCACCCCTGAGCCAGATTGTTCAGATATTCACGCAGCTGCTACGGTTGATGAGGCATTTGCGACAGCTGGTGATGTGGCAGTACGTGTTTAATATATAAAGTGATGTCATGTTATCTTTATTGTGAAACCTAATTATTTTTTTTATTTTAGGGACGTACACACCGCCCATGGGATGGTGTGGAGGAGCAACCGAGAGATTTTCAGTTTGAGCTGGGATCTCAGTACGGTGCCTACACGCAGTCGCAGGACTTCCCTACTCAGGATCACCCTACTCAGGATCACCTTTCTCAGGGTCCCCCTTCTCCTACATTCTTCTCACCGGTACCGCCCCAGCAGGATCCCACATACGGATCTCCGGATATACTATTTGGGGAGATACAGGAGGAGGAGGCTCCACAGCCGTCACAGCCCTCCCAGCACTACATGTCGAGGTTTCAGCAGATAAATGAGGAGATACAGGAGGAGGGACGCGGCAAGAGGCTTAAGAGGAAGAAGGTCCCCTTCACACCATCTGATTATTGAGATTGTATGTTTTATTTAGGACTGTTTTATTTGAGATTGTATGTTTTATTTAGGACTGTTTTATTTAGGACTGTTTTATTTAGGACTGTTTTATTTGAGATTGTATGTTTTATTTATGACTGTTTTATTTGACTATCTGTTATTTCATGTTTGAGACTTATTTTATTTCACATCATCCTTCTAATACAACATAATATCGTCTGCGATCATAATACAACATAATATCGTCTGTGATCATAAATAATACAACATACAAGCATCATAATATTGTCTGCGATCATTTAGCTAAATAAATAATACAACATACGAACAACATAAAAATATAACAACGCAGCGGTCGTCGTCTATCTTTATTGAGTATTGCCCCGTGCATTCCTTCTCATTCTCGCATTCCTTTCCAGGGTTGCTCTATTTGGCTGGTGTCCCGTTGGTCTTCCTTCCAGTATATCCATCCACATTCGTACCCGATTGTGTCGCCTCCTGCCCAATTTCACCATTTTGCGCTCTGGAACTAATATCGGTCCTTCGTGCGCCGGCCAATCACTTTGATTGTCATACACGTGGAATTGACCACTCCATGTGGCGATTAGTTCTTCAATGGTGTAGTAGTAATGTACGAAAACATTTGGATCCAAGTGTCTATAATTTTTACACACATAATGTCAACCTTATGAAATTACTATGTGCAGCGATATGCAATTATAATTAGAAATTGGTACCTTAATTTGCACACAGACATCACATGAACACACGGGATTCCACTTAGCTGAGGCTTTTGGCAGGTGCATTCCATGCGATTGTTGTTATGGACAGTGACTCTGTATGTGCAGTCTCGCTCCATTTGTGACAAGCTGTCTCTACTCATGTCATATGATATTTTCTCACCATGGGAGGTCACCTGCCACTCGTTATGGCCGAATGTCATCGCGCTCATTTTTGAGGTCTTGCGAATGTGCTTATCCATCTTTTCATGGAAGTTTCTGTTAAACCATCAATAATTAACAAAGTTTCTGTTGATTATAAAACACAAACCTTCGGGAAGTTTTGAAGACATTGTTGAGCGATTCGGAACCGTTGCTAGTCATGATTTCCCAACGAGACCCGTTGTCCATAGCTTGATACACCTTCCATGGCTTAGCCGATTCTGCCTCGTCATTAGGATTGTACTTTCCACATGTATCTAAGTATTTCAGCCATTCGGGATTTCTTCTTCCGATTGCATCGAGGCCTTCTAGCATTCTTCTTTGTTTCTTCTTTTTCACCAAGGTTTTGAAAAATCCGGCAGCAATTTTATCATTGGAGTGTTTACCAAAATTCTCAAACACATGTTGAGAGCAGTACCGGTGAGCACACTCCCCGTTCTCCTCCGACCAACCCAGATCATCTTGTATGAACACTTTTTTGATGCCCATGGCACGGTCAGATACCACACACATGAATCTACCAGCCCCAATTACAACATCCCGAACCCACTTCATAAACCACCCCCAATTCGGAAAATCCTCATTCTCTACCAGCCCAAATGCTAGCGGAATTAACTGGTTCTCCGCATCATATCCAGTTACAATCAACAATTTACCTCTATATCTACTTGATAGGAAACAAGCATCAATGGTGATAACTGGTCTGAGGTGACTCGCTGCTTCAATACATGGCCCCCAAGCCCATGCTAACCTCATGAAATACCGGTACCCATCCCTTTTGGTTGGCTTTGAAAGAACTTTATATTCGGTTCCCGGATTTGCCCTTTTGATTGCATCTAATAAAGGGACAAGCAGCCCGTAAGACCCCTCCCAACTACCAAATGCCCGAGCAATGGCTAACTCTCTACCACGCCACAATTTGTTATACTTAGGGACGATGCCCTCGTACCTTTCAGCAACCAGATCGCTGACGGCCGTGATACTAATATCAGCATTTTTTCGTAATGACAACTTTATACAGTTGGCGACCATTGCGGACGTCAACTGCGCATGATCTTCCCTGGATGCCTCAGCGTAGAATGTGTGAGGTCCCTTATATTTCGTGACCGCCCAGTCATTACCAAAACCTGTAGCCCTTGCAGTCAGGGACCACAGGCAACGGTCGCTCTTGCACTTATACCTCAACCTTTGTTTGTCGCTGTGCGTTTGATTCACCTCGGTATTTCTCTTTATATGCAAATGTTTAACTATATCTTGCATTTGGTCTTTGCTAGCGTACGTCATCCCCTCTGACAATTCGTGTTGTTTTCCATCCTATTTAAAAAATTTAAAAATCAATGAATATAAAAATTTAATTACAAATGATTTTATTTAAATAAATTACAAATGAAACACACCTTAGAACTTGCAAAAAAAGAGCTGTCAGCTTCTTCAAACTCTGATGTGTCATGAAATTGCTCGAACGGGTGTCTTCCTGCACCACCCGATACCCGCCACTGTCGTCTACCAAGCACAGGAAAATTTGTATCCACATCACTGAAATCAGTTGCCCCACCACCATCACTGGCCTCCCAATTTTCTTCTGCCTCCCGCTCTTCGGGATCTTCATCTGTATTTTCAGCATAATAAAGCGGTTCCGGGGTTGGAGATCGATTCCGGTCAGTTTGGGCACGGCTAGAGCTAGTACTAGGACGTCCCCTCTCAGGTTGGACCCGACTAGAGCTAGTACTATGACGTCCCATCTCAGGTTGGGCCCGGCTAGAGCTAGTACTAGGACGTCTCCTCTCAGGTTGGGCCCGACTAGAGCTAGTACTATGACGTCCCATCTCAGGTTGGGCCCGACTAGAGCTAGTACTATGACGTCCCATCTCAGGTTGGGCCCGACTAGTACTCCCCAAAGTTAGGGCCCGTACAGGTCCCGTCACAGATTGCTCAATAACCCTACCATGTGTCATTTGCGGCATAGGTCTGGTGTTCTGTCTGGAGTTATTTCTGGTATTTTGGTTTGGGTTATGTCTGGGATTCTGTCTAGGGTTGGCTACAATATATAACTCTAGGAACTTGAAAGGAGTTGTCAAATTCATTGTCATTTGGGTATACAACCCCCAACTATTATCGTCTTGTACCGGGAGCTGTTGGAACCAGGTTTGGTTGCCTTGACCAATATTGATCCTTGCGGAAATTACCAGTTCATAATAATTTGGATCAATGCCAAGTTGCTGGTACACTTCTCTAGTTATACCTCTAAAATCTAAATCTGGCATGATATTGAACATTTTTGCAGGTTGAGTACTGTAATAAGCACCATTTGGCCCATGTAAAATTTCACCACCAAAATAACAAGCAATTCCAATCATAATTGGTTGAATTGAACAAACCTAACAATTAATAAATTTACTGTTAATTTTAAAAATAATAATGTAAACTAAATAATTTCAAAAAAAATAAATAACTGAAGGAGAAAATACCTCTGGTGCCTTGATGATTTGTTGTGCGGACTTGCGGACTTACGTGAAATGAAAACAGTTTCGACAAAACTGAATTTATAATTTTTTGGGATCCGGGGTGGGTGCGCAAAAGCGTTGTGCGGATCCGGGGTGGGTGCGCAGAAGCGTTGTGCGGACCCGGGGGTGCGCAAAATGGTTGTGCGGACCCGGGGTGCACAAAATGGTTGTGTGGACCCGGGGGTGCGCAAAATGGTTGTGTGGACCCGGGGGTGCGCAAAATAGTATTGCGGATCCGGTTTGGGCGGGTGCGCAATAGCGTTGTGCGGGGGTGTCAATATTATACGAACTCCCACGGCAGTGGTCTTTAATTTAAAAAAAATTAGAAGAGTGGTAAAAAAAAAAAATTCCGGAAAAAATGCCTCAATTTTAAATTCTGCCACATAAACATGTTCAGTTGAAAATAAATGGAAAAGAATGGCCGTTATATGGAATTCTGATGCATTTTTCAGTATCAGAATTTCAAATTTGAGAAATTCTAAATATTGAAATTTGTTTAATAATATTTTTTTTAAGTTTTGATTTAAAATATATGTTCATTAATTAAAAGGATAATTCTAGCATAAATCAAACTTTTATGTACTTAACTCTATTTGAAAAATATTAGAGTGAGACGACTATGCTTCCAAAACGCAACATTAATTTTATATCCAATAATGAATTTATTTCAGTACTGTGCTGCGTATATTTTACTCATTAACTTTAAATTAAACTAGTGACATGGCCATCATTCTGTTATATACAGTAAAAAAATAATAATTTTCCGTAGTTCTTTTTCTTTTTTTCTTTAATTCATCAGGTCCTCAGTAAACCATTCACATTTCCTCTTTCTACCTTTTTACCTCCCGTTTTCTTTTTGTATAATATTACGCCACAGAATATAAATCATTTTTGTGTTCTGATCTGAAGTTTGAATTGATGCTCTTATGCACTTTCATGGTGTGTATAATATTACTCTTGTATTTGTATTTCTTGTTTAAGCAAAAGAGCAAACATCACTTGATGAAATTTAGGATAGTTATGTAGTGATTTCTTTATTTTTGTTTAACTTTAAAATAAAATGGGACTTCTGTTAAGACAAAAGACTGTATCATGGTGGAAAGTAAATTGATTTGCTTCTAACTGCCGAATGTTTTTTTATTTAATTAATAAATATATATTTTGAATTATAATTCTATATATAAACCTATTAAAGGAAGTCCAGAATTTAGGGAAGGTCAATTTTAAATTCTGCAGCATAATTGAAAAAAATAAATAATAATAATAATAATAAGAGCACCTATTTGAAAATCCGGTTCATCTTCTCAGTGAGAATTTAAAATTTCGGCTTTTCTAAATTTTAAAATTCATTTTTATATTTTTAGGCTGTTTTGATTTAAAATATGTATTCGGTAAATAAAAAGAATAATTTTATCGTAAATTCAAATTTATGCACTAAATTCCTGCGCTGGGAATAAAGTACCTCCTGGATTGTCTTCTTAGTGTTATACCTGGTCCAAACCTTACCAGTACCGCCTTACTGTACCAGTATCGGTTCCTATGCATACCAGTCCCCATTCTATCATCTTGCCAGTAGTTTTTGTTATGGTTCCATTGATTCGGTACTCGCCTTCCCATCTAACGACCATAGAAAACAGCAAAACAGAACCCAAAACCCCATCTAAACCAAACAAGTAATCCAAATAAAAGAACAAAAGAAGAAAAAAAGAAAAATTTTGAAAAATAAAACCTAAATCAGAAACATCATATTCAAGTAAACTATGCCAAATAAAAGCAACACTTATTTATTTATTCAAACAAACTATGCCACAAGTACAACATCATCATTATTATTTAAAACTTAAAATCAAAGGGGAAGACATCTAAAAGAAAAAAAGAAAGGGCTCAATAGTGCCAAACATAAACATCATATTCATAAACATACTCCGTAGAGGAGATAATCACAGGGGAGGCAATGCTATATCCCCTAGCCATCCTAAACGTCCCGGTGCCACCGATGACGGGTCGCTCTATTGTAATCCCGTTCCCTAGCACAAACCGTCCATATATTGCAATGGTGCTTCCGTTGTACGTCCCGTCAGTGAAGACAAAGTTGAGCATCGTTGAAAGTGAACCATCCTTCCCTGATGCTACAATCAAGCCCTGAGCCCTACCTGTTGATGTTTACCAGCAATTATTTAGTTTACTGCTAATGATCCACAGGAAACATATCACTTAGTTTACTTCTTTTTTAATGCTTTAAATTTGTCAAACGCACAGTTAACTTGTTGCCTTGCCTCTGTATTCATCAATATTATTAATTAGTCACTAATTAAAAAACTTCGTTTTTGCCCCTTGTAATTTATACTTTTTATGACTGCTGCTGTATATATATGACATGTCTAAAACAAAGTGTACTCCGCTTGTGTACTTTTTAACTTGTGAGTTAGATTTAGCAAAATAAATATATAAAAAACAGAGAGGTTGTGTTAGGAGAAACTACATCATGATACGTCAAGTGGTCCAATTGCCATAGCTATAACCATTAGGCCTTCTTATTGAAGATAATCTCAGTCATTATTAGAATATTATATTGAATATATAATTATATTTTACTGTACCAAGGTTAAGAAACATATTTCACCCTTAGAAGTTAGATCATAGAGTTATTTTTGAAAAAATATATAAAAATAATGTACATAACATTCTTCAAATAGGGAATTAAGACGTCATGACCTTTAACGGACCAGATCAAGAAATTTAGAGATTAACTCAATAACTAGTTTAGATGGTTGAAACTTGAAAAATGTGTTATGTAAGGTAAAACTCGATTTATATCTATTTTTCTTCCATTTACGACATTTTATGTTTACAAAAAAAAGAAATATAATGATCACACTTTTGTTACCTATCAATGACGAGTTGTCATCCTGTCCTTCTCGTAGATAATCATCAACCACCGACATTGCGCCAAAGGTGAATCCTGTACTATTCGGGGCTTGCACAGATTGCACTATTGTCGCATTGGATCCGGAAATGAGTTCATGGAAGTAGAAATGCAAGTGAGTATTTTTCTCTCCAGGAAGGTCACTGTATGCCTTGTTGATAGAGAGGAACAAAAGGATGGAAAACAGAAAAGCTTGAGAAATGGAAGAGGCCATGGCACTATAGCTACTTAGAGGCAACTTAATTATGCAGTTTATTAATAAAATGAAACTAGAGAGGCAATGTATGTATATATAGTTTTATGCTGGCCTAATTAATTAAGCAAATTAATTGGTCATCTGAAGAATTAGGTGAATTAATTAATCAAGCCCCTAATGTGTTTTTCAGTCTATCCGGGAACACTTTTTTGTCTTTGGATCAATATTCCTGATTGAGACTTTGAGAGAGACTGAGCTATATAAAAAAATAAAGTAAACAGAGTCTCATATAGTGCAGGAAAAAAAAAAAATCATAATTCATCAACTGTCCACATTGTATAGCAGCTAGATAGAGTTAATGACAATTTCAATCATTTAATGCTAACAAATACATACGTACGTACGTCATCTGCGCGCAGCGGGAAGGAATTACAATTCAATTGACCATGCACGTTAATTAAGAAATTAGTCAAATATTTCACAATTTAATTTGCATCGTATTCGTAACTACAATTCTAGGACCGCCACCTAGCTACTTCATGTTAATTTCTTTGAACCGAAAAAGATCATATCGATCAGACTCGGTATATTTATTGAAAAAAAAGTTCCGAATGTATAATTTATGACCAAACTAATTAATAAACTTCATCGATACAATAACGGGTATCTCAGGCACCGTCAACCGTTCAGACCTAATTACATGAATATGCATGGTAGTGTGTGGAATATATTTTATTTTTTACGCCCAAGTTGAAAAATTAGCATTCATAACGTACGGCCCAAATAATTGTTTAACAGCAGTACGTTTTCCTTAATTTTCCTGATGGTTCTAGAATGAAGCAAGTATGGACCTACTACATATATATGTTGAAACTTGAAAGTTTAAAACCGCATTGAATTTTAAACGCCGAGGCCTCTCAAACGTTGACACTCGAGAGGGAAATTAGGAAATGTCCACATAAATGACGCATGCATATATATAAATCAGGAATATTAATTTGTTGAATTCTTGCAACCGATCGACGTACGTACTGTTATATAATTTATTACAATTCTATCTCGACAGGTTAATTGGTGTCAACTGGGAGCTCAAGAAACGTACCGCTTCTAGATCGATCTCTAACAATTAAGCGCTCCACCTTGACACGCACATCCGTCAATTTTGACTCTCACGTACGTCACTGGAGCATCAGTAATGGCTAAACCCGGCCAACAAACAGCTCACATCCTCCAACATCGATCACTGTAATTAAATTAAATTCATTTTTATAAGCAGTTTATTTTGTTAACCTGTCATTAATACTTTAAAAATAACAATCTAGCTTATTTGAATTAATAATGGAGTTAATATATACATGTCATCTCTTTGAAAGGAAGATGAAAGCTGTGTGTCTTAGGACGTCACCACTTGACAAATCCATGAATGAATACATTAAGATTTTAAAATAATTAAATTGAGAACATAGTATAAGATTGAATATTTTTGTTTGCTATAAAATTTGAAAAAATTTAGATGAAAATATTAAGATTCTAAAAATAAAAAAATTACTATAGTAGTACTAAACCGCCCCACAGTGGGGCGGTTTGGGTATTTTGACCATTAAATTGAAATATTGGGTATTTTGTTATTTTTTTTTATTTTGGGTAGGATAAATTAAACAGCTCACATCCTCCAACAAATAACAATCTTATTTGAATTTGATACGCTCCGGTCCAAATAGCATTGAGCCACACGATCAAAATACGGACTACCTTCAGTGAAGAGTAGCTCAAGATGATTAATTTGTTAAGAAAATGTGTGTGTTGAATAAAACTTAGTTCGGGTTCCTTAAGCACGTAACTCTATCACATTCGTGCATTTTCTGTGTTATATTTATTGTCCCTTTTCTTACTAATCTTTTGGGTATTTATAGGCCTTTATATAGGTTTGTGACCCAAGTTGAGACGCGATCGACCGACTTACCTCGAAGGTAAGTCGGTTTAGGCTTTGACTCGGAACACATCACATTGATCCCGAACACAACTCAATTCGGGTCTTATCTCGTGGTATTGTTAACGGGTTCCAATATGTCTGAGGGGATTAGGTTCAAGTCCCGAATAGGCCCTTGATCTATCCTATTTTTTGGGCTTTGTTACTCTTGGGCCTTTGAGATCCATTCCTAAGTGGTCTTTATAAGACTTTTAGTACATGATTCTATCATTAGCTCTCGAGGCTGGAAGGTATAATTTATGATATCTTCTGGTCTCGATTGACTTGTTATATATCTTCTGGTCTCCAAAATCACTATTAGGCCGGAAGGTATTATTTATGCATCCTTTAGTACTTGACAAGTTGACATTTACAACATCCGTAGACTACACATGGAAAATTAGGGATTACAATAATATTACTTGTTAATTAGGTGTTGATTCAAATATGTAAATGCATACTTCACGGGAAGCCTCTGACACCTATGATTGTTGTGAGCTATCCACAACAACGGGCTAAACCGGACACGCAGACACCGGTTCTGACTGGAAATCAGTTCAAACTCTTCTGGATCATGTCTTTCGTCAGCCATACTGCATAATTAATTGAAACATATAATTTTTCTAAATTATGCGGTCATTGTTCTAAACCATTTTAGATTTTCTAAATTATTCGATCATTATTCTAAATCATTTTAGAATTTTCTATATTATTTGGTCTTCATTCTAAACCATTTTAGAATTTTCTAAATTATTCGGTCATTATTCTAAACCATTTTGGAATTTTTTAATTTATTTCGTCATTATTCTAAACTATTTTGGAATTTTCTAAATTATTCGATCATTATTCTAAACTATTTTGGAATTTTCTAAATTATTCAGTCATTATTCTAAACTATTTTGGAATTTTCTAAATTATTCTGTCATTATTCTAAACCATTTTGGACAATATTCTAAATAATTTATAAATTATTAGGTCATTATTCTAAATCATTTTGGAATAATTTCTAAACTATTTTGGTTAACATTCTAAATAATTCCTAAACTATTTAATTATTTCTAAACCTATATCTAAACTATTTTATTATTCTAAACAAATTTTTTGTTAAAATATTTAATTACAAAAAATTTAAAATACCTTAACTGAAGAGCCGGTCAATTAGACAGTCGGACTAGGAAGAGAGAAAATTTTCAGATGTGGATTTGTGAGTTGTGAGAGGTGTGGTTGCGGAAAAGGTATTATATAATTGAAATCCTCTTTCCTACAGATAATTATTCTACAAAAAATAATTCTTCGGATCCACGTTAACCAAGACGCTTGGATTCGGAGAATTATTTTTCAGATTGGACAATTTGGAATTGTTTTGATTTTGAGTGCAGAATGTTAATTTCTTTTTATTTTTTTAATAGCAATAAAAATTTTGATATTTGAATCCTCCTCTTTG
Source organism: Carex arenaria (assembly GCA_964058825.1). NCBI lineage: Eukaryota > Viridiplantae > Streptophyta > Magnoliopsida > Poales > Cyperaceae > Carex > Carex arenaria. The sequence continues at coordinate 387,358 of CAXKVW010000201.1, forward strand.
TTGTATACCGTCACATATTTTTCTAATTTCTTATTTACCCCTAAATTAATTGATCCGATTCAGCCCTTGACTTAAAAGGTCTTTCTTTTTTATCCATTACACATTAACGATGGAGTTAAAACCATAGTTAAATCACTGATTAAAATAATAAAAGATAAAAAAAATAAAAAAAATAAAAGTTCTTTGCTTGGGCCAGCAGAGGTCCCTTCATTGGTAAGAAGATAAACATTTTTTTTATGTTGGATTTATAATACAGGAAACAATTTTGGAAACAGTGATCTGTGGCCCAAGATTGTGAAGCCCATTTTAGTGGTAACAGGGGCCAAGGCCCTAACAAGAGTATTACTGTATATACTATTTTAAAAGATAATAAAATTTATTGGTTCGTAAATCGTAATCGTTACTTGGTTAGATAGAATTTGTGAATATATTCATTGTATGATGGATTAATACTGTTTTGGAGTTAAATATAGCTGGAAAGTAATTAAATGCATGGTAATTGTTAAGAAATTTAAAATGAATAACATATATATATATATAGGCCTGTAAATTAACAACCGTCTGGAAAAATTGTCCCAATGCAACATGAAGGTGGTAATTGCTGACAAGTCACAACGTAACAACTTCACATGCATGCAAATGCAACATGAAGGTCTTATTGTCCCGAGGTCTCTGCCGATTGATTTTTTTTATAATAAAGAACCATCCCCAAAAGAGAGCAGTTTTCCAAAACAGGTGGCACTACTAGTAATATCGATCCGTCTATCCATCCGATCGTTTAATCGTTTCTCTTTATTTTAGAGGGTAGAAGGGGAAATTAGCTGACAATAACCACCACCCCCAGGTCTACCTGACAAGCGACACTACCATCCCCAGTTCTCCCACAGGATTATAAATAAAATAATTAGCCATCCATAATTCCACCTAGCTCACATTCACAATAAGTATAACCACCCCCAGGTCTTACCTCAACCTCACAAGCAAGCGACACTACCACCTCCAATAACCACCGCCACGAAGATTTTGGATTTCAGCACAGGCAGAGGCAGATTGAGACTTTCGAAGAATCATGAGATGAAATACATAATTAGAATTAATTATATAATCATTTTTTTATGAAGGAAATAAGAGTCAATTTTATAATTAATACCGTGATATAATTTTATTTTAATTAAATTATACATAAAATTATATCTAATTAATTATAAAAATAAATATCAAAATAGAGATCAATTGACTCCATTCCCTTTCATTTGAGTCCACTCCTGAGTTTGAGTATTAATATTTTAATTCGACTTTGAACTTCTAGTTAATTAAAATATTTTGTTTGACGTCATATATAATAAAATGGATAAAATTTTCATTTTAAACCAACTTTTTCCGCCCTAAGAGTTAGAATTGAAAATGGTTTTAAAATCTAGCGTTAACTACAAGAATTTGAAAATATCTGTGAGGATAAAAAATGACTATTGTCGGTTTAGGTAGAATATTCAAGTTGTCATGTAAAAACAACTCGGATAATACAATGTCATTCTACCTGAAATACTGTGATGGATCCCACATACTCTGTCCATGGAAATACTTGAGATAGGATCCAAATGTGGAAGTATTTTCATGCGCTCTTTTTCCAAGAATGAGCGCATGGAAAAACTCAGAAATGAGTATTTCCAACAGCGTCTATGGAAACAAATACTATTTCCAACGAGGGTAGTTGCGACGAGAGTATTTCCAACGGTAGTGCATGAAAATGACGATTTTTGGGCTTTTTTCCAACAGTATGCCCATGGAAAAGGTGATTTTCTCCTCTTGCAAAAAGCAAAAATTCTAGTAGTGAGATCAGACATTCAGGTCAATTTTGATTGTATATATGTCTACGTTTTGTTTTGTCGATCTTATTAATACAAACTTAAAATTTATTCTAGACCGTGTGATTTGAAATTAACTGTTAAGATCTCCTTTGAGACATTATCCATTGAAATGCGCCGAAACCCCATGTTTCCTGGCGGTGCAGCTGCTGGATTTCAGTAACATGCATGCCAGATTAATTAAAGCCTCATCCAGTCTGGTCCCGAGGCCTCTGCCCATGAATATGATAACCAGCCAAAGGAACAATTTACCAGAATGTTAAACCAATCAGGTGGCATCTGGCATGCGGGATGACGTTGAATGTTTAACCAATCAGGTGCTGCTATCTCTTTCTTTCAGTTGCTCCAGTCGTTTATTATCTCAAAGGGGTAAAATGGGAAATTATACATACACTATCCTAATTTCGCCCAAGGATAACATATAATTAATACTTGAGGAGGGCTCATGTTTCAATCATATCTTATACTATTATCTTTGATTGTAAAGTTTAAACAAATGATCGATCTCAATACCTCAATATGATATCAACATTAAAATATAATTAGAGATCAAATTTTATATTTTTTTTTAAATTCTGTTATTATCTTTTAAGATAGATACAAAATTACTATTTTTAAGAAAATTTTGGGCCATCTAAAAATAGTAATTTTGTACCTATCTTAAAAAAAAAAAATCCAAAAAATATAAAATTTGGTCTCCAAACACATTTTAATATGGATATTATGTTGAGTGTTTGAATTGTCTGTTTAAACTTTAGAATAAAAAATAATAATGTGGAATATAATTAGAACATGAAAACAATAGAGCCTTTGAGCCCTCATAATATACATACTTATTTTCTCCCGTACAATATAAAAACATTTATTTTACCACAAATATGATGGTTTTCTTTCGTAAATGATAATTTTTTAATTTGTTGAATGATTAGCACGATGAATGTATCGAATGAACTAAAATGGTAAGCTTTAAAAAATATTTTCCAACTTTTTCTACAGCCCAAACGATATGTACCATATAGTTCTTGTACATTCCAAATACGCAAAAATATTTTACTACGCATTGGTATTGAATCGAATTTTTTTAAAAGTACGAGGTTCCTTGTATTTTTTGTTTCTGGATAAAAGCTTGTCTATTGTTTTTTTTAGTAAGTCTCTCATAGATCGAAAAAAAATTCAAAATTTTTGTCCGAATTAATCACAGACGTTGATTTTAAAAAAAATAAAATTGAAATAAGTTCATATAATAATCTCTCTGTTAAGTTCCATTAGTTATTAGACTCTTCCAAACCTTTGGTCCCGTCAATCTCTTCCTCTCATGAATCGCCCCCCTCTCTTGATGAATTATTTCACATTTTTCAAATGGTCAAGAATCTCCTTAAAACATTAATTGTGTATCTATCTATAAAAATAGTAAAAAAATTCAAAAAGTATAAAATTTGATCTTGAAACATATTTTATTATGAAGATTATATTGAGCAATTCAGATTGACTGTTTGAAAATTAAAAACATAAATAAGAATGTGAATCATAATTGAAGCACAAAATCATGATGTATTTGAACCATTCTCATTGTATAAATAATTATTTATTTGAACAACAAAGAATAGTTAGTGTAGTTCACAATCAATCCGGTACAATATTAATAACCAAATATCTTGGGTTTGATTATTGTGCACGTGCACGTCATTAAAACATCATTTAAATCGCCTGAACTGTCGAGAATTTCGACGATCCACTTTTTTAAAAGTGGACCATCGAAATTTTCGGTGATTTGGATATTTTTAATAATTTCCGAAAATCGTGATCAATTCTGTTAATTTTTATTTAATGTACGATATTACAAAAAAAATGGGCCCATGAAAAGTTTCGGATGGTGAAAGTTTAGCTCTTTTTTTAATTAAGATCAAAGAACAAAAAATAATTGGCATTTTGTTTGTGTTATGAAATATTAAATGATCTTAGTGCTCAACGTTATAATACGAAGGAAGCATCGTGTTCCCCGTTATCTAAGAAACACTTGGGACCCAGATGAGTTGTGTGGGCCAGGATGGATTTTTTCAGGCCCCCCACTGTACCATCCTTAAAATTATTGATGTACATAAAGAGAAAGTTTTCTAAAACAGTAATAAATGCAAATAGAAGTTGCTCCATGATGGAAATTAAGACTTAAGAGAACATCAAAAACAGTAAGCAAATGTTTCGGGACTTATTTGTCTCTGTCAAAATGTCTCTCTCTATAGTAATTCTAAATTTTAATTAATCAAACAAAAAATAAGGCTGAAAAAAAAATTAAATTTATTTTTTCTCATTAATCACTTAAACATGAAGAGATTAAATATATTAATATTCCTTTCTATTCTATTTCATTTCCTTCTATTCTTCATCTCCCTTCATTTAATTTCCTCCTCTCCATCCAAACAAGACGTAAACCAACTCCATTCATTACAATACCACTAGTGACCATAGTGACAAATTAAAAGTTCGGGTTTGGTTCGGCGGGGTCAAAAATTTATAATTTGAGTATAATTCGTGTATAATTCAGGAATGATTCGGTACAACAAAAAAGCAAAAAAAATTCCCAAAAAAACTCAAGGAAGCAAAAAAAAAATTCCAAAAAAAAACTCCTCAAAAACAGAAAAAAAAAAAGTTTTCTAAAAAAATAATAATTCGCGTTTTTATCGTGAATAATTCGCCGATTCACGTTTTATACGTTTTTATTCGCTAATAAAACGTATTATATGTTTTTACACATTTTATTCGGCGTTGATTCAGATGTGTAAAGAAAAAACAAATTAATCACGAATTATGTAACGAATTATGTAACTATATCAGTAACTAACAGTATTCGGTAACATATTTTTTTCCTGAAAAAAAAAAATTCCACATTCTTTCCAAAGGTGTGACCGCGCGCGCTTGGCACATGCATTATTCCAATCATGCATAGAAGTTGTTGGAAGAGTTGATTGCAATGTTATCAGAACCGGACCGGATATCGAACCGCTAAAGCTTCGGTTCAACGGTTCCCTGGTCAGACCGGTGGTTCAACCGGTTCAATTGCTGGTTTTTTTAAATATATATAACTTATTATAAAAAATTAAAATTTTTGTCCTATACAGAGCATCTAATTGAAATTACTTACAGACTTACACTATTGGATGAAGGTTCTTTGCTGATTTTGTTTCAAGCCTAGACTTATTTGAATGAGATTAAGCCACTATGCAATACACCACAATAGATATAAGAATATAGAAGGAGAAAGGAGAGCTAATTTCTCATTTCTTTCCATCTCAGTGTGTGGAGGAAAAGGTAGGAAATGGAGAATTTAGCGAAAATGGAAGATACGTAAATCAGAAAAGCAAGAGATGAAGATTTTATCAAATTTGATATGAACCGCGGTTTTACATGGTCCGGTCCAGCGAAATTTTAATAAGAACCGGCCGGTTTAATTGGTTTTAACCGATTCAAAAACTTAGACGATAATTTAGAAGAACCGAACCGGACAGGTGACTGGTTCCGGTTTTTTCCGGCCGAACCGGCCGGTCCGGTCCGATTCTGATAACACTGGTTGATTGGCCTCATTTTTTAACATTGCCAGCTACGTTAATAATGACTAAAAAGTCTAAAATATATAACAATTGGCAAATACGTTTATTATTTAATTCCTTCTTAAAAGCAATACGGGATATATTTTCTATGGAAATTTAATAATTCCTTCTTAAAAATAATCAGTTAATTTCTTTCACATTGGTTTGAGAAAACTTTTTATCTAAAAAAGTTTGTGAAAAATATATAACCAAGGCATAACATAAAAAAAAAAAAAAAATCAGACTTATCTTTAATTTGAAATCCCTTATATGCCTCATAATTAGTTTTGACTGGTACATAGCTATGTTTAGATGTTATGGTGATTTAGGTTTATATTAGATGCAGATGTTGCAACATTTACATTTGTTCTGTACTGATGTGTATATGTGCTCCAGTTGTTTGGAGGCATAGTGACAAATCAATAGTTCGTTTTGGTTCGGTAGGGTAAAAAATTTGTGATTCAGATATAATTTAGGAATGATTCGGTACAACAATGAAGAAAAAAAAATTCCAAAAAAAAACACCCTAAAAAAATATAAAAAAAAGTTTCTTAAAAATAAATTTGATGTTTTTTCGCAAATAATTCATGATTCGCGTTTTATTCGCTAATTATTACGTTTTGTTCGTGAATTATTTGCAAATAAAATGCGAGTATTGTTACTGTAGTTGTAAGATTGTTATGGTTTCAATAAAACTTAGTGATTATACCACCACTTTATTCCTAAAAAAAAATATTTGCCTGATAATTATATAAAGGAATAATTTTACAACGTTCAATTAATTAATATCGGCTTATTCAGATGTACGTTAAAACATAATTATTTACATACAAAAATTAAATGCTCATGAGCAAACATTATACATGAATTTTATGCATTTATCTATTGGTTTTTTAATTTTTTTTAACCCTTCCCGTGAGTTTTTTTAATATTTTTGGCTTTGTTCATGCAACTAGTTTGGTTGTCAGGATCACAATTCACAACACATGCTGAGAGCCCAACTTCACAAGATTGTATGTTTCTTTCCGACGGTATATTCGTAGAATATATTGCTTACTATACATTATTTATATTTATTAACAAAAAAGAAGCTTGCACTGTTTTTGTAGATAAACCCCCTAAAGTAGTGGCACACTGGCACGACACGAGTGTGGTCCCTTTTACACATCCACACGTCTGCCTCTCTTCAAAAGGGAATTAAATCAGAATCGCAGCCTCCCTGCTTTTCCATATCCAACCATTCATATGTTTTGAGATTCATACATAAAAATCAATTGATTTTGAGATTAGTGCATTTATAAAAATGAATGGTTGGATATGGAAAATCAGGAACCTGCGATTCCAAAGAATCGCAGCAGATTTGTAAAGTTCATAAAATAAAGCTAGCTAGCTAGCTAGTAATTCGCATCCTCTGAGATATCTCAAACTTTGCGTGACATTTTGGAATATCACAATCGTTCAAATACGTTCTGCACGAATCTCAAAACAAAAAATAATACTGCCCCCTATGTTCCCCCGAATAAGCACCGGACACGTCGGTCACGCAAAAATTGAGATATATCAGAGGATACGTACCCGCTAGCTAGTGTTTATATTTCCTTGCACACTAATAATACTACCAATCGTAACCGTAATTCCGTTAAAAGAAGAAACAAGGCTTCAATTTTCTCTTTCACAACTCAGTGGAGTGATGGAGTCGTTCCATTTGGCTCCTAATTCCTAATGCTTCACCCATTTGTCGTTTAATTAATGTACGCTTGCTTTCCTTGTATAAATCTAACTGCCCCTCTCCTCTCCTCTCTTGCCTTGCCTTCCTTGTCACTTAAAGCAGCCATGGCGCGACTTCTCCTCCTCCTCTCACTCTTCTCTCTCTTGGTATCTGTTGCCATTTCTGGTTTGACTAGAATCGAGCATTCTCTGAAGAACGATGGATCCCTCGCTCTTCTAGTCATAGGTGATTGGGGCCGGAAAGGCAACTATAATCAATCTTTGGTTGCACAACAGGTACCTACCAATAAATTCATTCTTCATTCAAAAGTCAAATAAAGTATCTCTTCTCTTCTCTTCTCTTCTCTCTTGTGAATATATATTTATTAGCTCCATTTTGCTTCTTATCATAAATAAAATAGCAATAAATTTATCTTCTACTTGACCCTCTGCTTTTTAGATGATGGATTTGATCATGTTCAATTAATGCCAATCTATCAGCCCCAATTTGTCTTAAATTAAGGAAAGTAATAAATTAATTTTCTATTTGTTATTTCACATGACATATCTTTTATATGGATTCCGATCGAAGAGGATGGAGAACTCTTCAGTCTTCAATTCACCTAAAAGCAAAAAAGAAACTAAAAAGATGAATTATTGTTCCTACTTAAATGTATTGTTGGTTGGTCATAATAATTAATTTCCTAAGCTAAGTTTCTTTCAACATGTGGCTTTCTCTAAGCCAAGTTTCTATAATCAATGTGATCTAATTTTGTGAATAAATTAATAACGGTCAACAACGAATTAGAAGATACAATAGACTAATGAATTCCTTTTGTTTCACACCACAGTACATGTGCTCAATCCATGTGGTATCGGTGAGTTGCAATGTGTGACATGTAGAAACTAATATAAACAACAAATTAATTAATTTCTATCAATAAAAATGTAGATGGGGAAAGTTGGCAAGGAGCTAAATATTGATTTTGTTATTTCGACCGGCGACAATTTTTATGAGAACGGGTTAACTGGTGTAGACGACCCAGCTTTTGAGCAGTCATTTTCTGATATTTACACCGCAGAGAGCTTGCAAAAGCCATGGTATACTGGTAAGGTCTCGTTAATTACTTGTCAATCAACAATTCATACCATTTTTTTTTTTTTTTTTTTTCGGGAACTAAATTATTTTTGTAATTTAATTTCTTGGCAGTCCTGGGAAACCATGATTATAGGGGTAATGTGATTGCACAGTTGAACCCTGCACTACAAAAGATCGACAGCCGGTTCATCTGCATGAGATCATTCATAGTCAATGCTGGTATATATGAAGAACTGTTTTAGACTTTTCTTTTGTTTTATAAAATTGAAATTTTTTATATATTAAGTGTTTTTTTTTATTCAGAAATTGTGGAATTCTTCTTTGTGGACACAACTCCATTTGTTATGAAGTACTGGACGAATCCAGGGGATTCTCACTACGATTGGAGGGAGGTCGAGCCTCGCAAGACCTATATTTCAAATCTCACACAGGTATAATTAAAAGAAAATTTATAAAAACGAGAAAGCAAACCAATTCATCAATTAAACTCTGTAAACAATTAAATTTTTGTTCTGGAAACAGGATTTGAACAGTGCATTGCAAGAATCTAGTGCAAGGTGGAAGATTGTGGTGGGTCACCATGCCATAAGAAGTGTCAGTATCCATGGTGATACTGCAGAACTCGTGCAATATCTGCTTCCTGTGCTTCAAGTAATTAATACAGAATCAAAATATAGTTTAAATTTTTATTAATACCATATACTTCTTTTATTAATACCCTTCTCTGTTTCTTTTTCACGTAGAAAAATGGTGTTGACTTCTACGTCAATGGACACGACCATTGCCTCGAGCACATTAGCAGTACTGACAGGTAAATTTAGCAAAACAGTTTGCTATTTTGGCTCAATTTATTACTGGTACACTAAAATAAAATTGCAACACTTCACTATTCAGTATTCAGATTATATTGAACTTACCTTACACAACTCATTAATTATTGTTATTGATGCTTGTATGCACCAAAAGCCCATTGCAATACTTCACCAGTGGAGGGGGCTCAAAGGCATGGAGAGGCGCATACATACCTAACACAGACAAATTGCGATTCTTCTATGATGGCCAAGGTTTCATGTCGCTCAAGTTAACCAAATCCGATGCCGACATTGCATTTTATGATGTTTCTGGCCAGCAATTGCACAAATGGAATATGGGTAAGATTAACCATGGTCCTCTCTTAAGCAATGCAGCTATGTGAACTGAGACAGACTGTAGCGACAGAATAAAGAGAATTGTATTACCAGTAGAGTCTTGCATTGGGTACGTAGTTGAATTTGTCCCTTTGGTTATTGTAATTGGGTTTAGAGAGATTAAATATTATAAAATGGATTTAATTTTAATTTATTATAACATATTTACATTTCCAACGTGTATAATTCAATTAGGGTATTTAATTTTCCTATTTATAAAATACCCATTTGAGGAAAATAATTATCAGACATGGAATTTCATGGTCAAAAGTACGGATACCATGACACTCTGCTTTACTCCCATTTCATTTTTCCCTCTCTCTCTATGACTTTATACATGAAATTGAAGGCACTAGGCAAGGATGTTTGTCCCTGTATTAATTATTGATTTATTGTGCTCATATGGAGGTTGATTAGAAACAAATTAATACTTCAATTAACTAGACAAGGATGAGTATATTTTAAAAATAATATCCATTTCAGCAATTGTTGTTCCCTTGTTAAAAGTATGTACAGTTGTACATCAATTAAATGAACAAAACATGCCAAGGGTCGATGTATAAACATTTAATAAACACATTCAATCCACCCAACTTAATCAAACGAGCAGAGGTCCTGCTTCAGGGCCGAACTTACACATGTTCCCATTAAGAGACCGGTTCCAACTATTTGGATCGCACATTGGAATGTCATGGGCACATCCTTTGATCCCCGAGACCTTCCGACATCGGTTTCAGATCACGTACTGTTAATTTTGAGGTTCAAGCCTCACACAAACCCGTCTAAAAGACCAGGATATCCAACCGGTGGTGGCAAGAGCATGGGGTTCCATATCTATTCTCAACCCAGCAAGAAGAATACAACAGATAATTTATGCAGATCAGAGGGAACTATGCGCATGGGCACACAAAAAGTTCAGTAAAAGAGATACATATTTGGTGCCATCCAAATAGCATAGAAGGAAAAATCGGTTGTTCCGGCTTGGAATCGGCTGATTCGGACCGGAATCGGACTATACCGATCCGATTTTAGGCCAAGTTACATGGTATGTGTTGATTACAGTCAAATTTCGGCCAAAACGGTAAGATTCCAATGAAATTTGGCCGAAATGCGTTAATCTCGCCAATAAAAAAAAAAATTTGCGTTGCGCGTGATTCGATCTAATTGGAAAAATCGATCCATCACTGACAGTGGATCTCGGTTGTCTGGATCGATGACCCCATTACAGAGACAAAAAGCCTATCAGCAATAAACAACATACCACGCGGGAAAGGCATAAACTCTACCAACAACTTTTATGATTGGAATTATGTATGTTTCAAATGTCATGCGTGGTCATAGCTTTGTGAAATTAAGGACGTGGGATTGAAGACCACATATAGTACTGATAGTACTAGTGCTATTAATTGTAATGAATGGAGTTTGTTTATTGTCAGCATTAAGCATCAAATGCGAAGATGTCAAGTTCAAATTGAAGAAGCAACAGAAACACAAATATATATATGAGGCATTTGGGAATCCCATTCCCATGCCACTTATTTTTAGCAAATTCTCTTTGCATTTAGTACTGTTTTAGAAAACTTTCTCTTTATGTACCTCAATAATTTAAGGATGGTACAGTGGGTGCTAGTCTACACGATAAAAGACTAATGGGCCTAAAAATCCATCCTGCCCCACACAACTAATCTGGGCCCCAATGTTTCTTAGATAACGTGGAATCACGATGCTTCGTATATATAACATGGTGCGCTAAGATCATTCGAAGTTCATATTTACAAACATAATGCCAATTATTTATTGTTCTTCATTCCTTAATAAAACCACCCATCTTTTCACCTCTTCATTCGAAATTTCATATATACACACATAATGCTAATTATTTTTTTGTTCTTTATTCTTTAATTAAAAACAAGGTAATTTTTCACTATTTGAAGCTCTTCATGGGCCTTGTAGGGCCCATCGCTTGAAAAAATAGTAATAAATTTTGTTCTTAATTTCCTTGTACTGTGAGTCTGCGGTTGGTATTTGATTATTGAGTTAGAATGTTTTTGAGTTCAACTTAGTTTAGTATAAAGTTAAGCAATTAATTAAATCAAGTTCAGTTTTTATTATTTTTTTAACGCTCGACTTATACTAAATTAAGTTAAAATTTTAAATTCGATATGCAAATACATTCTTGTGAAGCATACTAATTTCAACGTTTCGAATTTGTCGTTTAAAGTTGTTCCGATAAGTTTTAGAATTAAGCTCACAAAAAACTTTGTAAACTTAAGAACACCCTAGTTCTACTCTTGATTATTTCCTCTTTTTTTTACTCTGGGAAGGGACAACATCTAGTGAGAAACTTCCTCCAATTCATTAATGCTCAAAATTTAAATTATTAGATGTTACATTACTAGATAATGTACAGAACCGAGACGAAAACTGGTGAACGTAAGAATGTTTCTCTTTGCTTGACTGTTAAATCAAAAATATTAATTCATTACAATCTATGAAAATTTGTACTTTAAAAAAATAATACAGCCTATCAAATTTACTATAGTTTGTGTTTCAAAAGAGATTGGAAAATAATACAGCCTATCATGGAAGCTTTTATCTTGGCAATTTAATTGGTTTTATGATTTATGTTGAACTTTGATAAGAGGAGTTTTAAGTACACAGACTAACAAAAAGAACTGACGATGGATCACACAGATTGTTACTTGGTAGGAAATTTTTAATATTAAGGTACAAGGCAAAAAGAGTACACAAATTGATCCTTCAATAATTGAACTCTTCAACAATATCTTACACCTCAGTTAGGATTCCTTCTCTTGTGCATACAATCTTCACATACTCTGCACTTCCTTGTTTTCATAGTGTTATGCACAGGACCTTCTGTAAAATTAGTAATTCAAATTTCAAGTTCCTGAACAGTTGATTTCTTCTTACGAGTAAATGGTAAAAAAAATTATAAGTTTCCGAATCCATTTCATACAAGATCAAGAGGTGAAAGATCAATGCATGGAACTGGATGCAACCTGCTGTAGGTTTTTCAACAGCTTGACCTTGTATTAAATGATCTCATGCATTTAGTTATGTGTATGCATTGCTCATGACAAAGAATCAGATCAATGATTAAATTTAATCATTTGAAACTTCGAAAATTAAATCATTATTGCAACCAAATTTTTTGACATGTATTGTCATCCGAAATTTTGTAAGTGAACTCCTCAACATATAATAATATGCACAAACAAGTATATGCCGAGAACAGTCATTATCCAAATTATGTATTCAAAGCCACAATACTTGACTTTTTAGCAATAATTTGCTTAATGCCAGTAATTCAAGAAATATATTTTGTATCACCCGTCTGCTATTCAAATGTTACAGAACAAACAAGTTAATAAGAAGCACATTTACTCATAAAACTAAATAGAAAGTCCCCTGTTTTGATAAAGAGATTATGTTAATACCTGGGTCCATCTGATTTTGGTTGGGAAGGGAAGGATTTAATCCAGGCTGCGTCTTGCTTTCCATGGAAAGCATTTTTAGAGCAATTTTTTTAAGATAATCAGGCTGAGAAAAAACCACAAAAACAGAAAGAAAGATATTAGACATCAGTTCCAATTAAAACTAATGATGGTACACAAATTACTAGATCAGTTCCAACAAAATAAATTTTCAATTTATAAGTTGTTGATTAATTTTAACTTTCAAATTATTTTCTGCCCATATTTGCCATGATTTCTTATTATTCAAATTGTAAAAACCAAGATCCTAGTGTTCACCTCTCTAGAGTTAGGTGTCACAGCCAAATGTTAGATGTCAATTTCTTACAAAAAAGACTAAATGTCTTCAATAGATGCAACTTAGGTATAGCAACTTAAAAGTCTTCAAGTGTAATTAGGGTATAAAATACACAAAACAACAGTTGTACAATATCAACAGATACTACCTTTATATAATAATACTCTGACATGCAGCCTCCTTATACAATGTTTAAAGGATTATATAATGATTAACAACAACATAACTAGTAAATAGTAATAACAAATACCTGACTAGTAGCAGCACTGTAGATCTTTTCCTCAAACCGAACTGCAATTTTTTGAAGCTCGTTTATTCCCTCTGGTACTGGCACAGGAAGATGCCTCCTTAATGTGTCCATTCTAAAATAACAAAACCATTTAATCAACTAGGTAATAGACTCATATTGAGGTTACAAAACTAAATGCACAGATGTTACAAATTTATCAATTGGTAAATTGATAATACCCAGTCAAATGCTCATTATAAGAAGAAGGCAAATACGTGCAATGATTGTATAAAAAATAAGACACTTGAAGATCATCCCTTTATAGAAAACGAAAGAAATAAAAAAATAACTAGAAATACACAAATGGTTCAAACAGTTTTACGCAACCAAAATTAAAATTAATATACAATCAGGGATGGTGGAAACTGCTTTGAAGAATCCTTCTTTGACCAGATCTTATACAATATGATTGGCACCAATATAATTATAGAATATTGGATTTCGGGGCATTCCTCCTTGCTTATTTACAGCTCCCAATCAAAAACACTTGTTCCCGGCCAAAAAAATCCAACTAAAATTGAATTGAAAATCGTAGAGAAAGGATGGATGGAAATAATCTCACATTTTGTTGACGATTCTTTGTCGAGCGTCCGGCTGCAGTTGTGATCGCCAATCAGGGTTAGCGTTGGAATCGGGTCGAATACCAGAACTCGAGCCCGTAGCACCGCCGCTTTGGGGAGCGGGAGCGGGAGCGTTCCAATTAGAGTCCATAGTCTCTCCTGTACGATAACGAATCAAAATAAAACTCAGAGTCAGAGTCGGGGGTCTACAAAGAAAGAGGCCAGAAGCGAGGCTCAGGCCACCGGGAGAGGAGGGTGTCCGATGCCCATCGGACCATAGTCTGTTCGATGGGTGTCTGATACCGTCCGATTCACTTCAAGATCTGTGCACATCACCTTGAAGTAGATCGGACGGTATCAGACACCCATCGAACACTGTTCTGGTCCGATGGGCATCGGACGCCCTCCTCTCCCCAGGCCACCCCGTATAAGCAGCGTTCAGGTTTTGGGCGAAAGAACGCTAGAATTGAACGAGACTCACCGTCCGATCCGAGTTACGCCGATTCTTCTTTGTTTGCGTCGGACTTTGTTCTTCAGGAAGTATGCGACTGAGGGAAATACCGGGTCTTTTGCTCTAATTTTCAACAAACCGACCTTTTTCCGATCCGTATCCTCTTGAGATATCTCAATTTTTTGCGTGACCGATGTGTCCGGTGCCTTTTCGGGGAAGCGTAGGTGCCCAGTTTTATTTGAGCTTTGAGAGTCGTGCAGAACGTATTTGAACGATTAAGGTATTCTATAAAGTCACGCAAAGTTTGAGATATCTCAGAGGATGCGAATTCGTGTCTATTCGGGAAAACGTAGGGGGCAGTATTATTTGAGCTTTGAGATTCGTGCAGAACGTATTTGAACGATTGAGATATTCCAAAAAGTCACGCAAAATTTGAGATATCTCGATGCGAATTCCCTTTTTTGGGGTATATGTGCTTGACGATCGAAAGAGTGATTCAGAATTTTCAGAGTAGCGTGAAGTATGCTCTATAAGAGTCTGTTCGGCAGTACAGTGGGATTGGATATAGGAATGGGATTGAAAATTATTAAACTAAAAAAACATTGTGCGTGTGGATTTTTTCACACAAAGTCTGAGTGAATTTGTTTTTTCCCACGCGCCCAGTGAAATCCGAACAGGCCCTAATTGATGGTGGGATGCAAGGAAATGAATATGCTGTTATTCTGATCCCAATCATTCAATTTCCTTGAAATTCTTAGATGAAAAAGTTTTTTAATTGAGATTTGCGAATGAAAAACTTTGAATGGTTGAGATCGGGAGAGTCTGTTATTCCATTAGAATAACAATAGATTCATTTCCGGGTTACAATGGAGTGACCAATTTCTAACTAAATATTATCATTTTAAATTCGAGTACAATATTATTAAGTTTACCGAGTTCATATATGTCAAATTTAAAATTTATTGAATTAACTTCTTCAAACGACAAATTCAGATCCTTCAATATGGACTCCGTATCTGTATCCGATACCAATACACGTCCGATACGGCACCCATACGTATTGGATACGCCAACTGGCATATCAGCTTATATGGTGTATCCTTAATCCCTTAATATGGCCTTTGATATGGGTAAACTCGCTGGGATATGCCTCTGACACATCTAGATATGTCTGGGATACAGATGGTCCACCGTGCACTACGACTTCTACCCGAATAGCGCATGGTCCACCATCCACAGCGTCAAAACCAAATTATGTTACTCAGATACTTCAATATGGGATCCTTATCCTTATCCCTATCCGATACCGATACACGCCTGATACGACACCAATACACCAGCTGGCATATCAGCTTACGTGGCATATCATTAATCTCTTGATACAGTTTCTGATACGAGTTGACTCGTTGGGATACGCCTCTGACACTAGGGGTGTCAATGGTACCTTTTTAGTCATTTACCCGACCCGTGTTATATTTGATAAGACGAATATGGGTAAGATTTTTTTTCGATAACTTATTGGGTATGGTTATGAGTAAGATTTTTTTCCGTTAGTCAAATAAATAAGGGTATGGGTAATAACTATGCCGTACCTGTTACTCTATAGGGTAAGTATAAAATATAAAATTATATATATTCAATTTAGCATCTAGATTTACTTTTCGATTTCGGCACCTCTTAATTGTGCCTTTCTATTTGAAAGCATTAAGAATTGTAGAATTGTGTCATTCTATTCCAGCACTTAAATATAGTTGTTAAAATATACTTCAATATTGTTGGCTCGGCCTTGGATAGAAACTAAATATGAATTTGCAAAACCGGCACAACTGTCGAATTGGTAGGGGCCTTTGTTCTCAAATAATGTACAGAATTTTGAATTATGTGTTTATTTTTTTAACTTCATATAACATTGTAATTTTTATTGAAACTAAAAGTTCATTTTTTTTTTCCTTTTTATTCAAATACAGATGGCCCCAAGGAAATCTAGTCTATCAAGAGCCACATCAAGAAAAAAAGAAAGTAGGGAGAAAGCGTAATTCGCAGGCAGTATTTGAGCTCGGTCAGGGTTCAAATGCTACGCTAGATGGTGAAATTACACCGACTGAAATCGAAAAGAAAAGGGGACGAGGCCCCAGGCTGATAAAAAAATCGACAAATATAGTGGAAAACAGACCAATAATCTAGCCAATTTTCTCTTGTGAGTTTACTTGTGAAGAAAATCCAAAGCAGATAACGGCTGCAATCACCGGGTATTATTGTTTTTCATTTTTAAAAAAACATACAACTATTTTATCCCCTAAGTTATGTTCTGTAACTTGAATTCTCTATCACAAAGCTTGCCCCTGAACCATATGCCTAGACAATTTAGAAGTTTCCTTGCCTTTCATGAAACAACAAAAAATAAAACGAATTTGTGTGTTTGGTAGTCTCTTTTCTTATTATTTCCCATTACTACTCTTAGAAAGGGATCATCTGATCTGTATCATGTCAATTTAAACTTTTCATTACAAGGATATCATCTGATATGTATCATGTCAATTTAAACTTTTCATTACAAGAATATCATATGCACATCCTCATTAAATTCATATAGCTAAAAAACATATTTAAATTTTTCTGTAGTTGAATTGTTTCAGCAAGATGACCTTTATATTTCCTTTACTAGGCACTCAGTTGGTATATATTTGTTAGGCAATTAATAGGCAATTAGTTAATATCGCAGCTCTCTGAATTTTAGATAAGTGGGGAATAAGTGAAGTACTATTACATATCACTTTTCTCTGAATTTTAAAACATGTAACCTTGCTAATGGAATTTATGTTTCCTTTATAAAGGATAAATTTAGATATTGTCCAGGGGAAGATCTCGGACGTTGTCGGGATGTTCTTGATGCAATAGCGATAAAGAGGTATAGCGGGCAGCTACACGAGGCTAGGGACATTTGCTTCAAAAAGTTTGGCAGAAACATACCAGAATGGAAGAAGTCCCCTCCACATTGGTGCCTAATGCACCCATACTGGCATGGTTTGTGTGACATCTTTGCCACAAAGGAATGGCAAGGAGTTAGTACAAAAAACTATGAGAACAGCACTAATTTTGGACTGACGGTCTCTCATTATGCCAGAAGTGCAAGTTCACACAGGCATTTTAGTAAACTGGTAAGTTTCATGAAAATTTATTCAAATTAAAACTTAAGCTATAATTTACAACAACGTCTGACGTACTTATTCATTTTCATGTGGAGACAACATTAAAAAAAAAAAAGGAAAGAGCCAACAATGAGGGAACTTTACATCCATCTTCATTGTCTTTGAGACAATGACAAATCATCCATTGAGGACCAACTGGAAGCTGCCATCACCCTTAGGTTAGGACCAACGGAGACTACTGATGACAATGTGGTTATGGACCCAAGTACAGAGGAGATTTCTCCTATAATTGAAGAGTTGGCTGTCACCTCCTTACAATTTACCAATAGTAAAATCAAATCAGTTTACGTAAGTTGCACTGTGTACATTAATTTCATTTTATTACCTAAATTATGAGTCAAAAATGCATACCTTAGTGTTGTGGTTGCATATAATTTTTTTTAATTGTGTACTTTTTAGATATCTATTTAGTAACATGGAGTCAACTTCTAGTTGCATAGTATGTGATACAAGCATTACAGCTTTAGAACTCCGATGAGTGATAATATGTTTATTGTTTCCTTTGTTTTCTTGTATGTTCTTTTGATGAAATAATATTTGTAATGATCAAATATGTATGTTATGTACTGCTATTGTAGATTGATCAAACACAACCCATACTACAGTAATTCGTGTACTTTTTAAATATATATTCAATACATAACAAGGTCAAAATAACACATATTTTTATATTTCTCATATGATGCAACTCATAGGAAAAAGTGAAGGACATGATGGCTGATGAGGCCAATGCCTCTATGGATGAGAGCACCATGTTCATGTTCGCTACTGGCGAAGCAAGCCATGGTAGGGTGCTAGGATTTAGAAGCATGCTTGATAGGAAGGTGCAAACAGCAACCAATTGTTCCAGGCCTATGCACACAGCATCTTCTGTTACTATTTTTGGGGTGACAACCAATGAAGTGCAGGCAAGCTTCTCTCGCACCGAAGTACAATAGCTCTTGACTGACAGTAATCGCTGTCAAGCTAATGATAGGGTTGAGATGAGAAGAGAACTAGGATCTTATCAAATGTACCTCAAGCAATTATTCTCAATGGTTGGGGCACAAGGGCTCAATCCACAGGTAATTAAGACCAATTTGATTGCTAATTTAGTATTTAAAATGTGTTTGATGTGATGATAGATTTTAATATCTCCCTGTGATTATATGTTGCTTACTGATACAACTGTTTATTGTAAATGAATTTTGAGCTAAAAAATTTCTTCGAAACAATTTTGGGTGCAGCTTAGTTGCTACTGTAGTTGTTTTCTTTATTGTTGTATATTGTCATACTAAAATTATATCGTTGGTATTGTTTAACTTAGGATCAAGAAAATAGTTCGAGAACTCATCAAGATTTTATTGGGAATTTATCTAATTTTTAGGTCCCACTTTTAACTTAAGAAAATCGATTAATTATTACAAATCAGATCTAATTTTGTTATATTCAAATTATAATACTTGTGCTTGCATATTCAATGCCTTAGGGTCAAGGTCATTTTCCTCAACCAACTCAGGAAGTAGCTTCACAGATGCAGATGGCGAGCTCCTAGGTAAGTAGTTCTACATAAATCCCTTTATTTAGAATGATTAAAGTGATTGCAATGCTTATAGTGCAACATTCTGAATTTTGAGGGGATATACAAAATTCACATTCATAGCAACTAATCCCATGTCACTTATTTTTAGAAAACTCTCTTTATGTACCTCAATAATATGAGGATGGTACAGTGGTTGCTACACGATAAAAGACTAATGGGCCTAAAATTCCATCCTGCCCCACACAACTAATCTGGGCCCCAATGTTTCTTAGATAACATTGAGCACTAAGATCATTCCAAGTTTCATATTTACAAACATAATGTCAATTATTTATTGTTCTTCATTCCTTATTAAAACCACCTATCTTTTCACCTCTTCATTCGAAATTTCATACACACACACATAATGCTAATTATTTTTTTGTTCTTGATTCTTTAATTACAAACCAGGTAAATTTATACCATTTGACGCTCTTCATGGGCTTGCACGGCCCATTGCTTGAAAAAATAGTAATAAATTTTGTTCTTGATTCCCATGCACTCTGAGAGCCTGTTTGGCTGCAATCCCGCGTGTTACTGTTTACGCGAAAAAAAAAATTCAGTTGAACTGATTTTCTTTTCCTGCGTAAACAGTAACCCGCTGTTTACTATTCACCCGTTCCTGTGCCCATTCCCGTTCCCGGGTTGCAGCCGAATAGGCCCTGAGTCTGTGGCTGACTGGCTGGTATTTGATTATTGAGCTAGGATGTTTTTGAGCTCAATAAGTATTTTGGTGAGCTCAATTCTAAAATCTGTTAGAATAATTTTAAATGACTAATTTATATATTTGAAACTGATTTATTTCTTGAGAGATGTGTTTTCATATCAAATTTATAAATTTTCAATTTAGTTTAGTATAAAGTTAAGCAGTTAAATAAAGAAGGTTTAAAAGTCAATTTATTGTGTTCAGTTTTAATTAATTTTTTATTGCTTGACTTTATACTAAATTAAGTTGAAATTTTATAAATTAGATAAACAAATACATTCTTGTAAAGCATATCGGTTTCAACATTTTGAATTTATCATTTAAAGTCGTTCCGATAGGTTATAGAATTAAAGCTCACAAAAAACTTTGTAAACTTAAGAACACCCTAGTTCTACTCTTGATTATTTCCTCTCTTTTTAATTCTCTTGGAAGGGACAACATCTAGTGACAACTTCCTCCAATTCATTAATACTCAGAATTTAAATTATAGATGTAACATTACAAGATAATGTACAGAACCGAGACGAAAACAGGTGAACGTAAGAATGTTTCTCTTTGCTTGACTGTTAAATCGAAAATATTAATTCATTACAATCTATGAAATTTTGTACTTTAAAAAAATAATACAGCCTATCAAATTTACTATATTTTGTGTTTTAAAAGAGATTTGAATATTTATCATGGAAGCTTTTATATTGGCAATTTAATTGGTTTTATGATTTATGTTGAACTTTGATAAGAGCAGTTTTTAATAAGTACACAGACTAACAAAAAGAGCCGATGATGGATCGCATAGATTGTTACTTGGTAGAAAATTTTAAAATTAAGGTACAAGGCAAAAAGAGTACAAAAATTGATCCTTCAATAAGTGAACTCTTCAACAATATCTTACACCTCAGTTAAGATTCCTTCTCTTGTGCACACAATCTTCGCATATTCTGCACTTCCTTGTTTTCATAGTGTTATGCACAGGACCTTCTGTAAAATTAGTAATTCAAATTTCAAGTTCCTGAACAGTTGATTTCTTCTTAAGAGTAAATGGTAAAAAAAATTACAAGTTTCCGAATCCATTTCATACAAGATCAAGAGGTGAAAGATCAATGCATGGAACAGGATGCAACCTGCTGTAGGTTTTTCAACAGCTTGACCTTGTATTAATACATTTAGTTGTGTGTATGCATTGCTCATGACAAAGAATCAGATCAACAGTTAAATTATTGCAACTAAAATTTTTGACATGTATTGTCATCCGAAATTTTGTAAGTGAACTCCTCAACATATAATAATATGCACAAACAAGTATATGCTGAGAACAGTCATTATCCAAATTATGTATTCAAAGCCACAATACTTGACTTTTTACTTTTTAGAAATAATTTGCTCAATGCCAGTAATTCAAGAAATATATTTTGTATCACCCGTCTGCTATTCAAATGTTACAGAACAAACAAGTTAATAGGAAGCACATTTACTCATAAAACTAAAGAGAAAGTCCCTTGTTTTGATAAAGATATTATGTTAATACCTAGGTCCATCCGATTTTGGTTGGGAATGGAAGAATTTAATCCAGGCTGCTTGTTTTCCATGGAAATCATTTTTAGAGAAATTTTTCTAATATAATCAGGCTGAGAAAACCACAAAAATAGAAAGAAATATATTAGACATCAGTTCCAATTAAAACTAATGATGGTACACAAATTACTAGATCAGTTCCAACACAATAAATTTTCAATTTATAAGTTATTGGTTAATTTTAACTTTCAAATTATTTTCTGCACATATTTGCCATGATTTCGTGTTATTCAAATTGTAAAAACCAAGATCCTAGTGTTCACTTCTCTAGAGTTAGGTGCCACAGCCAAATGTTAGATCCCAATTTCTTACAAAAAGGCTAAACGTCTTCAATAGAGGCAACTTAGGTATAGCAACTTAAAAGCCTTCAAGTGTAATTAGGGTAAAAAATTCACAAAACAACAGTTGTACAATATCAACATATACTACCTTTATATAATAATACTCCGACATGCCACCTCCTTATACAATGTTTAAAGGATTATATAATGATTGACAACAAAATAACTAGTAAATAGTAATAAAAAATACCTGACTAGTAGCAGCACTGTAGATCTTTTCCTCTAACCTAACTGCAAATTTTTGAAGCTCGTTTATTCCCTCTGGTACAGGCACAGGAATATGCCTCTTTAATGTGTCCATTCTAAAATAACAAAACCATTTAATCAACTAGGTAACAGACTCATATTGAGGTTACAAAACTAAATGCACAGATATTCATTTTACCAGCAATGTTCCTAATATATCAATTGGTAAATTGATAATACCCAGTCAAATGCTCATTATAAGAAGCTGGCAAATATATGCAATGATTGTATCAAAAATAAGACACTTGAAGATCATCCCTTTATAGAAAAAGAAAGAAATAAAAAAAAAAAAACTAGAAATACACAAATGGTTCACACAGTTTTATGCAACCAAAATTAAAATTAATATACAATAAAGGATGGTGGAAACAGCTTTGAAGAATCCGACCAGATCTTATACAATATGATTGGCACCAATAATAAATATAGAATATTGGATTTGGGGGCATTACTCCTTGCTTATTTACAGCACCCAATCAAAAACTTTTTCCTGGCCAAAATCCACCTAAAATAGAATTAAAAATCGTAGAGGAAGGATCGATGAAAATAATCTCACATTTTGTTGACGATTCTTTGTCGAGCGTCCGGCTGCAGTCGCCAATCAGGGTTAGCGTTGGAATCGGGTCCAACACCAGAACTCGAGCCCGTAGCACCGCCGGTTTGGGGAGCGGGAGAGTTCGAATTAGAGTCCATAGTCGCTCCTGTACGAAAACGAATGAAAATAAAACTCAATACACAGTCAGAGTCAGAGTCGGGGGTCTACAAAGAGGCCAGAGACGGAGCGAGGTGGTGGCCAGCTGAGGCTCAGGCCACCCCCTATAAGCAGCATTTAGGTTTTGGGCTAAAGAACGCTAGAATTGAAAGAGACTCACCGTCAGAGTTACTTGCGCCGATTCTTCCTTCTAGTTTGTTGGCGTCGGACTTTATTCTCATACTTGAAGGAAATACTGGGTCTTTTACTCTAATTTTCAACGAACCTACCTTTTCAGATCCAGTGAAGTAGTTTTAGATCAAGACCGTCCGATCGATTCGAATCCGAGACTATCTATCTGAGTGCATGTATCCCAAGACACGAATTCGGATTCTGAGATGATTCTGAGCGACGGATTCGAATCAGACGGTCCCGATCCAAAACCCAGAAATTGTGTTACTTTGGGGTATATGTTGTGCTTGATGATCGAAATAGTGATTCAGATTTCAGAGTAGCGTGAATTATGTTCTATAATTGATGGTGGGATGCAAGGAAATAAATATGCTGTTATATCGATTCCAACCATTCAATTTTTTTGAGATTTTTGGCTGAAAAAGTTTTTTAATTGAAATTTGCGATTGAAGAACTTTAAATGGTTGAGATCGGAAGAATCTGTTATTCCATTATAATAACAACAGATTTATTTCCGGGTTACAATGGAGCCACCAATTTCTAACTAAATATCATCATTTTAAATTCGAGTAGACCAGAGTATTCTTAAATTTACCAAGTTTATATATGTCAATTTTAAAATTTATTGAATTGACTTCAAATAACAAATTCGAACTATTGAAATTAATTTATCTTACAAGGATGAGTCTATATGTGAAAATTTAAATTTTTTGAATTAATTTAGTATAAAATCAAGCAATCAAAATTATATGAATTATAGATTAATTTTAATGCATTTATCTTTTAAACGTTTTTCTATCACTTGACTTTATACAAAATTAATTTCAAAAATTAATTCCACATGTAGACACATACTTATAAGGTAGATAAGATCTAGTAGTTTGAATTCATCATTTGAAACTTATGTTACTCGGATACTTCAATATGAGCTCCGTATCCGTATCTGATATGTATCCGATACCAATATGCGTCCTATACGGCACCGATACGTATCGAATACGCCAACTGGCGTATTAGCTTACGTGGCTTGTCCTTAATCCCTTGATACGGTCTCCAATACGAGTTGACTTGCTGGGATATGCCTCTGACAATGACACGTCTAGATACGTCTGGGATACGAATGGTCCACCGTGCACTGCGACTTCAACCCGAACAGTGCATGGTTCACCATGCACCGTGCCAAAAACAAATTATTTTGCTGCTGAGGTGAATCAAACCCATGTACTGTGAGTTCATTTCCACAATGCATTACCACTACGCCACATCACTTTTGTTGTTAGAAAACAATATCTATTATATATAATGTATACTTAGTTTTAGTGTTGTATTTTAGTATTTAATTTATATAATATAAATTAATAAATATAATTAAAATAATAAAAATTATATATAATAAACGTATCGTATTCTTGATTTTTGAAAATTGTCGTATCGTCGTATCTGTACCTATCTGATATGATACCGTATCCATACAATATAGTTTGAAACTAAATCAATAAATTTTAGAATTGAGTTCACAAAATATTGAAAATACATAATGACCTTAAAACAATCTAGTTCTTCTCCATATTTAAATATTTTACAATTAAAATTTCTAACTTCTCATGCAATCGAAGCAGTACAAGCGTAAAGACAAACACGTATAACAAAATACAAGGAGAAGTATGAAATTAATAACGACACATAATATAAGATGAAATCATTAAATTTGTCAACTGGTGGTAAATTCATTCAAATAACAGAAGTAACAAAAAAAAAAATATCCCGTCTCCCTTGAAGTTAGGGGTGTCAATGATACTCTTTTATCCGTTTATCCGATCCGTTACGGATAAAGGTAAGATTTTTTTTTTTTTCCATTAGCTTATCTGAAGTTAGGGTGCTAGAATTTGGAAGCATGCTTGATGGGAAGGTGCAAACAACAACCAATTGTTCCAGGCCTAAGCACACATAATCTTTTGTTACTGCTTCTGGGGTGACAACCAATGAAGTGCAGGCAAACTTCTCTCACACCGAAGTACAATCACTCTTGGCTGACAATGATCACCATCAAGCTGAGGATAGGCTAAGATGAGAAGAGAACCAGCATCTTATCAAATGTACTTCAAGCAATTATTCTCAATAGTGGAGCACAAGGGCTCAATCCACAAGTAATTAAGACCAATTTGATTACTAATTTAGTATTTAAAATTTGTTTGATATGATGACAAATTTTAATATCTCCATGTGATTATATGTTGCTAGCTGATACAACTGTTTATCGTAAATGAATTTTGAGCTGAAAAATTCCTTCGAAACAATTTTGGGTGCAGCTTAGTTGCTACTGTAGCTGTTGTTTTTATTGTCGTATATTGTCATACTAAAATTATATCTTTGGTATTGTTTAACTTAGGGTCAAGGAAATAGTTCGGGAACTCATCAAGGTTTTACTGGGAATTTACCTAATTTTCATGTCCCACTTTTAACTTAAGAAAATCGATTAATTGTTACAAATCAGATTTGATTTTGTCTTATTCAAATTATAATACTTGTGCTTGCATATTCAATGCCTTAGGGTCAAGGTCATTTTCCTCAACCAACTCAGAAAGTAGCTTCACAGATGCAGATAGCCAGCTCCCAGGTAAGTAACTCTACATAAATCTCTTTATTTAGAGTGATTAGAGTGATTCCAATGCTTATAGTCCAACATTCTAAATTTTGAGGGGGATATGCAAAATTCACATTCATAGCAATAACATATTGTTTCTTTTCCATGTGATATAAATAGGGTAATGCTTATTCTATACAGCCAAATCAGGAATTCCAAGCACTCTTAACTCAAGCTAATGCTGGATTAGATGATGTACTGACAAATGAAGCTACAATGGGCCAATGGTACAAGCATTCTGCCTACAATGGGAACCATCCCTTCTAGTGCAAAAAAATTGCACATTTTAAGTCTTAATATATGTTTTAGAAGTTCTAACAAATATACAAAGTTTTTGGGGTAAACTATCTTGTGAATTTTGATTAACTACTGGTGGGTATATATATTTTGGTATGGTTAGAAGTGCAATATGGTATATTTTGGTTAACTACCGGTGGTCATATTTTGGTATAGTTAGAAGTGCAAAGTCATGTGCAATATAGTTCTGATTTTGTAATGTGTTTTGCACATATTTTGGTGTAATGTATGAAGACTATGTTACGTCAATGCTTATTAAATGCTTTCCATAGATATATATAAAAATGTGTTTTTGTTTATCAGTTTCAATTAAAATTAGTGGGGAATATAATATAGTACATGGTTGGTACAGGGAGGATTGTAGATGAGAGCATACTTATACAATGCATTCAAGTTATTTCCAACGGCAGATCCATGGAAAAACAAATACCATTTGGGCTTGGAATAAATCAGGGGGGTCATATGCTGTCCTTGGAAATACTATGGTGGGTCCCATATGCTGTCCTTGGAAATAACTAGTTGGGACCCACATATGCTGCCCTTGGAAATATTACGGTGGGTCCCACATATGCTGCCTTTGGAAATACTCTATGGGGTCCATGTTTGCTGGCCTTGGAATAACTAAGGTGGGACCCACATACTCTGCTATTGGAAATAGTAAGCCCATGGCTCAGATGTGGAAGTATTTCTGAGCATACCTTTTCCAAGGTCAAGCACATGGAAAAAGTCAGAAAATAGTATTTCCGACGGCGCCCTTAAAAATACTTAACTATTTCCATCGAAGACTTTTGCGACAATGTTTTTTCTCTGCGCACGAAAATGACGATTTTAGAATTTTTTCCAAAAGTCAGCCCACAAAATAAGCCTTTTTCTACATAACTGCTTATATATTACATTTAATTGCTTATATATTACATCACCTCTATTATATATTACATTTTTTTCACACTATTGCTTCAGCCCTCCCTACATATAACTGCTTATCACGTGAACTAAGCCAGCAATTTTGCAGTTAATTACACGCACATACATCATATATGCCCTGCCAGTTGCCACGGAGACACGACGAGGGCCCTTTAATTTGTTTTGCAAATATATACCAAATCAAGGGACTGAAACGCAAAGTTCTATCAAAGATAAAACATCCTAACCACTCAGCCCCATGGCCCCCTACTCAATTATTCTTAGCCTCATTTCCATCTAAGAGAATGGGAACCATCCCTGAAGTGCACCTAAACACGCTCTCCGGCCCCAAGGCCATGACGCTAATCGGCTTGGGCACAGCCGTTTACCCCTTCGCCGGGTCTGAAACAATGCAGGAAGCCATATTGTCTGCAATCAAGCTAGGCTACCGCCATTTTGACACTGCGGCTCTCTATCAGTCTGAAAAGCCACTTGGCGAGGCCATTGCTAGGGCTATCTCAACGGGTCTTGTGGGGTCCCGTGATGAGCTCTTCATCACCTCAAAGCTCTGGTGCAGTGATGCGCATCCGGATCGAGTCATGGGTGCACTTCAGACAACACTTCAGTAAAGATCGAGTTTTTTTTTTTTCCTTTCTCTATATATTGTTGTCAACTAAAACATTGTACTTAGCGCGCTAATTAAGCCACTAACTATAATCATAATCTAGCATGCAATTAATATAGTTGTACATATACCATAATATATAAACTATGATTTTTATTTTGTACAGTGATATATATGTTTTATTTTGTACAAAAAATTAACATTAAAATGCTAGATTTTTATTTGCGCATTCAATTTTTTTTCCTTAAAATTATATTTCCGGTATCTTTCTTCTATTCCTGACGTGTTGGCCCCTTGAGGTTAAAAAAAAAAAAACAGTTTTGTTTACTTTAATGAAATACTTTTATCTCATATATATAATGTTTTTTTTTTGTATAAAGAAAAAAAAATCCATCTAGCTATTTTTTTGTTAACACTACATACAATTTGTTTTTTATTCAGTAATCTCCAAATGGAGTATGTTGATCTATATCTAATACACTGGCCAGTGAGCACAAAGCCGGGTCGGTATGAGCTGCCTTTCCCAACGGATGAGATCGAGGTATTCAACATACGCTCTGTCTGGGAAGCAATGGAGGAGTGCAACCGTCTCGGCCTCGCCAAGTCAATCGGTGTGAGCAATTTCTCCTGCAAGAAGTTGGAGCTTCTGCTCTCTTTCTCAAAAATCCCTCCGGCTGCCAATCAGGTTAATTAACCAAAGGAAGCAAAACATTCATTAATTGTTAATGTATTATGTATATAAATATTATAATTGGAAATTTGAATTATGTGAATGAATTAAGGTGGAGGTTAATCCCCTTTGGCAACAGAAGAAGCTAAGAGAATTTTGCAAAGAAAAGGGAATTCAAGTGTGCGCCTACTCTCCTTTGGGTGCTAAAGGAACACTATGGGGTACAGATCAAGTGATGGCAAGTAAAGTGTTGCAAGAGATTGCTCAAGCAAAGGGGAAATCATTGGCTCAGATTTGTCTGAGATGGGTATTTGAGCAAGGAGACTGTGTACTGGTGAAAAGCTTCAATGAAGAAAGAATGAAACAGAATCTGGACATACTGAACTGGGAATTGACTGCTGACGAAAGAGAAAAAATTGATCAAATATCACAACGCAAGGGATTTCCAGGACTTGAGTTTCTTTCATGCAATGGGCCCTACAAGACCCTTGAACAACTTTGGGATGGTGAAATTTAATTTAGCTAGCTGTTTTTTAATTTCAAAAAAAATGAAATTGCTTAATTTATGAACGAAGGCAATTACGAATCTTCAAACTGTCTTTTAATATATTATATATAGTTTAGTTCTCTTCTCTGAGGCTTCTGAAGCAAATTATTTGTCTAGACTCTAGATATAGTGTATGTCTCATTCATCCATTAGTTTAGGGGTGTTCAAACGAATTGGTTTGTTTGGTTTCAACTGAGCTGAATGTTTTGGTTAAATGGATCGATTTTTCAGTTTAAATAGATCGGTTCGTTTTAGACTTTTCAAAACCGACTAAATTGAACTGACCGAATTATAATAGTTCAAATATAATTTATATTTGTTTTGTTCAATCCTCACTTACTTCCTTCCATTTTGATTTGAATATTTTATAACATCTAAATATTTTGTATTAATTGAACAATGTGTGTAATATTAGCTTGATACTTTATCTATGAAATTGCAAATGTATTAGTGTATGTTATACTAAATGCACCACTATTGCTAAGAATTGAAAAATAATCATAACTAAAAACTAAATAGATGAGTTTAGAGAAAGTTGACACTCGGAATGTTAACGAAGTTCGGCAAAACAAGGCCTACGTCTCCGGGGCGTCGCAACCTCTTCCAGGTGCACATTTCTATCCCAACGAGAAATGTTTACAACTTTTGAACCGGTGAGCCCTTACAACGAATGGGAAGTCACACAACCAACTCAAGAAGAGAATAAAGTCTCTAAGTTTATATGCTCAAGAGAAACACTCAAAAGCTCATTCTAGTCTAATCTAACTCAAAATTAGTAAAGTGAATTTGAGATTGTTTGAAGGATTTAAAGTTATGAGCTCTCACAACAATAGTAGAACTCAAGCTCACAGAATTTAGGTTTTAGAAAGTTAGGGGCGGCTATGAGTTACTTTGTAAATGAGTCCAAAGTTTTATTTATACAGGCAACTCCAGAATAGTTTTTTGGCATAAAACGTTACAACGTTTTAATAAACGTTCATAACGTTTTCATCGATTTTGAATTAGATTTTCTATTCTGTGCAACTTTCTTCACAAACATTACCAACGATTACTCTCTGGAAATCAACCGATCAAAACAGTCATTTTGAGTTGTTCAAAATAATTAAATCGTTACAACGTTTTTCAGAAACGTTATAACGTTTGTATTGTTTTCAGCTTTTTTATCACTTGATTTCTCAGCGCTTTCTCACAGGTCTAAATCGTTATAACGTTTGACAAAATATTACCAACGTTTGGCCCTGTAAAACAGCATCAAAACTACTTTACCAAGTTTATAATTTTACAATTTAATTTCTTGATAAATATCTTGATGATTTCTTCGGTTTAACCTATGCAAATTGCAATTCCAAATATCTTGAACTTGCATAAATTCTTAAAATAGAGAAAATCGTAAAATTCAATAATTGTATGTTTTGCAAATTAGTCAAATAGACGAAAAAAAAATGGCTTGAAACAAAGTGTATATGTTGAGTTTTGATTTATTTTTAAATTTAATCTCTATCATAATCTTATTCGCTTCAAATGGTTCGGTTGGTTAAGTATGGTTTTTAAAAACCAAAAAGTTTGGTATGCCTATTTTATGTTGGTTTCAACCGAACCGACCATTTGAACACCTCTACTCAAAAAAATTCAAAATGATGAATTTCTCCCTCTAAACTTTATAATATCATATTTGCCTGTCTAAACTTCAAAACTCACAAATTTACCCATTTCATTACATTTTCTATTAAAACTCATTTTAAAGTTATAAAATACCCAATTTTACTCTCTATTAAACAATAAAAAAATATGTAACATGTTTAAGAAAAATGTTAATCTTCAAATTAGTCGATTGTCGAGGATGAATGGTTAAATTGTCTGCTTATGGCGTATATGCAGTAGCATTTACGTATACGCTTATGCATACATCAGAAGTACATAAATGAATCATTTTCTCTCGAAAACCAATCAATTAGAAGACTGGCATTTTTCTTAAACATGTTACATTTTTTTTTAATAAAGACTAAAATGGGTACTTTATAAATTTAAAATGAGTTTTAATAGAAAATACAATAAAATGAGTAAATTTGTGAGTTTTTGAAGTTCAGAAGGGTAAATATGATATTATGAAGTTTAGAAAAACAATATGTATATCATATTTGAGGAGGGTTCCAATGCACCCAATAGAAGCAGCAGCACCCGGCGTCGCTGGAAACGGCACTCTCCTGCCAAGCGCTCTACTCAGCCGCGCTCTGTCCTCTCCGTCGACGTCCGTGGCCGGAGGATCGTACACTCTCTCTCTCCGTCAGTCTGTCTCCCCACCTAGGCACAAACACTGCACCACGGACCTCAATTTCTATATATCAAATAAGGTGTGAGTCGGCAAAATTATTAATCTGTGATTTAGTTTTGTACCAATTGGACAGATATTATGGTATAATTAA
Source organism: Carex arenaria (assembly GCA_964058825.1). Lineage (NCBI taxonomy): Eukaryota > Viridiplantae > Streptophyta > Magnoliopsida > Poales > Cyperaceae > Carex > Carex arenaria. The sequence goes on from CAXKVW010000201.1 coordinate 418,519, forward strand.
CAATGATTAATTGTATTAGCTATTAATGTTAAAATTTTATTGTAATATTTGGAGTATTGAGGAAAAGTTGAGTTAAATTGAAGGTTTCCAATAGATTTTGAGTGCAAGTGTGATATAAAATTGTTTGAAAGGCTTGGAAGTATGGGCTCATTTCTCACCATGGGTACCAATTGGTATCAGTGTTTTATTGCGATACTGAGATGACTCGCGACAAAGAGCTTAAATGCTAAAAAAAATAGGAAAATTGTGGATCTTTGATACTTTCAGATATTGGATATTTGTGAATTTTGAAAGAATAATAATCTTAGCAAGAGAACTGTTATCACTATGAGAAAAATTATAGAAGTTGGATATTTAATGAAAATTAGGGCTATCTCACAGTAAACTGTTATCACTATGTGAAGAAATGCTGCAAATTATTAACATGACTATCTCACAGTAATAGTTCCTTGTTCCTATTATTTGGATGAGTTTGAACCTAGTTTCAATATAAATGCATGTGCTAAGCTAAATACATCCAGTTCTGTGTTATCAGTTTGAGTTTATTTGTTTTAGGTTTTGTAGACGAACCAAGCTTGTGCTCACAGCCTCACATGGGCATTGGAGAACAGTACCGTGTCGAAGCTGGACATGCTATTGCAACACTTACCTACAATAATGGAAATCTGTAGTAGATAATTACCAAGTGCCTACAATAATTACCAACACTTTGGCACTTGCTTTGGCACTTTGGACTTGCTTGTTTCTTTTATAAAAGTTAGTTTGTGACGGCTAGACTTGCTTGTTTCTTTTTGTTCAACTACTTTTTTCTTTAGTTTAATTTGTAGATGTTTTATTTACTACTGGATTGCTTGTGTGCTCTAGTACAATGTACCAACTTAAAATCTTTTAGACAGAATGAGGTGATGAGAATGTTTGTGTGGTTAACAATTATGTTGTTAATTTCCATGTGATAGTCTAATTATGTTGTTTTTTCTTGTTCCAGGAGTTTTGGAGTTCAGTGTTTGCAGCTTCAACAATAATATATGAAGCAAAATATTGAAAAACTTGTTCTGTGCTTATGGAGGTGAGGGTGGCATATTGTACTTTTATTTGAACTAAACTTCAACCAATTGTATCAATCTTTGCATATTTAGTATCATTAAACATGTTATATATTGAATTTTGAAGTAATGTATAATGTCCAACAGTTTTTTCTAAAAAAAAAAATATTTGCAATATTATTTACTTATTTTAGAAATTTTCATATTTTGTATATTTTTTTTCTAAATTTTCAACCATTTAAATTAAAATATAAAAGAATTGATGTGACTAATTTACATCACGTCACGTATGGTAGCGGCGTGACTACGCGTGACGTGACCATCTGTCACCGTTTTGATCATGTCACGTGAAAAAAAAGATTGATCATGTCACGTCACGTCACATGACCAAATCACGGCGTGTTTATCACGTCACGTCATGGCGTGTCCCAACATATACAATACATTACCTCTATAATATATTACATTTTTTTCACATTATTGCTTCAGCCCTCTCAGCCTACATTACTGCTTATCACGTGAACAAAGCCAGCAATTTTGCAGTTAATTACACTCACATATATGCCCTGACACGGAGACACGACGAGGGCCCTTTAATTCGTTTTGCAAATATATACCAAATTAAGGGACTGAAACGCAAAGTTCTATCAAATTAAGATAAAACATCCTAGCCACTCAGCCCCATGCCCCCCTACTCAATTCTTAGCCTAATTTCCATCTAAGAGAATGGGAACCATCCCTGAAGTGCACCAAAACACACTCTCCGGCCCCAAGGCCATGCCGCTAATCGGCTTGGGCACAGCTGTTTACCCCTTCGCCGGGTCTGAAACAATGCAGGAAGCAATATTGTCTGCAATCAAGCTAGGCTACCGACATTTTGACACTGCAGCTCTCTATCAGTCTGAAAAGCCACTCGGCGAGGCCATTGCTAGGGCTATCTCAATGGGTTTTGTGGGGTCCCGTGATGAGCTCTTCATCACCTCAAAGCTCTGGTGCAGTGATGCGCATCCGGATCGAGTCATGGGTGCACTTCAGACAACACTTCAGTAAAGATCGAGTTTTTTTTTTTTTTTTTTTTTCTTTTCTTTTCTTTTCTTTTCTTTTCTTTTCTTTTCTTTTCTTTTCTTTTCTTGTCAACTAAAACATTGTACTGAGTGCGCCAAGCCCCTAACTATAATCATAATCTAGCATGCAATAGTTGTATATATACCATAATAAACTTTGATTTTTATTTTGTATAGTGATATATGTTTTATTTTGTACAAAAAAACTAACATTAAATTGCTAGATTTTTTATTTGCGCATTCCATTTTTTGTATAGTGATATATATGTTTTATTTTTGACGTGTTGGCCCCTTGAGGTCAAAATAAACAGTTTTATTTACTTGAATGAAATACTTTTCTCTCTCATATATATTTTTATATAGAGTAGAACTAGGGTGCTCTTAGGAGTACCAAGTCTCTTTGTATTCTTAATTCTAAAATTTATCAAATTAACTTCGTACGACGAATCCAAAACGGTTGAAACCCTTCTACCTTACGAGTGATGCGCCTACATGCGAAAATTTTAAAGTTTCAAACTAATTTAGTATAAAGTAAAGTGGCCAAAAAGCTTCCAAAAAATGAATGCATTAAAATTAATTTAGAAACCTTCTAATTTTGACTACTTGACTATATACTAAATTAATTTCAAACTTTAAAATTTTCACATGTAGATACATCACTCGTAAAGTAGAAGGATTTTAATGGTTTGGATTCGTCGTTCGAAGTTAATCCGATAAATTTTAGAATTAAGAGTATAAAGGAGCTTAGTACTCCTAAGAGCACCCTAGTTCTACTTATATATATATATATATATGGACTATGGTACTCTATAGAATAAAATGTGTTTGTACTCTATGCTATATCTCCATTTTAAAAATCCAAACACCCGATCCAAACCGTTCCACATGTTCTTCATATTGAAATGTGCTTGGAGACCAAATTTTACATTTTTTGGAATTTTTTTGCTATTTATTAAGTCACTTTGAAAATCGCAGATCCACTGTAACAGTAAAAAAACAGCAAAAATTTTTGGACCATCGGATCTGTGATTTTCAAAGTGGCTTAATAAATAGCAAAAAAATTCAAAAAAATGTAAAATTTGGTCTCCAAGCACATTTCAATATGAATAACATGTTGAACAGTTCGGATCGGGTGTTTTGATTTTTAAAATGAAAATATAACGCCATAGAGTACAAACACGTTTTACTCTATAGAGTACCATAGCCCAATTCTATATATATTTATATATATATATATATATAGAGAGAGAGAGAGAGAGAGAGAGTAAGGCTACCATGCTTTGCAAATTAAAGTGGGTGTTTTAATTTGCGCTCATATCTCTATTTTCAAAATTCAAATAATCAATCCGAACCGTTAGATGTGATTTCCATATTGAAATGTGCTTGGAGACCAAATTTTACATTTTTTGAAAATTTTTTACTATTTATTAAGCTACTTTGAAAATCGTTGATCCGGTGGTCCAGAAATTTTTACTGTTCACCCGAATTTTCAGATTTTCAAAATGGCTTAATAAATAGTAAACAAATTCCAAAAAATGTAAAATTTGGTCTCCAAGCACATTTCAATATGGAGATCACATCTAACGTTCGGATTGACTATTTGAACTTTGAAAATAGAGATATGAGCGCAAATTGAAACACCAACTTTAATTTGCAAAGCATGGTAGCCTTACTATATATATATATATATATATATATATATATATAGTATGGCTAATATACTTTCGGTTGTATTTCGGCCAAAATACAATCAATGTATTTTTCAATTTTCGAAGTCCAAAAAGTCGATCCAAACCATTAGATATGTTCTCCATATTGAAATGTGCTTGGAGACCCAATTTTACATTTTTTGGAATTTTTTTTCTATTTATTAAGCCACTTTGAAAATCGCTAATCCAACGGTGGTTCAACCAAACAGTGAAATCATTGGATCAGCGATTTTCAAAGTGGCTTAATAAATAGAAAAAAAATTCCAAAAAATGTAAAATTTGGTTTCCATGCACATTTTAATATGGAAAACACATCTAACAGTTTGGATAGACTTTTTGGACTTCAAAAATTAAAAAATGCATTGGTTGTATTTCGGCCGAAATACAACCAATGCATTTTTTAATTTCTGAAGTCTAAAAAATCGATCTAAACCATTAGATGTGTTCTACATATTTAAATGTGCTTGGAGACGAAATTTTACATTTTTTGGAATTTTTTTACTATTTATTAAGCCACTTTGAAAATCGCTGATCCAACGGTTTCACTGTTTGGTTGAGCCACCGTTGGATCAGAGATTTTCAAAGTGGATTAATAAATAGTAAAAAAAATTCCAAAAAATGTAAAATTTGGTCTCCAAGCACATTTCAATATGGAGAACACATGTAACGGTTTGGATCGACTTTTTAGACATCGAATATTGATAAATACATTGGTTGTATTTCGGCCGAAATACAACTGAAAGCATATTAGCCATACTCTATATATATATATATATATATATATATATATATATATATATATATATATATATATATATATATATATATATATATATAATGTTTTTTGTATAAAGAAAAAAAAATCCATCTAGCTATTTTTTTTAACACTACATACATTTTTTTTTTATTCAGTAATCTCCAAACAGAGTATGTTGATCTATATCTAATACACTTCCCTGTGAGCACAAAGCCGGGCCGGTATGAGCTGCCTTTCCCAACGGATGAGATCGAGGTATTCGACATGCGCTCTGTCTGGGAGGCGATGGAGGAGTGCAACCGTCTTGGCCTCGCCAAGTCAATCGGTGTGAGCAATTTCTCCTGCAAGAAGTTGGAGCTTCTGCTCTCTTTCTCAAAAATCCCTCCGGCTGCCAATCAGGTTAATTAACCAAAGGAAGCAAAACATTCATTAATTGTTAATGTATTATGTATATAAATATTATAATTAGAAATTTTAATTATGTGAGTGAATTTAAGGTGGAGGTAAATCCCCTTTGGCAACAGAAGAAGCTAAGAGAATTTTGCAAAGAAAAGGGAATTCAAGTGTGCGCCTACTCTCCTTTGGGTGCTAAAGGAACACTATGGGGTACAGATCAAGTGATGGCAAGTAAGGTGTTGCAAGAGATTGCTCAAGCAAAGGGGAAATCATTGGCTCAGATTTGTCTGAGATGGGTATTTGAGCAAGGAGACTGTGTACTGGTGAAAAGCTTCAATGAAGAAAGGATGAAACAGAATCTGGACATACTGAACTGGGAATTGACTGCTGACGAAAGAGAAAAAATTGATCAAATATCACAACGCAAGGGATTTCCAGGACTAGAGTTTCTTTCATGCAATGGGCCCTACAAGACCCTTGAACAACTTTGGAATGGTGAAATTTAATTTAGCTAGCTGTTTTTTAATTTAATAAAAATGAAATTGCTTTATGAACGAAGGCAATTACGAATCTTGAAACTGTCTTTTAATATATTATATATTGTTTAGTTCTCTTCTCTGAGGCTTTTTAAGCAAATTATATGTTTGTCTACATATAGTGTATGTCTCATCCATCCTTTAGTTTAGGGGTGTTTAAACGAATTGGTTTGTTTGGTTTGACACCGGATCTGAATTTTTTTGGTTTAAATGGATCGGTTTTTCGGTTTAAATAGATCGGTTCGTTTTAGACTTTTCAAAACCGATTAAACTGAACTGACCGAATTATAATTGTTCAAATATAATTTATATTTGTTTTGTTCAATCATCACTTACTTCCTTTCATTTTGATTTGAATATTTTATAACATCTACATATTTTGTATTAATTGAACAACGTGTGCATAATATTATCTTGATACTTGTATCTATGAAATTACTAATGTATTAGTGTATAAATTGAGTTTTAATTTTTTTTAATTTTAATCTCTCTTATAGTCTTATTCGCTCCAACAAAACAAACTGAAATTTATTTCGGTGACGGTTTGGTTGGTTCGGTATGATTTTTAAAAACCAAAAAAAATTGTCATGCCTATTTTATTGTGGTTTCAACCGGACCGACCATTTGAACACCTCTACTAAAAAAAATTCAAAATTATGAATTCCCCCCTCTAAACTTATAATATCACATTTACCCTTCTAAACTTCAAAACTCACAAATTTACACATTTTATTATATTTTCTATTAAAACTCATTTTAAATTTATAAAATACCCAATTTCACCCTCTATTAAACAAAAAAAAATATGTAACATGTTTAAGAAAAATGTTAATCTTCAAATTAGTTGATTTTCGAGAATAAATGGTTAATTTGTCTGCTTTTGGTGTATATGCAGTGGCATTTATGTATACGCTTATGCATATGTCAAAAGTACATAAATAAATTATTTGCTCTCGAAAACCGATCAATTTAAAGATTGGATTTTTCTTAAACATGCTACAATTTTTTTAATAAAGAGTAAAATGGGTACTTTATAAATTTTAAATGAGTTTTAATAGAAAATACAATAAAATAGATAAATTTGTGAGTTTTTGAAGTTCAGAAGAGTAAATATGATATTATGAAGTTTAGAAAAACAATATGTAGATCATTTTTTTTTCTATTTTTGGATATCATAATATCATATTTACTCTTCTGAACTTAAAAAAACTCACAAATTTATCTATTTTATTGTCTTTTCTATTAAAACCAGTTATAAATTAATTTATAAAGTATATATTTTATTCTTTATTAAAAAATAAAAAATATGTAGCATGTTTAAGAAAAATGTCAGTATTATAATTGTTTTCTTACAAGTTAGTTGTTCCTTAATTTGATATTTTAAGAAAAAAGGGTAAATTTTTAAAATTATATAATAGAAAAATATGATATACATATTGTTTTTCTTATAAATTTGTTGTTCATTAATTTTTATACAATTTAATTAATATTGGATATTTTATTAAACACTATTAAATATAAATATTTTACTTTCGATTTTAAAAATATGATTTATTTTAATAATGGTTAAAATTATTAAATCGATTGTTAATAAATCCACATCCTTGATTAAAAAAAAAAGTTTTAAGAAAATGGAGCCGTGTCGTTGGAAATGCGTTTACGACTTTGCAAGAGTTTGTGTTTGAAAACCGGAGCAAATAACAAGGCTATTATTTGTTCCATGCACTGGCCCCCACACGACACCTAAGTGTGGGATGCCGGGATCCCAACGTTTTATGTCCTTGTCGTCTTCAAAGACCAGGTCTAGAAGAGGAATTACCCGGTTTCTCTTTTCCAGAAGTTACAGAGGTGCGTGGATTTAGAATTAATTGCTCATATCGATGACAAACGGGACCCGCATAAAGGTTCCCCTCAAACTCAAACACACCGTCTCTGGTGCTCGGTGCTCCACCGGACTCGTTTCGCGTTGGACTCCGTTGTAGCAATAGCAAATCTTATTTAGTTTCAATGCGAGTCGACCGTTTCCGGTTCAAATTTCCCTCGAGGGGGCGGGCCTCACTCCTCCTCTCCGCAGCAGCGGCTGCCGCCTTCACTGCCGCCGCAGCCTCTACCTCCGGCGAGAGCGCCAGTCTTGCGGCCGACGGAATCATCCGCTCCTCACGTGCTATATCCACCGTATGTTTTTCTCAGCTTCTTGTATCGATCGATCAGAAATCTTTTGGGATATATGAATCCACAAAAATGTTACAAGATCATGAACATATGAATCATTTTCTTCTCAGATTGTAATTTGTCTTATTCTTACCAGTAAGAAATTATTTGTCTTTTAGATTGCTTTTGTTGTGGGGGACTACAAGTATTCTTTACGCGGGTTGCCTCGAGATTCAGAAGACTACCTATTTAAGCTATCTGAGGTTAAATTTGTGCTTTTTTGTATATGACACCACCGTTACATATATACATTAACATTGAATGTTTCTCTTTCACTCTGGTATAATATTTCTTTACATTAGTCCAAGTTGGACTTAAAACCTTGCCAGGCGGACTGAGGTGTTGGGTTCCAAATTATATAGCTAGCATGAAAAAACAGGTTTTAAGTATTTTGATTTTTGAGAAAGTTAATTAGTCAACATTTGCTTAACTAGATTGTTGTTTTGACAATGGATGCTATTTGAAAGCAACCAAATTTTTTTTTGTCTAATTTGAAATTAATTAAATATAGCAAATTTAATTTGAAAATAAATTCGTCTCTTAACTACCTTAAAAATGATGGTTACTGAACTTATCACCTCTTACCAGGTTCATTTACGATCAGCCAAGAAACTACTCAAACTCTGTGAAGCCAATGGTGGATTTTATGTTAAAGCTGGTCAATTTGTTTCTTCACTGAGGCAGGTGCCCAAGGAATATACTTCAACTCTCTCATGCCTACAAGATAAGGTGTGTACTTTTATGTGTTCTATGCCTGATATTGTACTTGTTGTTTAGTATACTTTATGATTCTTCTGTTGTGAAGGCATTATGCATAATAATTTTCATGTACTGAATTGCAAAGCAGGCAACTCCATATAATTTTGCAGATATCAAAGTGGTGATAGAGAAAAACCTGGGAAGGGATTTATCTACCTTGTAAGTTTAAAATACTTGCTACAACAAAGATATTGATTGAGGAACTATTTTGTAAATTGTGGATGGTTTTGATGAACCATCAGTTTGTAAATTGTGCTTTGTTAGATTCTTGGCATTCGATGAACAGCCAATTGCTGCTGCTTCAATTGCTCAGGTGCATCATGGTGTATTGAACAATAAGCAAGAAGTAGCTATAAAGGTGAGGATAAAATATGATGTTTACTTATTCACATATAAAAGATAAACTTTTTTTCTTGGTTTATAAGAGGAAAATGTATTTGTCTGTGGCATATAGTTTGTAAATTGTAAATTTAAAATTTCATGTCATGTTAGGTGCAATATCCTGGACTGGAGCAGAGAATGAAGATAGATATCATGACAATGGCAATCTTATCAAAATCCATTTCAAAGGTAAACTTCCATTGCAGATTTAATTGTTTTATTTTGTTCTTCATCTGTGGTATATCAATTGTTAAGACTTCATTTTATTTTATAGGTTTTTCCCGAATTCAAGTTTGAGCGGGTATTACGTCAATTTCAGCAGACCATGTCACTTGAACTTGGTAAGTACAATATATATATAGTGAGAGAGAGTAAGGCTACCATGCTTTGCAAATTAAAGTGGGTGTTTTAATTTGTACTCATATCTCTTTTTTCAAAGTTCAAATAGTCAATCCGAACTTCTCAACATGTTCTTCATATTGAAATGTGCTTGGATACCAAATTTTCCATTTTTTTTTTAATTTTTTTATTATTTATTAAGCCATTTTGAAAATCTGAAAATCAGAGTGAACAGTAAAAAATTCTGGATCACCGGATCAGCGATTTTCAAAGTGGCTTAATAAATAGTAAAAAATTCCAAAAAATGTAAAATTTGATCTCCAAGTACATTTCAATATGGAGATCATGTTGAGCAGTTCGGATTAACTATTTGAACTTTGAAAATAGAAATATGAGCGCAAATTAAAACACCCGCTTTAATTTGCAAAGCATGCTAGCCTTACTCTCTCTCTCTCTCTCTATATGTATATATCTTTCTCCTCCTTTTCTTTGAATATTTCGTAGTATGCTGAACTTAATGTTATCATTAAAAAAAATATTGTAGATTTTCTCCAGGAGGCAAACAATTCTCGGAGAGTAGCAACCTATTTTAGGAAAAACAAGGCAGTTAAAGTTCCCATTGTTTTTAGGGTTGGAACAGTAAATTTTACAAAATATTAGCTATATTTGTGCAAAATATTCATCTGTAGAAATCTTATATCAAGAGTCTTCTGAAGATTGTTATCAATCCTAATTTTTAGACCTTTTGTTTCTCAGGATCTAACGACCCCCCAAGTTTTGACAATGGAATTTTGTTATGGACAAAAAGTATGTACTCAGTAAATTGATGCCGCCAGTTGTATTTCTAATTCATTTCAAATATGTCTAACTTAGGAATCCTCAAATTTTAGGTGGATGACTTGGACTACTTGCAAGAAGTGGGTATAAACCCTGCAAAGGTTAGAATTTTGTTTGTCAACATGATTCTATCATTTATTGATTTTTTTTTTTACTTTTCAATTTTGTTGCTCTTTTTTGCACTGTTGTTTGTCAAATCCATACATGCATGTAAGAGTTGTGGCAATTTAGTTGGTTTATAGTCATTTCAAGTTTAAGGAGGTAGCCATTGTACAGTTCTCCCTGTTTAATTCTATCAATATTAGATGCATTTTATACAAGTATATGAAGAAGCACAAGGCCAGTTGCTTTTGGAGCTTTGTTGTTAACCACAAGGCCTGTATTTTCCACACACACACAAAAAAAAACATTGCTGTGTTCCACAATAATCACTTTATCACCTCAGATTCTCTGCTTTATATGGCATATTACACCCAACTGTTGGTTAAAGGTACATTCTGTTAAATTTTGATGACTCCTTGGTATTTAAGGAGGTCTTTCCCTGTAAGCCTAAGTTACAATTGTTAAATCAAAAACCAATTCATGGGTTGGGTTTTGTGATTGTATGAATTGTACATCAGGTAAATTCTGGGTTTGACATCCAAATATTGTGGGATATTGCGTGTTGAGAGTATGGTATATTGTGTGTAGCTTTCATAGATCCCTTTAATGTGGTCCCCATGGTAATATACTAAGAGTAGGTGTTTATTTCAGGTAGCTAAAACATTAATGGAGCTCTTTGCAGAAATGATATTTGTCCATGGATTTGTGCACGGTGACCCTCACCCAGGAAACATATTGGTTTCTTCTCAAGGCAATGGAAGGTTCAACTTAGGTAACTTAGTAACAAATGTCATATTCATGAAGGAAGGCATCTGAAGATTTGCACATATGACCAACTATACCCTCACCCATTGATTCCTAAACTTCCAACTATACCCTCACCCATTGATTCCTAAACTTCCAACTATACCCTATTAAGACCAACTCGTGCATTTTACTCTTGGACAAGATTTTTTGCACAACTGCTGATTTTTATCTTTATTTCTTGCTTTTGTTTACTTTCTTTTCTGGTTTGTGAAGTTAACTGTGTCAGTTGTTGAGCTGTTGCCCTTTTTGACATAGGACAAATGTGGGAGTTTCAAGGTCACTAAATAATGGGAGTGCTTATACCGTTTATATGCTACTGTTCCTGCTTGATAATAATGATCAAAATATGTCTTTTCCATTTGGTTGGCTCCTGTTGCAGTGCTATTGGATCATGGAATCTACAGAGAGTTGGATGAGGAGTTTAGGGTTGATTATTGTCAGCTCTGGAGAGCACTTATCATGTTAGATTCTAGAAAAATAATGGACTTAGGTGAAAAGTTTGGTGTTGCAAAATATTCCAAGTATTTCCCTGTTATTTTTACTGGAAGAACCATAGAAAGGTAAGCTTCATCACCCTCAATTTACCTATTAATTTTGACCAAAAGATGTAATAAATATGTTGTTGCCAGAATACACTGGTGCAAGTACGTCGTTTGGAGACTCACAAACAGTTTTATGTTAGTAGATTACAGGAAACTCGGCACTTCTGTTGAACTTGCCCACCATTATAATATATCTAACTTTAGTTCAATTTTTATGCTCATGTTAGTAAAACAGCCCTGGGCGTTCAAATGTCGAAGGAAGAAAGCAATCATCTAAAAGACGAGCTTAGATATCTGACATTTGAAGACATAACATCTTTCATGGATTCTTTACCTCCCGATTTTCTCGTTATTCTTAGAACAGAGTAATTTCTCTCTCTCTCCCTACCATCCTCCCCTGCCTTCAGCCCTTAAAAACATTATTGATCGGTTGTGCAATACTTAGGCAATGCCCTATGAAGCAACAAAATATCACATTAACATTGGTCATTACCTGTTAGACCTGCAAAAGTGAGAGAGAAATACTTCATGGATTATATTATTGTAAAGCCAATTAACACTCGCTCATTTGCCTTCCATTTTAACGTTTGCAGGATCATAGAAGACAATAGTCTCTATAAGAATATTATTTAATAATCCATACCTTTTTTTTTGTTGCTTTTTGCTCAGTGGACTATTGAGGTCCATAATTGGAAAGCTCGGAGTTGGTCGGCATGTTCGTCTGCTTGCATATGCTAAACATGCATTGTATGGAGTTGAAAAACAACATGGCTCAAAGGGTGCATATCTCCTCTAATCTTTCTCTTTTCTGTTTCCAAATATGTGCACATCTCCTCTCTCTCTCTCTCTCTCTCTCTCTCTCATATATATGCATTCTATCTCTAATTCATGTTTATCTGTATCAGGCTTTGTTAAGAATACCTTCTCACGAATTAGAATAAACATTACATATCTCCATTTGAAGCTGCTGCTTGGTGAATTTCTTCTCTTTTACCTTTATTGTCGCCTTGTTCTCAAAATTCTCATATTTTTCCTTCAAACTTATTACTGTTCTCTTTGCAGAGTCGATGGGACTTCTATCACAAATAAATGATACAAGACATGCTGTTGTAAATAAATTGAAGGATCTAGTGCACGGAATTCTCCAATTTATTCATATAAATTTGTTTGTTCTTTAGTTGTGATTAACACTACAGATAACCTCATAGTCGAGAATGCTAGTTAAGAATTTTAAAATGCATGAAGAATTCCAGGCATTAAAGGTGTGGTATATACAGTCGGGTCAAGAGTACTATATTCTTGTTTAAAATATTTTAATAAAAACCAAAAGCTATATAACACAAGATAGTATGATTCTTCAGTCTTCACTATTTGCTTTCATTCACCCTGCAAATTATATAATTCTACCTGAATTCAATATTTTAGATATAATACCTGGATTCAAATTCTATACAAAAATTTTAATAATCTCTTCTATAATTCCATACACAGATTATTTTTATCATAATTTCTTCTTACATAAATTAAAAATCTAAAAGACAATCAAGTATGAAAAAAAAAACAAAAATTAACCTTTGTCTAAAAGTTACAATGAACAGAAATTTAATAATTTGTAAATAGTCGAGGAATAGAAAACAAATCTCAATTTCAAAGAAAAAATATATCACGTCCTTCACATCAATTTAAGTTTCATCTTTTTTATTTTGATTTTTTTTCTCTCTTCAGAAAACCTTTCAATCACTTTTTTTCTCTCCAATAATTTTTTTTAAAGTAACAATCAACAATGCCTTCTAAAATAGTTAAGGTGACCTCTCCAAAATGCTTATTGAAGACAATACTGTAAATCTGTAATGGGCACTGTTTATCTCCTTTTTTTAGTTTTTTTTTTTCTGTTTTACTACTGGACAAATTAGCAAATGAAAAAAAACATGTAATCTTACATTCAAATTCTTTAAGTTTTTTGTATTATCATAGGGGTAGCTAATAAATATAAAATAGAAGTTTAGTTTAATTTTTATATACTTGATTAAAAAAAATTAAAATGTTGGGGGTGACTTAGCCACCCGTAGAGAAGTTACCTCCGCCCGCATGAATGTGTGTCCCCTTAGGGATTGGACGACCCAAATTTATTTTAGTACCAAATTCAATTTAGTATTTATTGATGAAAGGTGTAGGAGGTCTATCTTGAAATTCGTATCAGGTTCAAAGAACAGATCCGACTCCTCTACTCACCAGATAGGAGAGCAGGACCCTGCTTGTCTAAATCTAGCTGTTGAATTTTTTAATGCACGAATCTCAACACTAATGAATGGTTCGATTTAGACAAGTAGAGTCCTACTCTCCCATTTGGCGAGTAGCGAAGTTGGTTCCTCAAAGAACAGTCCGGATTTACATGTTGCACCTCAGGAACCTAGGTAGGATTGAAAACAGGTCGGATATTATCCAACCGAATCCGTATTCAAAAAATTAGATATGGATATTTGTGTGAATATAGATACATATTTGGTTTTACGTTTCAATTATTCATATCCGAATAGAATAGTAGATATATACCAAATAATTTAATATATATTATTAAAAAATTTATGTTATTCATCGTTATAAATATTATGAATTTTCGTATTTTTTTAATAATATTTATATGTTTTTAAATAAATAATAGTATTGAAAAACGAATATACAATTCATATCAGTATCCATCTAATATATAATATGTATCCGTATCTAAAAGCAAAAGTAAATACGAATATAATTTTTACTACTATCCGATCTGTTTTCACCCCTAAGCCCGGAAATGTTGGACAATAAAGTCTCAAGAAAAATAACCAAGGACTACAATAGGGAGCTTACCTTTTCCGTTTAACATTTGCAATTAAAAGATGTCATTTATTCATATTTTGCTATGTTAGCAGATAAATTAAGTGGCCAGTTTAGAAGAGATGGCTTAATTAATTTTAACAAGATTTTGAGCACCAACAAATTAAGGGACTAAGGGAGGCCCAAGTATTGTTACATAAGACGCTGGATTAGACAACATTTGACAAAGAATATTTTATCATCTCTTTGGTTGAACTCTGTTTTTCTCTGAAAAATTGAACGCTGCGTAACTCAGTCAAAAATCGGATGCCGATTCCGATCAAACTTTGACCAAGTTTGCAGACCATGTATTTCAAATGCGCTGCCTAGATTTTTACTTACAGAAACAATTGAATATATGTTATTAATTATATTATACATATATAAATAACAACGTCGCTTTGGCCGAGTGGTTAAGGCGTGTGCCTGCTAAGTACATGGGGTTTCCCCGCGAGAGTTCGAATCTCTCAGGCGACGAATTTCTTTTCTTCTCCTCTTCTCTTTCCCGATTGGGTGGGTTTCATTCTAGAAGGATAGTGATTTTTCTTTTCTGTGAAAAGAAAATCCGTCAACCCTTCGCCCACCTCGCACGATGCATTTAAATCTCGACCTAGTATAAATTATGTGAATTCTATGAAATTCTGAATTTATGCCCGATTGATACTTTTTCTTTTGTATCAGTTGTGCACTGATGCGACGCTTTGTTGAGAACGAAAAGTCTCCCAAAAATTGTTAGAATTTAGAAAAGAAATTAGTGCTACTGAAAAATTAAGTCATTTCGGCATTAACTTACATGAGTATTGATTCGGAGTTGACAAGGAATTGTTTCCTTGGGATGTTGCACCTTGTAAAACCCCTCTCATCAAATTTTCATATCCCTTTCCCTTGGCATGATATATGAAATATAATTGCACTATTCTGATAGTAAATTTCAGATTACCAAGCTTTGTGATATCTTTCTCAAAGACAGTAGTACCATACTTATTATAAATAATAATAAAAAAAAACTCTCTGATCCGCCAAGTTAGTTTTACCTCGCAACATATTATAAAATAAATCAGATCAATTAACACGAAAAGTTCCAAAAAGAGAAAAATGGCCTCTTCTGCACAATAAAGAGGTTCATTTTGCCAAACTTGCCAAAATTTGGATACCTTTCTCGAACAAAAGGTCAAGTGATTCATTTATTTATTAAAGAGATAATAAGAAACTTTCTTTATTCAAAGTTACAGAAAAGTGAACAACTCTCTCCATATTTGAGTTCATGAGATTCTAGATTGCCAAGCTTTGGAAATCTTTCTTCCAAGATATTTTGCTGCATTTAAACTGCCAGTAGCAATCAAACCTGACAGAGCTTGCCTCGCACTTGATGCCATGACAAGCCGTCTCAAACCTTTCCTCACGCACTTAGCTGCCACATCTTTTGATGAGACTATGATTTGAGGAGTTGCAGTTCCTACAAAGAGCGACCATTTAATGATAATGAATGATGGATAAGCATAGGGTAATTCACAAGAGAAGAAAAATACCACTGTGACCTAGAGTGGAGCTACCTCCCACATGTCGCTGAATTGTCCATGAAAGAGTTGAAAAGAGGTAGTTTGTGGCGGAGGAACTGCAATCCTGCCAAATATATTAAAATGACAATATTAGAGCCTTGATTCTTTTTTCTTTTGTTGTATCTTTTGGTGATACACAGAAGAAATTATATCTGTCAGTTCAAAATCAAGCTCAAACCAAAAGTAAACACAATATAGAGAAAAATATATATATAACTTTCCTGCCACAATTTTGACCCAAAACAACCCTCCCATAACACAGAAGAATTTTAGTTTTGTATTGAACCCCTAATGTATGTCATTTGTGGTTGAATTCCATAATCCGTCCAGTGTCAAAATATCAAAATTCAGTTCCTATTAATTAATCACAAAAGGTGCAAAACAGGGAAGAACTTTGGCAAAATAATGGATGTGCTAAGCACAAGACCCACAGAAGGGCCATGCAATTACAGCCATAGAAACTGTACCATAACAGATGGCTACTTACACTGGCTATTATTGCTATAACCATATATCAAAATTATAGAAAGATCAATTAAATAAAGTGCATTTTGTATGTTTTGCTCAGTGTGTAATAGTCTCTCTAGTTTTGGTCTATGCTGGTATTAAGGGGTTTGGAAATAGAGTACGTAGATGATGACCGATTTCTTACTTAAACTGAGGTTGGTGCACCTCCTATTTGTGCTTTATAGGCTGAGAGGGGTATTAAAGGGCGGTTTGCCAATTTAATGAGGTTATTTTTGTCACTGAGACATAGGATATCATGTAGTAGGATAGGGCAATATACATCAGTAGGGAGAATTTGTTTATGCTGGATTATGAAGGTGCTTTGAGATGTTAGTAAATTTTGGTGTTGAGTCTAAAGAAATAGGCCTTTTTTTTTTAAGATTAAAAACAGGTACCTGTTGGGTACAACTATTTTCAAAAGAAAAAAAAAAAGGAAAAAATAATCTAACATCAGAACTAAGATTAAATAAGAAAAAGCTACCTGCTTAAAAGACTTTGTCCCTCCAAAAGGAGAAACTTTGAGTAGCCTTTCTGACACATACTCATGTAATAGTGGTCCATACATTGATTGGAATAACTTGAAGCTTCCTTGAACTATATTTTTCACCTGAAACATAATTTCAATAGACATGAGTTTTGTTTTAAGCATAGGTTCAGCAGATACTCTTAAAATGAGAGGTCACTAATTGTACTTTTCCATTATAACTCCATTATCTTTTATTTTCTATTTTTTTAGCCTGCACAATTTCAGATTGAACTGAAAATAATTGGGCCCTTCTTGGCCCAAAAAATCCTTAAAAAGGGCTAATACTTTCGTATGATGTGATGGGATCTGTATTTGTATATTGAGCAGGTTTTGCTTAAAACTGGTTGGTATCAGTAGCAGGTGCTACTGTGATCCTTGGTACTTCAGCATAGAAGCAGTTTAAAAGTTTTGGGTACCATGTGCCTCATAAACAAAGGAGGATGTTCCAAACTTTCTGTACTAACCTTATTTTTATCTTCTGCAAATAACATTCTTAAGTCACCCATGTATGACAAGCTACATATTTTAGCATATAAATCATCCTGCAAAAACAGGAAGGAATAAAGAGCAATCATATTGGGGCTTGCATCTGAGAAGGTAGAGAAAATAAAAAATTCTAAAATAGTAAACCTCGGTGAACTCCTGGGGCAAAAGGAGAAATGAAGCTGACAGAGCTGATTTTAGGTTAAGACTGTTAACCTTGCTTATCTCCCAATTATCAACAAGTACACAAACCTGCATCGGGATTACATTAGTATTACACAAAATGGATTTTGCTATGCTCTGTACTTAAAATATTTTTATTCTAGTTTTGCTCTTTCTTTTTATATGAGTATTAATATTATTCTCCTTGTTGCATGCTTAATTGAGGCAAAAGGCTCTACGATCCCAAGAAAGAACCAACTAATAGTCAAAATCAACAGTGTCCATCCATCAGCACATATAGTAGAGAGCCAATCAAGTATAACTGTATTTACTAAATAATTACTGGTTCATTGAGCAAAACAACATTGTAAATTTTTAAAAAAAAACTTAAAAGCAGACCTCAGGTACAAACATACAGGTTTCT
The DNA here is from genome assembly GCA_964058825.1 of Carex arenaria. NCBI lineage: Eukaryota > Viridiplantae > Streptophyta > Magnoliopsida > Poales > Cyperaceae > Carex > Carex arenaria. The sequence goes on from CAXKVW010000201.1 coordinate 436,519, forward strand.
GCAAGCGGCCACTCAAGTAGAACCGATTCCAACTCAGCACATCCATTGCCAAATCATGCATCCTCACCACACCATACTTTATCCTCTGAGATATCACATAACCTTAAATTAATTTTAAAACTAGAAATTCTAAAGACACTAAAGCTGCAGTTTCAACCTGACATAACCTTAATTAATTTTTCTATATTCAGTTACACGGCTTACTACAATTGAATTAGAAGATTTACAGTAAATTTACGCAATAAGAACCCAAAATGAAAGACAGAAAATCCATTACCTGACTGGCTTTATGTAATGCCAGTAATGCAAATTAAAAAAATATATATGGTCAGTAAAAGCTGAAGTCAAGTCTAGGATTATTATTCAAATCATTTAATTTAGGGTAGGGATCCGTCCACAATGAGTTAACTTGACAATCTTGGAAATATTTTTCAAATTAAATAAAAAAAAAGCTTTTATTAACAGACATACTTTTACCGTTATAAATTAGTTGTATATGAATTCCATTTCGTATTCAACCGAAGTCCATAAATGTAATCCGTTGAACTTTTCAACTTGTGATGCACAGCAAAACTTGCATCAAATTCTATAATTTTTTACGCGCATGACACTGATGACACGCATCGTAAATCACACTCCGAATGTCAGAATTCGACAGTAATAATTAATTTTGACAATTGTCAAGATTGTCACCTTAATACATTGACAATAAATCCCTGCCCTTCAACTAATAGACCAAAATTGAGTCCAAATATAGTTAAAGAAGGCATTACGAGTTAAGAAAGGCCGAGTATTTCTCTTCAAAAGTCCCCTGTGCACCTACCACATTCTTTCTTTGTTTGCCGTCTCATCTACCACCCAATATTCTGTTGCTAATCCTAAAACCTAACTTATAAAAAACCTTATTTGCAATAGCCCTGTCAAAATGGTACCAGCATGTGCCTAATAATTGAGCAGGACCAGCAGGGTAATCCTCAAGTGAACTGTGCCCCGTTCCATATAGTTGCCTTACAGTTTATACTGTTTCTAACTATGTCCTTATTTTACCATTCCTACATGCTGAACTATCATCAGATGAACCAAAAAAACAACCTTGTCTCTCCACTCCACAAATGGATTGAAATGCACGCCGGCACCAATATCATCAGCAAGGCATGTAATCTGGACAGTCAAATATTTTTGTCAATTACAAAGTAAGATAGGAAACATCAGGAAGAAAATAATACGCTTGTAAAACCCTCAATGATGGTTTTCAATTCAAATCTACAAATTTTATATTTCAGGTTTTGCCAATATTACATGCAGATAGGGATCGGTATCATTGTTCTTAGCACAGGAGATGGATTTGATGAAACTAATGATTAGATTAAGTAAAAAAGACAAGTTTAGCCAAAAATGAAAATAAGGTGAATTGTTGACAAAAGGCAAACCGCTTTTGGGCCGAGACGAGCCAAACAATTGGAGTAGTGCTTCCTGTTCCTCTCCAAGTTCTGGTTTGAAGAAAATTTAAAGTTTGGGGGCTCAATATAGAAACTAACAGCTCTATTTTCTTTCAAATGACCACGAGCTCATAGAAACATTTAAACAAGGAGGTACTATTTAGGGGGAAAACTAAAACATAGAGAAGTAATTATCCATTAAACAGGCCAAGTCGGTATTTCCCTGAACCCTTTTGCAAAATAGCCTCCATTATCCCCTCTCAGGAACACTTTTAAGGAAAAATCCAAATTAAGTTCCCTCAATTAGTAAGCATAAATATTGTATAATCTGAGCAGTCAAACAGTGACAGAATTTCACCAAACTTGGACCGTTTTACACAAATTTCAGCTTCTCTCTATATGGAGAAATAGAAAAGACTAAAATCCAGTAATACACAATTGGTAATGAATCTGTAATCTGATAATGGGTCCTGGGGAATAATTTTGGGAACAACACTTGTAGTATGGATATTTTGGATCAAGGTACTCCGAGAAGACCATGGGGTAGGTTAATTTCATTTCTGCAAAAAAAGTGATTCTGAGAGAAGAAACTTGCCTCAGAATGCCACTGAACAGGATCTGAAACGCCTAGTATATAATCAACCATCGTAGCCTGAACATTTATTTAATAAGAAACCAATTAACTTAGGGAAATGTAAGTTGGTGGAGGGAGAGAGAGAGAGAGAAAGAAGAGACCTTGTCAGAATTGTTCGGTAGAAGAGAGGAGCCATAGGCGCAGCAGAAGTCAACTGGAGGGAGCACCTCGAGCGGCCCGGCCAGTTCCGCCACTCTCTCCATTTTTCCAACTTAATTCCGACGACAGACGGAGAAGAAAAGTTCTCAACAGGGAATGAAGCATAGAATCTGTCCGTCGAGTCGACGATGTTGGGTTGGAGAACTTGGACCCGGGCCCGGGCCCGTTACGATTAGAAGGACCGGGCCAACGAGTTCGGATCCAGTAGCAGTAGGGCTAGGGTACGCCTCAACCTCGCTATTGAATTAGTGTTATTCTTCGGACTGTCCCTTCTGACTGACTGCTTTCTTCGTGGGACTATAACCCAAATCCGGACAGATTCGTGGGACTATAACTCATCTGGGTGCGTTTGGATGAATCAAGAATAGTAGCAAGATAGAGCTATTCTTAATTTTAAAATAGTAGTTATTATAATTTTTTGTAAGAATAATAGAATAGTAAGCTATCTCACAAAAAGACAAACAAAAAATAGTAACTATTCACTAATCCAAACACACCCAAACGCCGAATAATAACTCGAAATAGTGCTAATCTGAAATAATAGCTATTTTTCACCCATCCAAATGCAACCGTAGTTAACTACAACACATTAGGCTTTATGAGCCCTCTGCTTTTTATTGGCCCAAGGAAATCTAGAGAGAAGGACTCTCCAATTTAGTTATCATTCGCGTTATGTGCTGCTGATCGAAGATCTATTATTCTAAGAGAATTTGGTACAGTTTTTTATGCATGTTACTTCTTGAACCACAAATTTCGAATGAAGCACGAAGATCCACATACTTAATAATTGGATCATTTTATTTTATATTTTAATATTTATTTAGTATCTGTATCCGTATCCGTATTCATATCCACTATGAATTTAATATTAACATTATCCACTCCGAATTCGCTTCATTTACACCTCTAGACCCGACCCAAAATCTTTGATTTATACTTACGCTTTTTCTGACGAAATTTACTTGAGATACTATTTGTTAAAAGACAATTATAAAATGAAGTGTCATTATCAATATATATTAGTTGTGTCCAGACTCCACACGGGTTGAGAAATATTTAGTTCCTTTAGTTTTGCCAATGATGTTTTGCTTGCAAATATATTTGTAATCTAAAATAAATTACAAGATTATGCTCCACATCAATTCAACTCGAATCCAGCAAAATCTAGCTATCTTACACTGATACTTCATATTGAATTATGTAAGTTCTGATATGCATCGGATATGCCTCTATTTGTCTGAACTCTGAACACGCACCACTGAACCAGAATACCAGATACTGCTCCGTACACCGTGCACCATGGCCCGCTCCATGCACCGTGCATGAACGCATAGCTAAAATTTAATTTTTTGCACCGTAGTTCAATTTGAGCGGCATACACCTTCACTACTGCACCAACTTATTTTTAATATCAAAAACAAAATAGCTTGAATATTTAATACATACTTGGGTTATTCTATCTAAGATTTTTTATATTTAATTTACATAATACAAGTATTGAATAAAGAATATAATTAAAAGAGTAGAATGTGTTCTTAAGTTTACTAAACTTCTTTGTGAACTGAACTCTAAAATCTATCGGATTGACTTCAAACGACGAATCCGAATCGTTTAAGCTCTTTTACCTTAAGAGTGATGCATCTATACGCAAAAATTTTAAACTTTCGAATTAATTTAGTATTAAGTCAAGCGGCTAAAAGTAGAAGGTTTATAAATTAATTTTAATGCATTTATTTCTTGAATAATTTTTTACCACTTGACTCTATACATAATTAATTTCAAATTTTAAAATTTGTGCATGTAGACGCATCTAGGGCTGTCCAAAAAGCTCGTAAGCTCGTGGCTCGCTCACGACTCACATTGGCTCGATCGGTAACAGCTCGTTCGATAGTGGACCGAGCTGTTAACGAGCTGGCTCGCTAACAGCTCGGGCCAAAATTAACGAGCTGAGCTTTTGCCCAGCTCGCGAGCTAGCTCGGCTAGACATCAATTTGTGAATTTGTATGAATTTGTGTGTATTTTATACTGTCAAGCTTGATCCAGCTCGGTCCAGCTCGGTCCAAAAATGTTTGTAAAATTTATTTTCTTCTTAAAACAAGGTCCAACCAAACCCAGTGAGCCAGCTCGTGAGCTGGCTCATCACGAGTTTGAGCTGAGATTTTAGCTCGCGAGCTGTTAACGAGCTGGCTCGCTAACAGCTCGGTCCAGAATTAACGAGCTGAGCTTTTGCCCAGCTCGGCTCGAGCCAGCTCATTTACAGCCCTAGACGCATCACTCATAAGATATAAGAATTTCAACATTTGAATTCGTTATTTAAAGTTAATTCGATAGATTTTAGAGTTGAATTCACAAAGTGGCTTAATGAAGTTAAGAGCACCCTAGTTTTCTTCTAAAAATAATAAAATTTAATTATTAAAACACCATAATATTTAATACTTCTATCAAACTTAACATTATTTCTTCCGTCATTTTTATCCATGCCCATCGAAACTTACATTTCGCCAACTCTGCCCATTAAAATAAAATTTTGTCAAAACTACCCAAACCGGCTATTAGATAGCCGGTCCCTATCTTTTTTTTTTTGTTTTTGGAAAAAGTTATAATTTTTTAAATTGAATAGAAAATATATAATTTAGAAAAATATATTTGAAATATATTTAGAAAAATATAGCCGGTCGATCCCTATATTTGAAATAATTTAGAAAAATATATTAGAAAAGTTATAAGTTATAACCGGTTTGAGTATCTTTTTTTCTTTGAAATTGGATAAAAAAAATATATAATTCAGTTTATTAGAAGGACTAAAACAAAATGCTTGTATGAGACTCGAGCATATACCTTTCAATTTACTAGAGCATATACCTTTCAGTCCTTGAAATCGAACCAGAAGACAAAATGCTTGTATGAGACTTCTCCTGTGGCAATTGCACTTGCTACTGGTGCATTTCTCAGTACTGAAAAGTATTTTTTTAACATAAAAAAATTCAATTAAGACACTAAAAATCTTAAACTTAATTTTTGAGGCACTAAACGATATTTTTTGACGATTCTGATTTTTTCGGATACCCGGGGTTAACCCGGGGGTGACGGTCACCACCGTCTCCTCCTCCCCTTTCCGAATTGGGGTTATACGCGTAAATCCGACTTTCCTAGCAAAAGATATGACCGTTTAAAGTTTAAAAAAAAAACGATGTTTCCGACCCTTGATCCATTTCATTTTTTTTTAAGTTATAGCTGTTTTATTTTTTCTAATAACACACAATGAAATATTTTACTTTTTCTTACAGCCGCGAAAAACCTGATCTGAAAAATATTGATCCGGATTATTTGTTTCAGTCCTTCTAATAAACTAAATTATATATTTTTCTATCTAATTCAAAGAAATATATCAAAAATTTCTAAAATTTTAATAAAAAAAAATTATAACTTTAATAAAAAAATTATAACTTTTAAAAAAAAAAAAAAAACCGGCTATTAAATAGCCGATTTGGACAGTTTTAACAGAATTCAGATTTTATGGACAGAGTTGGCGAATTGCATGAATTTATGGGCATGAATAAAAATGACGGTTATTTCTTCTATTCAAAAGTTTATACAGGTACACTGAGAATTATCCCAAAAAAGAAAAAAAAATCGCAACTCATAATTCATTACACACTTTCACGGCCTCACGGGGATAGTAATTATTCCTCACGACTCCACTACAAAGGAGATCTATTATGAACACGTGTCCTCTGCATTAACTCAAAAGAGAAACTTTTGAGTTAATACATATCAACCGTCTGATTTTAACACAGAAGTCTTTTAATATTAGTGCAGATTTAGTATACACGGATCTTAAAGCGTATTAGATGGTCAAGATGCATTAACTCAAACGATTCGTTAATGCAGAGGATAGGAACTGATCTATGATGATTCACCTAAGAGGCGACCGGAGGCGACGACATAGGCCCAGAGGCGAAGCTGCTCTTTGACGTCTGTCTCATCTCCCTTTTTGAGAACGCTCCAGTCTCCCAGCACCCTCTTCCTCTCCTCCTCATCTATAGGACGCCAATCTGACGAGTAGCGCCGCGTTTTCTTCTTCACCTTCACCTCGCTTTTCTTCACCTTTCTTAATTCTGGCACAGTATCAGTATCTCTCTCCCCTTCACTATCAGAGATTTTCAACCCCTTCAACTCCCCATCCAACTCCTCCTCTGACTTGCTCCTCCTCAGGATCAGTGGGCTTCTCGGCGGCTTCCTTCTTTTCATCGCATACATATCATTGTCTGCTAAATTCATGAACTGGCTTGATTGGCTTATATTTAGTGAATACTTTCTAGACGGGATTGTCTGGAGGGGTGGCGGTTTGACCCGACGGTCGAGGGAGGTGGAGATGGGCACGTCGCTATGGGTGCGGCGGTGGCAGTTTGGTTGTGATGACAAAGCCATTGGGGATGGTGAGTGGTGATCAGTGGTAATCAGTGGTAGTGGAATTGGAGTAGGAGTAGGAGTAGGAGTAGGAGGACTAGGACTCTAGGAGGGTATTTAAAGGAATGGAACCAGTACGTAGAGATTAATAGATTATAAAGGATGAGGATGGATCTCGTCAAATTTAATTAATTTGTTGCGTGTTATTGCTGGTGCTTAATTGTTCTTCTTGAACTACTACTTAATTCTTCTTCCATTTGAGAGAGGGGATTCGTAGTATTGGTGGCTGCGTCGCTTTTATATTTAATTGATTGATTTGGGAAGAAGGGCATGCATGCATGAAGAGAAGAAGAGACTTCACTGGTAGGGAAATGGAATGGGAAAGTACCAGATTCGCCAGGATAGGTCTAACTAGTCTTCGCCTACCTAGTCAGCACTCAGCAGTCACCACACTCCTTTAATTAATTCTAGTAAGAACTATATATTTCTGAAGATTTTTTTTCTCCCCTTCCCCTTGCCTGTCCTGTTCTAGACTTCTAGTACCCTTCACCAAAATAGCACAGATGAGTAATGTCAATGTTGGTGGGTTACTTATTCTGATCTCAAAATAGTAAAATACAATGCAGGGATGATCCTCGCAAGCAAGTTAAAAGATCATTCCAAAATAGGTTAACATGGGCCGTTTTGACATGCTTTGAGGCATTGGTTTATGACCCAGTATATTACGGATTATACCTGAATCCTATCCCTATCAATATAATATAATATGAGCAAAGCTAGGGTGTGATGTGCTCACCAAGAGATTTGGTGAGCATCTCTCTAAAAAATATATCGGATTAGCTTGAAACGACAAATCCAAATTGTTGAAATCAATGTACTTCATGACTGATGCATATATATGCAAAATTTTGAAAGTTTAGAATTCATTTGCTACAAGATCAAGCCGTCAAAGTAATGAATCTCTAAATAAGTTGTTTTATATATTTATTTTTCATCATTTCTTTGACCACTTGATTTTGTAGCAAATAAATTCGAAACTTCAAAATTTTGCATGTACATGCATTTTAATAGTTTGGATTCGTCATTTGAAATTGATCCGATATGCTTTTGGAGTTGTGTTCACCAAACTCTCTTGGTGAGCACATCACACCCTAGCTTTGCTCATATAATATATAAAACCATTTTTTTTTTCCTTTGGACGTATTGATAGGGCCATGTGTCAAAGGTCCCATAAGCTCCTCACAAGCTGAGCATTGGGTACGTTATCAAAAGCTTCCTAAGTCCATAAATCCGATCGGGCTCGGGAGATCCTGCGGCGGTTCAATAAGGCTTATTCAACTAACCTCCTAGAGCGAGCACCATATGAGCTCAGGATGGTCTCCACTTTTATGCAGACAATATCACGTCTACATGGCTGCTATGTGACAACTTGTTAGGCTACGTAGATGCGGTCTTGTCACCACTCTTGCGTTATGATTACCGGATGAACCCCAAATTCAATTGAGCTAGGGACAAACTTTTTCTTAAGAGAGATCATTACAGGAAATTAAGAGTCTGAATAATTCAATCATTTCTCACCTTGGGAACCGATAACCGAGATCTCTCAATCACGCCTGACTTCTTAAGGCAGGGCGTGTTCACTACTTGAATTTCACATACAGCAGTCTTTCTGAGATAAGACGTATCGCGTATTATTGGAGTTTTTACAAAAACAAAAGGCCGGAAATTTATCCTAATTTTGTTCTATTCAATTGCATAAATTGTCTTTCTTACCAAACCAACAAGAAAAATGGCATTTGGTCTGTGTCTATTTCAAAAAGAAAAAGAAAAAAAAACACTGACCGGAACATAAAATGTCTTGCTTACACTTCCCTGTGAAAGTAAAGAACCTAGATGTCTATTAGACTCGAAAACCAATTTGAAAGGCCTTTGATTTCAGAATTGAATATTTATTAAAGAACTTCAATTTATCAAATCAGTTATCCAATTTTATAATTGAACAACCAAGAGATTTATCTTATCAACTAAATTTTGGATCGAAGACTCAGAGAAGATCGAATTAATTTTGAGTCTCATGTCTCCTATACCTTGCACTAAAATTTTGCAAGTCGATCTCAAGTAAATGATGTTTCGTTACAATGAAGATCTTAGTGTTGTTTGTAGTTTTGCAAGCTGCAAAAAATGTTGTTCATGACCTGTTCGCATATATTCGTTGTGACTGTGAGAAGCTTTGCAATCGCCACGTTAAGATGTGACTAATACGTCTACTGTTTTTTATACATGTTTAATATGTTATAATGACCAATGAGCGTTTCTAAGAACTTACTAACTATAGGCAATTAATTTTGTCTCTCTTCTGTTAAAGGACTAGAAAGAATTGCATTAACCCAAAAGCATCACACAGTTTTCTTAGAACAGTTGTGCGCTAGATGATTTTATTAAAAGTTAATTACATATAACTTAGATAAGCACAAAAACCTATTTCATGTTAAGACTTGTTGATCTGAATATTAGAGGGAAAAGGATCAAGACGGAAAACAAAAAGCATGTCTTGTTATAACCTTTCTTGTCCCTTACTATTATTATTGTGCTAGCTTACTATAATTTATTGCTCTGCTAAAAGAAAGCAATTGTACCTAAAAAAAAATTCTGTCATATCCTTTTCTATACTTTTGCATGGTCTCTGAGAACTGGGATGCCACAATCCATAGTGGAAATAATTTGAGGAATTGACATGCCACCAGAAAGCACAATTTCTGCAAAAAAAATGAACAAAAAAAAGTCAGATTGGTTTAAAGGGATATAATTGAAACCAAACCTATATTACAACAGTGACCACTGACATCAGGATTCGTTAAATTGAAAACTCAAAATAATAGACGTGTTATTTGTATTTATATAGACTGAGTATTAAACTTGGTGCAATTTGTTTAGCAACAATCAAGTGGAGATAAAATTATTTTTTTTTCTTTTTTATAAAGTGCCAAGTGAATGACCTTTTAGTTTCCAAACTGCGCCAAATTTGATACATATTATATCCCCTAAACTATTGGAAGTTGAAGAAAAAACTTTGGATCGGGACAGTGTTGGCACGTACCAATAGCTTCCCTCACAGTTAAGTCCGGCCTGATCACATCATTACTACTCATGAGAAAAATATCACCGAGGTAAAGGTGGTTGGTCGGCAAGTAGATAGAGTAAAGCTCTTCCTCTCCATTTCTTGTACGAAGAATTATGGTTGATGTGATGAAGCCGAATGCATATTCACCAATTATAGGGTGGCGAACTATTACTACTTCTTTGAACGCCCGTGAAGTCTGATCTGTTTCAGATTATTACTAAATATACATTAGAATTTACCAGTTGTGATATACAACCTCACAAAAACTCTGGACGGGTGTAATCATATCAATTTCTGGGGAGGACAAAAAGGCACATGTCCGTACATTTGTGTCTGTAGTTATTATTCACTGGCTCAACCTGAATAAAGGACAATAAGCTTTTGATACTGTAACTATTAAAGAAAATACCAGATATAGTAACGAGATGCACGGGCACATGCACCATTATTGAAAATTTAATTAATATGCTGTTGCACTAGTTGTACTTAACTAGTGGTATCTTGTGTGGATTTAACATTTTACCTGGCGAAATAGCAGCACTGATCTGCTTCGAGGCAGAATAGAGACTGCTAATAAGTGGCATTTTCTTAATAAACCATTCGCCAAGCCCAAGAAGAGAAGCCCCGAGATATGATGAAGTGAACACCCCGACCAGAAATATGAAGGTTATTGATGTTACAAAGCCTATGCCTTTGAAACCACCAAAAAAGAACTAGTTAATCTATAAGATCCAGATGGTCAAATGAGAAGAATATTTTATTTATTTTCTGAATTTCTTCATCAATGTACAATAAATATGGTAATACTGAAAATGTAATGGTCTTTCTGTAATTTCAGTAACAGGAGAATTTTTGTAATATTGACTAAGAAATGTATTACCAAAGAGATCGATCCCCAAATGAGCATAAATAGGAGAGAAGAATCCATCAAAGAAGCTGATAAACCACCAAGTAGTGTAGAAAGTGATAGCAATGGGAAACAGAATCACACTACAAATTTGATAACAAAATCTTCAAAAAAACAAAGCCATGGATGTAAATCTACATAAACACCTTACTTGTTAGAGATAAGTTTCATAAGTCATCATGCACAATATATAATAAATGCACCTCAGTGGATATATGACACATTCTCTCAGGACAATTTCACAGGGTGGCAAAATAAGCAGAGGGGCATAAGTGCAGGCCATTTGTTAATTTTTATTTATTGTTAAGAGCTTTAAAAGCCAAGATTTCAGAATGCATTCTTTGTATGTGTTCTTATACTCCTTTTTTAATGCAAATAAAAAAAGGCAAATAACTTACCATCCACTCATAAACTTTTTCCATACCCAGCTTCTTATGTACTTGGAGCTTCCCTATTGATAGCAACAAGAAAAACACACTGAGATAAGCTCAATGGAACAGAGGGAAAATTTCAATCCTCTGAGAGAAAAAATATTCCTTCTAAAACTGTAAATACATTGTATGTAATTTGTATGAACACTAAATTAGTTAATCCTTGCACGGTGGTTCAATTATTCTGAGTTTGTAAACTGCTGCGTCCAGTAGGAAAGTAGTTGTATCTTTGGCCTTGCATTTCGGTGTGCAACAGTGGCTCCTTATTATATATGGAAACACTTAAAAAATGCGGCAAGATTAATCTCTCAAGGAGATATATTGCCGTGCCCGTGCCTGGTTTCCAGTTTCCACACACAAAAAAAAAAATTTATCTAAGTCTTTAAAATAAAATGATTGCAAGAGCCTAATCAATACTGTATGTTTTTTGGATCAATTTGAAGCATTTCTGACAGATAGTCATAGAACAAATATTTTTTTTTGAGGTGGTCATAACACAAAAGATAATAATATTATTCTATTTTCTTAGTTCTAAACAGGAATAAAAAAAAATGCAAAGAAAAAATTTGTGTGACAATGGAGCTAATTTGAAACCAGAATCAAAACAAAATCTTTATTACGCTCTTAATTTAATTTGACTAATTCAAAACGAACAGGCAACAATTGAGAAAGAGAGGGGAGGAAGAGCCGACCTCGAGGGTCATGGCATGGTAAGGAGGCGCAACAATGGCCGGGCTGACAAGTGCGGGGCCCGCAACGTCAGAACCTCCATTTAGACCTAGAGCCTCGCTTGCGACGGGAATGAGAAGCTCTCTATCTCTCCCGGCCATCTCTCTGTCTCCAAGGCGCAACAATTCGAAGCTCTCTCTTTTGGTTGGATAGGGCGGAGTATGCGGAGTTGCATGAACCGTAATGGCGGGGATGGTAACGAAATGTCGGATTGCACCTTTGCATGTTCTCTCCACTCTCCAGCAATGTCGCTTTCTTTAGGCCGGGCCGGGCTTATTCCTGGTTACATAGCTACCAACTTTATTGGGTTGGTAAATATTAGTTCGGCCCAAATGATATCTACGTAATCAAGAATTAAAACCATTTCCTCCCCCATCTAATTAAGAAATAATAAAGGAATCTTTATAAACATAGAATTTGATTTCCTACAAGACATGTAATCTTATTCGATTAGAGTAAATCTTCTACACTCCCTACTCGACCCTCCCTCACAGATATCATCAGAACGGACATTTTATCTCAACTCGCCTCACTATCTCACTCTGGACCCAACTACCTTCGTCTCCCTAAAAACGCGAAACCAGTACACCGCAACCCAGCCACACTCAAATTGGCCAAACTACGCTCTCAAACCGAGAAAGGTCTCCCTGGATGTTACAGATGCGGTGACCTGGATCACTACACCTCTGCTTGTCGTAACTCGCTTATTTGCTTTAAGTGCAACAAAACTGGCCACAGAGCTACAAATTGCAACCCTCAAATCTCATCTGACACTCAACCACTACTTAAGATTCCACCCCCAGTCTCTGAGAAAGAATTTCAAGATCCAACCCCTCCATCTTTTCTTTCCTCTGCAACCCTTGTCACAATGTTTCCTCGCCCCATTCCTTCCTCCGATCGCCTTCAAGAAGCCAACATCTTGCCTCCCATACGTTTCTACGCTACTCCGGCCACCTCTCGCCTTCGCCATTCTCTCCTACAAGGAATAGTTCTGACTGACACTCGCCGATTGGGAGCTCTCTATATCCAGGCTCATCTCCAATGCCTATTCCTAATCCCGCGATGGTCCTGGACGGCTAGGGAACTCCCTAACAACCAGTTCTTGATCACTCCACCATATCAGCAATGGCGCAATGCAGTACTTAGGGAACGCCACATACTGCTAGGAGACATTCCCTTCCCAGTAGAACCCTATGATTTCAACCGCTTCAACAATGGAAGGCGACTTCAGACCTATTGGGTCCAGATTTTTGACTATCCACACAATCTATAGAGAAATCCAGAATTACAGCAACTGACATGTGAGTTAGGCGGAACGCTTCTTGACACTGATCCCCGCTCCATTGAGCACACTAGCATGATTGCTATGCGAATTAAACTTGCCGTCCCTGACAAGGAAGTAATTCTGGCCTGCCGCAATCTGATCTTCACTGACGACAATGGCGTCACTTCCACTTACCTCATCCAAACTATAGTAGAAGATGATAACCCCACCCAGCCCTGGGGTCACTCAAGGAGCCAGGTCTTTTCCACATTCAGAAAGAGGACGCGATCTCTCTCCCCTTCTCAGATCAATCTCATTTCTATCCCTCCACTCTCTCAGCCAAGTGACTTCCCCAGCTCCTCCACTCAGCCAGTACAGCATCTTGCCATAGGTCCTAATCCCTAATCTGCCCCTTCTGAAGTACCAATGGTGGTTCAGAATCTATCAGTTCTGATTGACAACCCTCTCCCACACCTAGACATTCCTCAAGTCCCTATTCCTAACATAGACGCAGTCCTTGTCCCTGCTCCACCTACACCTGAGGCAGTCAATCTCCCAGTTAATCTTGAAATTCAGGATGCCCAGGTTGCTCCTCCTGCACCTGCTCCACCTGAGGCAGATCATGCACCTGCTCCATCTGAGGTAGTTCCTGCACCTATTCCATCTGAGGCAGTTCCTACAGCTGACCTGGTAAAAGCACCAGTAGCCCCAGCAGAAGAGCCGATGCCTAAAGCGATTCCTGATGGAGCTGCCAGACTCCCACACAGATCAGCTCAACCTTCTGCCGAGGAGGAGGCCAGGCACAGTCTTCGTCTCAAGGCTAAGGAAGGAACTGGACCAAAACGAGGGGGCAAATCTGGAGCTCACTCAGGTAATGTCATCATTTCCTCTTTTCCATACATTCACTTATCGGACTTAGAACTCATTCAATTGTATGAAATTAGTGGCTTTCACCTAGGATCAAATAAGAAAGAACAGCTAGATGCTGTGAAACATCTTAGAGCACTTTCCCATTCCAGATTTCAATCCTCTTTCTTCGATGTCTTATCAACCAAATCCACTATCCCAACATCAAACCCTGTCGACTTAAGGCCTTTAATTCTTGAATCCACTCAAGTAGATAATCAATCAAATAATGGTTAATTTTCTCAGCTGGAATGCTAGAGGGTTAGGTTCAGCGGCTAAACGTAGAGCCCTTAGAGATATCTTAGTACAACATAAGATAGACATAGTAGGAATCCAGGAAACGAAAAGAGAGGAGTTCCATACTAGATCACTGAATAACTTAAGCCCTCTCATTACACATTGGATTATCAAACAATCTCAAGGTGCCTCAGGAGGTATACTGTTAGGTATTAATGACTCTAAATTTTTTATTCTGTATTCCTGGATCATGGACTTCTCTATCACAATACATATTAAAAACAAATCTGAAAACTTTGACTGAATTATCACCACAGTTTATGGTCATGTCTTACCAAACCAGCGTAATGCGTTCTTCTCTGAAATGCAATCAATACCACCTTTAGGCCCACCAGCATGGCTTTTATTTGGAGACTTTAACTTGATTAGGAAAAGATCTGACAAACAAGGTCCCTCTTATAATTTTATTCTTAGTAATAGGTTAAATACCCTTATTTCTGATTTAAATATCATAGAATGCCCTTTAACTGATAGGAAATTCTCTTGGGCCAAATCCATATCCTCCCCTTCCAAAGCACTATTGGATAGATTTTTCAGTACATCCGAATGGCTATCTCATTATTCAAATTCCATAGTAACATCACTACCCAGACTATACTCAGACCACAACCCACTCATACTTCACACAAACTCCATCACAACAATCTCTAATAAAACAATCTGATTTGAAAAGCCTTGGATTTCCAAAGAGGGTTTTTCTGAGCTAATTGCATCTTGGTGGTCATCCTTCCCTTTATCACAAGATCTAGGAAATGCTTGGAAATACAAATTATAATTCTTAAGACAAAAATTAAGGGGATGGAATGCTAATTTAATAGGGGAACAAAAAAGATTGAAAACTACTCTCTTAGAGCAATTAGAACATTTTGAAATTCTCCAAGATTCTAATTCCCTTACAAATTCTGACTATGACACTTGGAAAGAATGCCAAACTTCCCTATACAAAATATATAAGGATGAGGAAGCACACTGGCAACAAAGGGCTAGACTTAAATGGTTTCTGGAAGGTGATCTCAATACCAAATTCTTCCACATTTCAGCATCTATTAGAAAGAAAAAAAATACTATCTTATCTTTAGAAATTGATGGTTCAACTGTTTATGACCTCAAACTCTTACAAGACCATATCACCAATCATTTTAGAAATTTATTAGGTACCTCTGATACCAGATTCCTATCTTTGCAAGAAAATCTATGGTCATCTTCAGAGAAACTGACTATTCTCCAACAATCTTTTCTTGAACAACCCTTTTCACTTGAAGAAATCAAAAACACAGTTTTTTCTTGTAATCCTTCCAAAGCCCCTGGACCTGATGGAATCTCATTTTTATTTTATCAGACCTACTGGGATCTAATCAAAGATGATCTAAACCTTCTCTTACAGTCCTTTTACAACAGAACTCTAGAACTATCCAAACTTAACTTAGCCTCAATCTGTTTAATACCAAAGAAATCTGATGCCACTTCCATTACTAATTTCAGACCTATTAGTCTCATAAACTGTAGTTTTAAGATAATTACCAAATTATTAACCAACAGATTATCCCAAGTGATAGACCCATTAATAGATGACTCCCAAGCAGCCTTTATCAAAGGGAGGCTCATAGGTGACAATATAGTATGTGCCCATAAAACCTTACACCGCGTTAGAATTAGCAAACAAAAAGGCATCATTCTCAAATTAGATTTTGAGAAAGCATGTGATAAAGTAAACTGGGACTTTTTGATAGAAATTCTTACAGCTAGAGGTTTTGGTAACATTTTTATAAATTGGATAAATGACATCCTAATTAGTGGAAGAACCTGTATCTCTTTTAATGGAACCCAAGGTACATACTTTCCATGCAAAAAAGGCCTCAGGCAGGGAGATCCATTATCCCCCCTCCTTTTTGATCTTGTAGCAGATGCATTAAATAAAATCCTTAGTAGAGCACAATCAGTAGGTTACATCTCAGGTTTAGGCAACTTACACAATTCATCCAAAGTTCTAAATCTCCACTTTGCAGATGACACACTTATATTCTTTGAGGCAGATCCTCTAATGGTAGAACATCTTAAATTCTTATTACTTGGGTTTGAATCCCTTTCAGGGCTTAAATTCAACTTTAATAAAAGTGCTCTAATTCTTTAAACATTTCTCAACCTATGGTTATAACTCTAGCTAACCAATTAGGATGTCAACTCTCGACCTTACCAATTACATACTTAGGTGTTCTACTTTATTGGAAAAAATTTAGCTCCTCAGATTGGCAACCATTAGTCTCAAAAATAGAAAATAAGCTTCAATCCTGGAAAGGCACATTATTACCATTAGGAGGTAGGGTTACCCTTCTAAATTCAGTACTATCAGCCATTCCTCTATATTGGTTATCAATATATAAACTTCCTGTTAACATTAGACAAAGCATAGATAAAATTAGAAAGAAGTTCTTATGGTCAGGTTCAGCACCAGTAGGCAGGAAATACCACTTAGTAACTTGGGACCAAATTTGCCTGAATAAGAACCAGGGTAGATTAGGCATTCTTAATTTAGAAATAATGAATGTTTCATTGCTAGCCAAATGGTGGTTCAGATTCAAATACCACAACACAAATGGCAAATGGAAAGAAATTCTGATAGATAAGTACAATATTTCAGGTTTAGATGCTACTAATTGCTCTTCTTTTTGGGCAGGCATATTATCTATAAGACATATTGTTGAATTAGGAATAAATAGGACTGTTGGTAATGGCACTGAAACACTATTTTGGTTAGACAGATGGTTCGGGGAGTGTGCCCTATACTACCAATTTCCAAACTTATTCCGTATCACCTTCGACCCCCTTATTACAGTCTCTAGAGCAATTACACCACATTCATTTGCAATACAATTCAATAGACAACTTACTGGTATCTTGCTTGAGGAATGGAACCAACTCGTCTCTACTGTCTATTACTCTCATATTTTTACTGATATTACCAAGCCAAACAGCATCCACTGGAGATGGAACACAACAGGCCAATTTACTGTACACTCTTTATACACCTGATTAGAATATGGGGGCATCAAAGACCAAACTTATACCACACTTTGGAAGACCAAAATACCTATTAAAGTTAAAATTTTCATGTGGTTAATGAAAGAGGGCAAAATACTAACAAAAGATAATTTAACCAAGAGAGGCTGGACAGGGGACCGAACCTGTCATTTCTGTAATGCTTTAGAAACCATAGATCACTTATTTGTCACATGTCCAATAAGCCTATCTATATGGACTTGGATTGCTAGCTATAATAATTTTACATTCAATTGTTCACATGTATCAGATCTTTGGATGTTAGATGCATGGATTCCTCTTAAGGATAAATTATTAATATAATTAATTAGGGTAGCCACATTATAGGTCATCTGATTAAATAGAAATAAAGTTTGTTTTAACAATGTCAGTGTACCATCCTTAGCTACCTTAGGATTACAAATTATTTCTTTATCTTCATTCTGGTGTAAATCCAATCTTGATGAATCTTTCTTTAAACTGACTTTGATTTTGCCAATGGACATTACTCAATTGCATCAGGTAGGCGGTATTATAATCCTCTCGGAGACCGATATATCCAACGAGGACAGCAACACTTGGGATTCCAAGGAAGAACCTTATCGTGGATTAGAGAGGTCGGACCAATCGGAATACCTTAGAGACAGGGCTGACTTTGATGTCGTTGATGAAGCTTTCTTTCAGAACAATGACCCATCTACTTCATTTACCAGTTCTTCACTCGCTAGTTCCTCTGATGCATGACTGTCTCACTAGCTTATCTGGCTTACATAGTTTACTTACTACTACTAATAATGAATGGCTACTCTATGTGTTTTGTTTGATGCTTGGACTTGATCCCTTAGCACTTTAGAGTCTTCCTGGTTGCTTCACAACCACAGAATTTAGTATGCTTAGTTATTTTTCATCTCTCTTTTGTAATCGTTTTATGTTACACTTGTAGAACATATCCGTTTCTAACGAAACAGGTGGTATATACTACTATTATAAAAAATAAAAATAAATAAAAAGAGTAAATATTCTCAAGTCCAGTGACAATTAATTAAGCAGTTAAATATATGTGTCATATTCGATTTTTGAGTGAGACTAACTAACTTTCTATTTTTAGTCTGAAATGTATCTTTTTTAACAAAATGGTTATTAGATATAGCGTCCTGCTTCAGACTAACAAACATTTTATGTCATGTTATAGCATTCTGATTAAAATTAACTCGATCACACTCTAATTATAGGCCAAACGGTTCCACAAAGGTGCACAACAAAATATAGTTCAATATTAATTGTATGTGTTAATTTCAATTCCTACATAATTATTGGATTTTCCATTTATGTAGGTAGATACACTCGACGGAGCATATCTTTCGCATATTTTGTTTCATGAAACTTGAACCTGTATATATATATAATCGATAATTAGTTAAATAGATGCCAATTAACCAGCTGCTAGCAGTTTTGTTGTTGTTGAGAACTTGAGATCGATACCGTTAATTAATTTGCACTTGTTTTTAGCTATAAATTGAGCCCAAATCACCTCAAATATCCCACCTCTCCAGCTCTCACTGGATGGAGGCACATATGATCAACAGCAATAGCATTGATCTTTCTTCTATCTCTCTCCTGCTGCTCCTTGCTCTTTCTGCAATTATTTTTCTGTATGCAAAGCATGGAAAAAGAAAGAGTACTACTAGTGGTAGTGGTCGACCCAAGCTCAATCTCCCACCAGGAAGCATGGGATGGCCATTTATTGGAGAAACCTTTGCATTTCTCAAGCACCATCCTTCCTTTTCTCTCGGTACCTATTTGCAAACCCATATTCACAGGTATATATAATTAATCATGTCTCCTTAAATTAATTAAGTACTACTTGCATTGCATCTAAACAAATTAAATCAAGCTAGCTCTTCTGTATTAATTTTTAGATATGGAAAGATTTTCAAATCAAATCTCTTCGGCGAACCAACAATAGTGTCAGCCGATGCAGGGTTTAACCGGTTTATACTGCAAAATGAGGGGCGGTTTTTCGAAGCCTCTTATCCGGAAAGTGTAGTGCGGATCATGGGGGAGTGGTCAATGTTAGCACTGACCGGCGAGGGACACAAAGAGATGAGATCTATTGCACTAAACTTCCTGTCTAGCGACATTTTGCGTAATCGTCTATTGCCGGATATAGAGCAACATGCCCTCCTCGTCATTAACACCTGGAAGGATGGTTTGTACCTTTCTGCCACAGAGGAGACCAAAAAGGTAATTAATTAACTAGCTAATTAAATTATATTATTTAATCTGACAATTAATTAATTGTATGTACAACATGCAAAAATTGTAATGTCCACTGACTCTGAGAATTATACAAGAGTAATAACACTGCTAATATAATAGATTAATGCATAACGTTCTTTAATTTCTTCATTTTTTTTTTTTTTTTTATGTATATATGTAGTTTACATTTTATATGATGGTGAAGAATATTTTGAGCATGGAGCCTGGAAAGGCAGAAACAGAGAAAATAAGGAGAGAATATACCACTTTCATGGAAGGTGTTGTATCCATGCCTCTCGAATTCCCTGGAACTCCATATTCCAAGGCTCTCAAGGTACGTACGTATTAGTTTAATTAATTTACAAAAACAAAAGAACTGTATAATTAATTAATTAATTATGAAACATTAATTTGCATGTTTTACAGTCCCGATCAGAGATTTGTAATGAGATCGGACGCGTGATGGATTCAAGGATGAAGGAAATGAATAGGCAAGGAGAGATGGAGATGAAAGGAAAAGGAAAAGGAAAATTAGGAAATAATTATAATGACATGCTTTGCTGGTGTCTGACAGAATCAAAGCTATCAAGGGAACAGATCCTTGATCTCCTCTTGAGCATGCTCTTTGCCGGTCATGAGACCTCCACTGTTGCACTCTCTCTTGCCATTTTCTTCCTCGCCCGTTGCCCTCAAGCATTTCAACAATTAAGGGTTCATTAATTCTAAGATTTCTTTTTATTATTTTATTTTAATTAATTCCCTTTAATTTGCCTCTTGAATTCTCTTTAATTATTTCTAATAATTTCTGAATAATTAATTAGGATGAGCACCTTGGAATTGCAAGAACAAAGACTGAACGAGGAGAAACTAAACTAAATTGGGAAGACTACAAGCAGATGGAGTTCACAGAATGCGTATGTATATATATATTATTATTATCTCTTAATTAATCTAGCTAGATTTCTCTATCGATTAATATATATAATACTAATTAATTAGAAAAATTAATTGCTGGTGTATGTATATATATATGAAGGTTGTAAAGGAGACTTTGAGGCTAGGCAATGTTGTTAAGTTCCTGCATAGAAAATCCACTCAAGATGTGCATTACCAAGGTAAATCAATTAAGTACTAGCTAATTGCATATATATATCTTTGTGAAAATGTTAATTGATCAGAAATTAATTAAATTATAAATTAAATACTGAAGGTTATGACATACCGCGCGGGTGGAAGTTCCTTCCGGTTCTTTCGGCTGTTCATTTGGACGGATCAATTCACAAAGATCCGGAAGAGTTCAATCCTTGGAGGTGGCAGAACAAGTCGGGAATAAGTGCGGTAGAATTGATGCCGTACGGAGGCGGTAATCGGTTATGTGCCGGAGCAGAGCTAGCAAAGTTGGAATTAGCAGTCTTCTTGCATCATCTTGTTCTCAATTACAGGTGGGAATTGGCCAACCATGATGAACCCATGGCATTTCCTTATGTTGAGTTTCACAAGGGGCTGCCAATACAAGTTTTTAATATTAGCTAGCCAATAAACATACATGAATGGAACTTAATTGCATATATAATTAAGTTGTGTAATGTTTTATTTGGATATTGAGTCTATACAAATGAATAAATCAAATATATTTAGGATGTGCTTAATTTATTTGTATGTACTAAAATTACTTGTACTACTGTACGTAGTTCGAGTGTAAATCAATTCCTTATGGTACATTATTTTCAAATATTTTACAATACTATTCAATTTTTTTTAAATCGAAATTATAAATATCTTCTTCTTAATCATGTTGATATAATATGTATAAAATTTGATGTAATTTGAATATTGCTTTGTCATCTATCAAACGTATTGACTACTTCCATAATTTCGTTTTTTTCGAATGGTAAAAATAAAAAAAATTCGGTCTTTTTCAAATCATTGAAGTATTTTTTTTTTCTTTCAAATCATCGAAGTATTTAAATTATTTGATTAGTGGCCAAATAAATTTAAAATTATGAAATCTTTTTTACATAGAATGTTTAAATGATACATAACGTATATAAATTAATTTTTTTAATAGGATAATAGGATAACGATGACATGAATACCAATGGATGTACACAAAAATAACTTTCATTAAGCCATAGATAAATTAATAAAAAAATTAGTACTTCGGATAATTATTATTATTATTATTATTACTACTACTATTATTATTATTATTATTGCTGAAATTTATCTCTTTTTCCCTCATCTCTCTTGCTCTTTCTCTTTCTTTGAAATTGAAAATTGAACGATGCAACTTATATGACAGTCAATAATGTGATTTGATTGATTTAAAAAACACTCCGATTGCTCTTACAAAAACTTTTGGTACGTTTGGATGAACTCTAGAATAGCTAGAATAGCTATTGTTTAGAATAGTAAATAAGAATAGCTACTATTTAAGAACAGTGCTAACTCAAGCTATTCAGAATAGTAAAAAAGTTGTTCGTATTGCATATTTGAAATAGAGTTTGGAGGAAATGAATAGAGTAATAATTTATGTGTTAGATTAAATATAATACAATATAATATTAAATGTAATATAATATTATTTTACATATTAGATTAGTATTAAATAAAATATTATATTAAATATAATATAATATAAATATTAGTTTAAATATTAAATGTAATATAATATTAGTTTAAATATTAAATGTAATATAATATTATTTTAAAAATTAGATTAGTATTAAATAAAATATTAGATTCAATATAATATAATATTAGTTTAAATATTAAAGGTTATATAATATTATTTTAAAAATTAGATTAGTATTAAATAAAATATTATATTAAATGTAATATAATATTAGTTTAAATATTAAATAAATTTTAAATATTAGCATAATTAAATTAACATTGTATTGTATTATATTTAAAATTTAATACTAATTTAAGAGGCATGTTGTAGCTATTCTAACTTTTTTTTAAATTAGTGAAATTGGATAGAACTAAGCTATTCCAAATAGCTTAAGTCTTGTTTGAATTCATCCTATTCAAAATAGCATTACTATTTAACTTATTAGAATAGCATTGCTATTTTTATGACATCCAAACACACCTTAATTATCTACGAAAATTTTCTATTCTGGATCGCTACTATCCAAACTTCCAAGTTCCAACGCACATCAACTTATCATGCCTATTTCTGCCACATGCAAATTCAAAGTGTCAGTTTCGTACAATTTTCTGATTATAGTGTTTTTTTTTGGTACAATTTTTATAGTTTTTTTTTGTCATGCCTGCCACATTCAAATTCATGTTACATCATACTTAAGCAAGGATCAAAAAAAAAAATTTATAAACTATAAATACAAAAATCAATTTTAAAATTTCAGCATGATTGAATCGGTTTTTATAAAAACTATAAAAAACGAGTTGCCAACTCGTTTCTCACTCTTTTTTTCTCCACAGAACAAGTTAGCAACTCGTTCTTAAAAAAACAGAAATTACACAATTACTTACATAGTTTATCCCATAAAAACTGAAAAAAAAAAAAAAAAAAAGTTAAGAAGGAGTTGCCAACTCGTTTTGTGGAGAAAAAAAATATGAAGAACGAGTTGGCCACTCATTTTTTAGTTTTTATAAAACCAATTCAATCATACTGGAACTGGTTTATAAAAAAAAATTCAGGATCAAGTGCCTGTGTATTGTTAGATTCTTTATGGACTGCTCAACAGCTAAAGCTTAAAACCTCTTAAATTGACAACCCAAGCGGCCTAAGCCCAATTATAACTCCCATCTACAAACCAGATTGGCCCAATACCCAAATAAGCCCACTAGTTAAACCTCCTACGCCTCCGACTCCGGGATCCGTATCCTCAGCCGCTTCTTCTAAGTTCTAACCAACCTCCTCTCCTCTCCTCTCCTCTCCTCTCTTCGCCTCTTCTCTTTCTAAACCCTGAACCCTCAAAACTAAAACTTTCCCCAAACCTATATTTTGTTTTCCCAATTTATAAATGCCGCGATTAAGTACGTTGGAGAGCCCCGGATGCCCTCCTTTGCGCGCGCTTACCACCGATTCTCTTGGTCTGATTAAAGGTATCTTCATTAGGTTCAAATAGTAGTTGTGGAGGTATCTGGCATATGTTATCATTGTTTAATCGTTTGAGTTTCGCTAACTGAAACGCTATTTGTAGTTGTGGAGGTGCGTGGGAAGGGCGGAGGCACACCGCAGGTGGTAGAGACGTGGGGCCCACCGGACGCCTCCAGAAGTGTGCTTTGTACATCCTTTGCTGACAGGAAGAAGGATCCAGTGCGTTTTTTTTTTTTTTTTCCAATATTTTAATTTTTATGAGCTAATGTTTTTCTACTAACTTTGTTTTACTGGTGAACATTTCTCAGGTCCTTGCAGTTGCAAGGAAAAATGGCTTGGTGAGTCACTTCATCCTTCTGTTTCTTTATTTCGGTGATGGATTTTCTCTACTAGTGTTAATACCCATTTCTTCAATTTTTCAATGGCAGATTGAATTTTTTAATCCTTTAGAAGGAGATGTTTTGGCTACTATAAAAGCAAGTGAAAGTGGTAACACTAATCAATCCTCTTCTGCAAATGATCCCCTAATCGGATTGCATTTCTTTAAATCAAAGAATGAAGATTTATCCTCCATGTAATACCTTCTTCTTGTTAGTAGTAAGGGTTTTACATAAAAACCAGTACCCCATTAGTTGGCTGCTACTGTCAAATATGAAGCATTGTGCTTGGCTTGAAAGCCTCTGGGTTTTTCCATAAAAAATTGAGCTATATATATTGTATTTTCAAGCAGCACCCAAAATTTCTCATATTTGTATTCCAGTGAATGTATTTTGGGTTACTTTTCTAGATAATACCATCCCTAAAATCAAGTTAGTAGGCAAAATATCGGCTGAAGTACAACCAACTTTTCCTTAACAATCCTAACAAATCGCTCCATTACTAGTTCTCTATACTTTCTATCTATTTATAAATCAAGCATAAATTGTAGAAGTTGCCTGGCTTTAATGTATTATCACTTAGGAAGGAGGCAGGCTTTACTAACACATTTGGTAAAATTAGCTCTTTGTGCTCATGTTTGATGCTTGTGTTGCAGTCTTGATTTACCATTGATACTAACTTGTATAGAAATAATAAATGTTGGTTGTTATTTGTAAATGCATTGAAATTTGTTTGATTTAAGTTGCTTTTAAGCACGGAATTGTATCTGCCATGAAAACTTTTGTAATTTTGTTGTAAGTCTTAATTTGCATCTTTGGTTTGTATCAGGTTGGGTACACTTCTGACATGTACAGAGAAGGGAAAAGTTTGTGTCAGATCAATAGCCAAGAGTGATGCACCATCAAATCAAATAGTTGATTCTCCAAGTGAATGGAGTGTCACTAATGGTGGTCAAGTGTTGTGTTCTTCCCTCGACCCAAGTGAAAACTATGCTTTATTTGGAGGGTGTGTTTTTCTCTTTTTATTTATTTCATTTGGGTGTTTTGGGGGGGGGGGGGGGGGGGGGGGGGGGGGGAGGAATGACTTAACTGCTGCTTACTTTTTTCACATCAACTTGTCCAAATTGTATAGCCAGTTCAGGAAAGCTTGGAGCTATGACCTATATAAGCTTAATTTTACTTTAACTTTAGCTTAGATTAGAAAAGGCTCTGTAGGGACAGGATGTGAAGTTGAGCATAAATTATCACAATTGAACAGGTTATGTCTTTCCATCACACTAGCTTACATACTATAAGCAGGGGCATACTTTTCTAGTTGTGGTTTTGTTGTCAATTTGTCGTGAACTTTTGTTTATCTTTTTCTTTTTATTTTTTTCTTTTGTTTTACCTAGGAAGCGTGTTGAGCTAAATTTATGGGATTTGAACACGTCTAAGAAAACATGGACTGCTAAATCGGTGAGCTTGTTCACTTTAATTCATTTTATCAGACATTGAGTCAACTAGTCAAAGTTCTTTTCTGTGGCGTGAATTTTATTTTAAGTCGTCTTTCTTTATTCTTAGCCACGACCCAATAATCTTGGTATGTGTATTCCTACTTGGTTCACCGCTTCGACTTTTCTATGTAAAGATGATCACCGTAAAATTGTAGCTGGGACAAGCCAACATCAGGTGCCATTTTCAAATTTTCTTTTCATCATTTTTCCATTTAAAACTGGCAAATTGTTAGAGCAGCAACAAGAGGCAGTAAATGGTCGTCTTTTTTATTGTTCCTCAGGTACGTCTTTATGATATCACTTCTCAAAGGAGAGCGGTTATTTCAATAGATTTTCGTGAGGCTCCAATTAAAGCAGTGAGAGAGGACACAGATGGCCACACTGTATATGTGGGCACATCAATTGGTGACCTTGCTTCCTTCGACATTAGAACAGGTATATAATATATCCTTTGCTATACTGGTCTGTTACTCGTGGTATGGGATGAAACAATTTCATAAAGCTACCGAACTGTTCTGATCGATGCCTGGTCTCACCTGTATTGGTTCGCTGGCAAGGACTATTGTCTGCTGAGACTGACTAGTCATAGCCAGAGAAGCTGGTACCAAAATTTCAATTGGACTTCCGATTTAAAGTTGTTAACAAGTATTACTTCTGCGGCAGGGAAAATGGTGGGGTGCTACAAGGGAAAGTGTAGTGGAAGTATAAGATCAATTGCAAAACACCCACAGTTACCTTTGATAGCATCTTGTGGTAAGATAAATTAAGCTGAGATGTTTTCATTCTGATTTATTTTTATCATTTTTGGCTAAACTTGGTTTTCTGTTTAACTTTTGTTAAGTTGCTGCTTTTGTATTTTTGGCTAAACTTGCCTGACTGGTATTATAACCTATACTGTTGCCTGAACCGAGCTGACCTGATCAGTGAAATTATCAGAAACAGTTGGACTTATAAGAGAACTTGTGCTTTTATCTGTAGGTCTTGACAGCTATTTACGCATATGGGATACAAACAAGAGGCAACTTCTTTCTGCGGTATTCATGCTAGATTCATATTAAAAAAACTAAAAAGCCTTGTGGTATCCCAAAATTTCTTTAGCTGTTAATCTGAGAGTTAGCACTGGTTTTGTTCCATAACAGGTCTTCCTCAAGCAGCACC
The DNA here is from genome assembly GCA_964058825.1 of Carex arenaria. NCBI lineage: Eukaryota > Viridiplantae > Streptophyta > Magnoliopsida > Poales > Cyperaceae > Carex > Carex arenaria. The sequence goes on from CAXKVW010000201.1 coordinate 463,211, forward strand.
TGACTAGTGTGGTCATTGATTCACACTTTACTGCTCAAGGTATCTCTCTCTCCTCTCTCACCCCCTCCCCCACATGCTCTTCAGTTGGTTCTTAAATTCAGATGATTTCCTCGATAAGGCAATAATGCATTGCTGCTCTTTGTCTTCAGAGTTGGAAGGTACCAAACTTGTGGCTGTAAGTCAGTCAGAGGTGATTGATCAATCAGACGAAGACGGCAGCGAGCATGAAGAAAGGATTCGTAAATTTAAGAAAAAGCGAAAAGAAGTGGCTGATAAGAAGAAGAAAATGAAAACCAAAATGCAAGATGAGGAACTGATTAGTGGGGTTGATGAACCTGAAGAAAAAGATTGGATTGACGAGTTGCCGGTTTCTAAAAGAAGAAAAAATTCAAAGAAAAGGAGAGAGAAGCAGCTAGAGTAGATTTTCTGTGGACTAATACTATACTTACATTATGTAATTTGGATTTGTAAAAGTTGTAGTTGATTTATCCTTTTGAAGTAATCTTTTGTTAGGAAATTTTGATGTTTAGGTACCTCATTTTGTTTGGATGTAACCTGGTACTAAACTTTTGTGCTTCTCTATTTTTAGTTAATCTATCTGCCCAAATGAACTGGTTATCATACATTTGGACAAAATTCATCCATAATACCTTTGATGATTGATTGATCCAGGTGTAATAATCTGGAAAGTACCCAAATAAATGTACCGTTATTTAGTTATATACCTTATTTTACCTTCTTTATTGGTACATTATGCTGGAAGCTTCCGGGGGACAGATCATGTGATCAAGGCATCAATGCCATAAATGAGCTCCATAATGCTGTTCTTCGGACGATGTTGTTGTTATTGAATTGGAGTCATCAATGCCATAAATGAGATCCATGATGCCAACGCTGTGGTACCATACATAGTGATTATGGCGTAGCCTTTTTTTTTACCGTATTTAGGATTGTAACTCTGCAGTAACGACGAAGAGAATTAACGGCTACAGATCCATGTCCGGCTTCAATTCAACATATATGATATACGGAACTCTTGAGTCTTGAGTGTTGACTTCATATAATATTATAAGCTGAAATAGACTGGAGAGGTCCTACCTTGTCGTTTTTGTCAAGGATCGTGAACACGATGTAAACAAACACTGGCTCCACAAACTTACCGAAATTTTTCTTTATTCATATCAAAAAAAAATTCAAATTTTCCAAATCTACATCCCAGTTGTACAAATTTCAGAATCTCCCTAAACTGAAAAATAATTTTCCGGATCCAACCTCAGAATCCGCAAAATAATTTCCCGGATCCAGCCTTGACTTTCCAATAATTTATTGCACGGAAATTCAATTCCGAGAAATTATTTACCGGATTTAGGATTTTTCTGATTTTTTATTTTAATTAAATAGAAAATATTCTTATTTTTTTATTTTTTGTATTGAAATATTAGAAATATTTTTATATTTATTTGAAAATATACAAAATACTATATAATTGAATTTATTTAGAATGATTGCCACAAATAATCCGGATCAATATTTTTCAGGTTGGATTTTTTGTGACTGTAAGAAAAATCAAATTATTTCTTTGTGTGTACTGAAAAAAAAATTATATTTTGGTAAACAAAGAAAATGTCTTGGTCCTTCTAGTACATTCAAATTCTAAGATACTGCTTCTATTTTGAAAAAAAATTGATATGAAATCATTTAGGCTCTGTCAAAATGCCAGATCAAATTGTGTTTTTTTCTAAAATAGAAGGACCATGATATTTTATTTATTTACTCAGAAATGACTTTTGAACCGGGATCAATAACTCAAATCCAAAACATTTTTATTTTTTCAGTAACACAGAGAAATATTTTAATTGTTCTTACAGTTCAAAATAATCCGGTCTAAAAAATATTGATCCAAGTTATTTGTCGCAATTTTTCTAATAAATTCAATTATACAGTGATCCATCTATTTTCAAATAAATATAAAAAATTTCTAATATTCAGTAGAAAAATAAATATATCATAATTATTTTATTTTATTTAAAAATCAGAAAATCTTATATCCATGAAATTATTTTTCGAAAAGAAGATTCTCAAATCCGGAAAATTATTTTGCAGATCTAGGGATTCAATCCGGGAAATAATTTCCCAGTTTGGACAGGTTCCGAAATTTTTGCAAATAGGATGTAGATTTAAAAATTTTGAATTTTTTTTGGATATTAATAAAAATTCCGGCGAACTTATCTGCATTAATGACAATGAACACAACTTATTTTCACAGATAGCATCTAGAAATGCAATCGTTGTTTTCGCCCTCTGAAGTCTGAATGGGGGGAAGACTAGAGTATCCTCTGAGATAATTAAAATTTAAATGTTTTGTTTAAGGAGAAATATTATATTCACGTCCTGACAAAATTTGCATAATCAGTTAATTACCACCAAAGGCGTGATGTTTCTTTGCGCCTTTTAGTTGCATATATTTTTTTGCATGGCATGATGCATTGATGCTTCAATTAGTTTGGATTATCTTTTCGTTCTCTTCATTCTTCATTCTTTTTATTTTTATTAATTATATTTTTGAAGTTTTCCTTCGAAGTCTCTGATTATTTGGCAGAGATCGATAATTATATTTGTACTTTAAAAACATCCAACAAAACAATTATAATTATCAAATAGAAATTCTAGAGTTTCAAAATATTACGACTTCCTTGACAATCTAAACAAAACTTGCGAAACAGAAGAAAATATTAGATATATTTTGCTTTACTCAAATAAGATATGTATGGAACTTCATTTAATTAGTGTAGATAAGTCTGTGGACAGTTGATTCATAAAAAAAAAAAAAAAAATTAACCCATTAGAAATTTTTGTAGGAATTAGAATTTTAATTTGTCAAAATCAAAGTAATTTAATCTATGAAAACAAATTAATATAGGTGTTCAACAAATGCATGAAAAATTTGATAGGATGTTAGTCTTTCTTTTCTTTTTATAAAAGATGTAATACTAAAATTAAACTATATTAAGTGTAGTGATACTAATCATCGATTATGATCAATATAATTGTACATATCAGATTCTAAAAAAGTTTAAATGAGTGAATTGACCATACACTGTAAAGTGATATCAGAGTGAACTGACCACACACTACAAAGTAATAAATGAGTGAATTAACCACACACTGAAAAGTTATTATTAGTTTTGTGTTCCAATTTTTGTATCTATGTATTTAAACTATTTTTACTTATTATGTGATGAAACAGCTCCGCATATTAATATTTGAAGATATGATTTATTTATTTTTAAAATCATGCAGAAGCTACTCAAAGTTGAAGTTATGAATTTAATTGGATCAAATTAATGTGCTTGATGACTCCACCAGAATAATTAAAGCAGCTCCGTTAAATGAGAAAAAAAAACGAAGCTCTGATCAAATTTATTTTTTTGCTATGCATACTATACTCACAATTAAAAGAGAAAAGAGTAGCTATTTAAAAATTTAATTGGAAAAAAAACCAGCCGAACACTTCTGGAGTGCCGACTGCGTATCCTCTGAGATATCTCAATTTTTGCGCGACGGACGTGTTCGGTGCCTGTTCGGGGATAGCGCAGGGGGAAGTATTATTTGTACTTTGAGATTCTTGCAAAACTATTTAAATGGTTATAATTTTTTCTAAAGTCACGCAAAGTTTGAGATATCTCAGAGGATGCAAATTCACACTTCTGCGGTAAAAATACCAACTTGGTACTTCTATGTTGAAAAACTCATTGGAAATCATCTACCGAACACCGAACGGGTGCGTATCCTCTGAGATATCTCAATTTTTGCGTGACCGACGTGTCCGATGCCTATTCGGGGAACGTAGGGGGCCACTATTATTTTGTGCTATGAGATTCGTGCAGAATGTATTTCAACGCTTAAGATACTCCAAAAAGTCACGCAAAGTTTAAGATATCTCAGAGGATGCGAATTCACACCGAACAGGCTCTAAATGTTTGGGTGCGTATCCTCTGAGATATCACAATTTTTACGTGACTGACGTGTCCGGTGCCTATTCGGGGAACCGTAGGGAGCCGGTATTATTTGAGCTTTGAGATTCGTGCAGAATGTATTTGAACGATTGAGATATTCGAAAAAGTCACGCAAAGTTTGAGATATCTCAGAGGATCCGAATTCTAAATGTTTGGTAGAGAGAGAGAGGAGTAAGTTCGATGGGCATTGGACCTACTTTTAGGTCCAATTAACTCTAACACCGTACAAAAATCTGTATACACGGAAATTGAAACAGACTTCCACGGATTTTAATGTTGTTCGCACGAATCTTGATTCAGATCGGATGGTCATTAGACCCATCGAACTATAGTAGGTCCGATGCTCTGAATTATGTTTGTTTGGGATTGTTATTCCGGCCCAGAGGGTATCCAGTGGAACGTGTCCACGAAAAGAAACTGACCGCCTTGACCAGAAGGTCCAGAACACTAAATGTAAATAATGATCTTATATGGCAACAAATTACGAATATATATATTCGACTGATTGAATTGAACAGATCCTAATTAACTCCTAAGTCCTAACGATTTATTTATTACTTGCAGTTATTCGTTACACTGATCGAACTATTTCAATTACTCTAGAAGTGAAGTGCTGACTTTTCAATTAATTATTTTCTGGCATTTAACGCCCGTATCAGAGGAAATTTGATATTTTATAAGCGAGCTGCGAGCGTGAGGCACGCTTCATTGGTAGTTGTTGCCTTGTTGGTACGTTATTTTGATCCTCGGAAGGGATCGGGGAGCACAGAGATAGTTTTATTATAGAGAAAAAAGAGAAAGAGGAAATCTGACGGAGCAACAAGGTACTATTTTACTATACTTCCGTTAGTTCGATTTGTATTAATTCAACCCAATTCTTGCTTGCTTGCTTGGATTAGATTGGCATTGTTGCCATTACGTTGGGAATATGATTGAGGTTTTGCTAGGGTTTCTGGATCTTCACAAGAAGAGACAGATTTATATAGTTCGCCTAATTCCCTTCTTCACAAATAAAGGATAATTGACCTGCTGTCAGAATTGAGATCACTATCAGTGATTGTTGCCTTTTGTCATGCTTGTCAGTAGACCTTAAATTCTTGACGATAGAGAGATTCAATCAATTAATTATATTTGTTAGGACTTTCAGGAAAGGGAAAAAAAATGTATCTTAGTTGGGATTTGAGTGGATCAGGAATTCTAGCTATATTAAAAAGTTGTTGAAGGTTTAAGTTCAATGATTTTCAATTTCATGGTACTTTACAGTTCTGTTAGGTATTTTATGTTTGTTTTCCAACTGGTTTTTTTCTTCCGTTTTCTTGCTTTTGAAGGTTCATATCCAAACAAAGGAAAAGATAAAAGAATTAGAGCAACATGATTAAAATTGGCAAAACTAAGATCAGAGTGCCTACTTTTATTAAAAAAATAACAGGTCTTAATATGCTTACAGACAAATGATGAGGTTTACTTTTTCACAGATGATTCCAGGAATGGATCTCACAGCTATGGACCCAAAAACTCTGACACTTCTCAGTGCAGCCTTCTGTGTGATGCTGTCGATGCACTTTACTGTTCAACTTGTTACTCAGCACCTCTTCTATTGGAAAAATCCAAAGGAGCAGAAGGCTATAATGATAATTGTTTTAATGGCTCCTATATATGCCATAGTCTCTTTTGTCGGTCTGTTAGATATACAGGGAAGCAAGGTTTTCTTCACCTTCTTGGAATCAATTAAAGAATGCTATGAAGCACTGGTGAGCTGTCTTTTGAGAGAATTAGGGCTTTACTGTGAATAAGCCTATATATTTTTTTGTTTGCAAAAATCAACAGTTTCTTAATTAGTTTGATGTAAACAGTATACTTCTGTGGCTAGGGGCAGTTTTTCATTTAACTCAAGTATTTTTTTCCTTCTTTGGAAATTAAAGGCTTAGCAGTTTTTTTTCCCCTTCTCTAAGGTTAAATTGAACTATAATCAAGAACAGCGAGTTAGATATTGGTTTATGAGTGGCTGTTAGCTGTAACTAACCCAAACAATGCTGTGTTATCCGCAAGAAGTAATATTGGTTTTAGATTGCAAAATAACAAAATCAAATGGTTTACTCTTTGAATACCTGATATATCAAACTATCAAACTATCATTGTATAGTGGACAAAAATCCCTTACATGTGTATACTAAAGTAAGATGAAACAGCAACTTCGTTTATAATAAAAATAGTTAAAAAGGCTGAAAATAAAGAACTAGGAGTTTTGGTCGTTAAAGGGTGGTCTGTGTAGATAATATCTCCTCTTCTGGAAAAGTCCTCATCAGTATACTTTGAGGTTCCAGAAATTTGTCTGTATATTTTGCTATTTTTTTCATCTGGATTATTCTGTTAGATTTTATGATATTCTTTTTGGTAAGATATATGTTTTGTTTGACATATGCAGGTGATTGCGAAGTTCATGGCCTTGATGTATAGCTATTTGAACATTTCTCTTAGTAAGAACATAGTGCCTGACGGAATCAAAGGGAGGGAAATCCACCACTCTTTTCCGGTCTCTTTGTTCATGGTAATTTTAACAACCATACCTTTCTTTGACGTCTTCCTATATGTTTCCTGGAATGATAAATGCAAATTAACAGACTAGTAGGAGTTATAACCTGTTTGCAACCAATTGATTCTCAAACTGGTACAGGGTCATTACCCAAAGAATTTGGTACCAGCATCAAGTATTAATACTTTTTTGGTTGAAACTCAATAAATTGGTACATTACACATCTCCAATTGCAGCCCCGCAAAGTGAGAGTGGAACAAAACACTCTGAGGGCATTGAAGTACTGGACATGGCAATTTGTGATAGTGCGTCCAGTGTGCTCAGTTCTGATGATACTGCTAGAGCTGGTAGGAATATATCCAAGTTGGC